>CAJNDT010005864.1:116356-168856 GCA_905221615.1 Symbiodinium sp. CCMP2592
TGCAATGTAAATAAGTTGCCGTAAGTGACACGTGACATTCCAGATTTGTTTTTGCAGAATGTGGTTAAGCGCTGGCTGGTGATCACGGTCCGTTAGCCGAGGAGTGGAACATCCAGGACTCCGTCAAGTGCATGCAGGAGAAATTCGTTTCACAAGTAAATGATCCGATGCGTGCGAATCAGCCGCGAGCCTGCGACCACAAAGTGGTCCACAACCGTGCGATGTGCAGTTATGCTGCATTCGGCCACAGTCCCGTTGCAGTCGGAATGCCCCATCGAGCCAATGCAGCAGATGAGTAGTGGATTCCAAACGATGCACATCGGACATGTGGCGGCTTCGACTGTTGCATCCAGCCTAGTGGTAGCGTTTAACCCGCCGGTAGAACACCGGCGCAACAAGATGCATGTACAGGCACATGGCGCGAGGGCATAGTGATTAGGTCAGCCAGGTGGTCATGGTGCTCATCATGAGATGCTAGTACGACACGCTGTAATCGAGTTGTTGGAAGCTGAGAACAGCATCAAATCCCAGCAAGCTTTGCTGCTAGCATGTGTGCACAAAAGCAGGCTCAGGCTCATGCCATGTATAAGCTTCTTTGCAAAGTTGCCATGTCTTAAGGGGCTTGTTGCAGCTAGGCTCAGGCTCAACTCAGCCCGCATTGAACGCACTGTATCGCTTTCTGCATGGTGATGGTGTTTTCATGCGCCAGAGTTTGTCGTGATTCAAGGAATACACATAGCACGCGCAGCACCTACTGTAAGTATTGCCCCAACACTGTACCATTTGTTCTCTCCATGCACATGGGTGTATTAATGTCCGTAGAACATGGCAGCGGCGGTCTGTATGACCTCCTCAAGGCCAGCGACAGGATGAATATACTTTTGTGATTGTCAAACGCGAATTCTGTCTTGGATCTCCGAGCCGATGACATCTGCATGTAGCCAGCTAGCTTAAGCTCGATTTTGTGGAGGTGCCTGAACTGCGGTGCGAGGTTCGCCGTCGAGGTCTTGACCCAGTCGGTGCTCCAGCATGTTTCATTGTTCACCACAAATTAGGCAACGAACATCTGAACTATCCACGCTCGAGTGATATTGATACAGTGATACATAAAAGACTGATGGCATGAAGCTTGCAGGTACTCGGAAGGAGCTTACGCAGCGCTTGATAGCCCATGATTGGCAGAACGGTACCTCCCCGAGAACAATGACGCAGACCGTCTTTTCCGGTAGGCTTGGATGTTTGTCAATGCTGGATGATGCTAGATGCATTCACCGCTGTGACTTTTCGAGATCAACTTGAAGATTGAATCCATGCGGCACACAGCCATCGATTGTTAGCATGCCCGCGCACGGTGTTCCGAGGAGATCAGTCCATTGTGGATCCTGCGCCATTTGGCAGGCTCGAGGGCAATCAGACCCTAAGTCTGAATGCCTTTGTACCAAGGAGCCAGCAGGTTGGAGAAATGAGACCTGTGGCGGTTGCCGCCAAAAGACGGGTGAAGAGGCGAGATGTTTCAGTTTGGGCTACTGGCGGTCAACTTGGTTGTCTTGCATTGCAGGCGGCGAAGGCAGATAGGTGGCTCTGAAACGGTTGAAGGCACTACTACTTCGGTGCAGCCGCAGGACTTTTCGAAACGCTCCGTGGGCGTCCCATTGAGAGATTGCCTCACAGATGTCCCATCTGACAGGAAACATCCGTGAAGATGCAAGACAGTGATGACAGCCTTCAAGCTGAATGTGGCTTTGACCTCGCAGAAGAGGAGCTGCGACAGGCTGTGCTTCAGAAAAGGCTAGCCATGCATTTCAGACCAATGATGACTCCGTACGAGGCCATGCAGAAACTTCTGTCTTCTCACGGGCAGCAGGAGATACGATGTACCAGTACAAGGATAAGATTTCTATCGGTGTCTGTGCCGAACACCGGAGTACTCAGGAGGCAAGCCCACTGGCTCCAAACCAACGTGAGGATGGACCAGATACTGCGACGGAAGCGGCCGATGAGGTCATCGTGTCTGCTGTTAATCACGCACAGTGGCTGGCAACCCCATGTGTTCTTTCCGAGTCTTGCCGTTGCGCTGCGAAAATCTGCAACACTGTTCCGCATGTAAACCGAAATGCTTGCCGGGACAAGGCTCTCCGAAAACTCTTCCCCGCGAAAGACCGACAACCCAATTGATGCTCTGCGAGTTTGCCGAATGACACCGAATTTTCAACATTTTTCAACCACGACCTGCGCCGGCCCTGCTTCGTCAGCATCCTCTGTTCATCGTCCCAAGTCCCAAGTATATCAAGTATTCACGGTTTTGGCGGACATCCCCCGCACGAATGCGGGATCCGGCGGTCTCGGCCGCGTAATCCTGAGTGTCAGCAGCGTGCCCCGTGGCAAGAGTCGCGCTTCCGGCGCCACGGCAAACGCCAAGACGAACATGATGCTCGTGGGAGGTCTCGGCGGCCACCTCCTGTGCTGAAATAAGGGCTGAAGCTGAACCTTGGCGGCGGGGCCGGATTGCTTCACCCGCGAAATCCGGTGGAGCAGTTCCATTTCAGTACTGAAATCGGAGTGCAGTTACCACACCGGTACACATTCTTGTGTGCAATGCCCGTGATACCGCATCGATCAGACACTTGAAGGGGACCAGTCGGTTGGATGCATCGGCATAATCCCCCCCCATCATTTGCGCTTCGGAGCGGGAGAGCCCAGCACCTTGACAGAATGTAGTATAGTTAGAGCTGAAGCGGTGTGTCAAAGCAGCTGACGCCAGGCCAGCTGACTATCAGCATGTTTTTGCTGCCCCCAGAAGAACAGGACAAGGAATGTGGACTCACATGGTTTTCAACTTTGGTGCAGCTGGACATCCTGCCTCCAGCCCCGCGACAGAAGAGCACCACTCAGGAAGCTGTTCACTGAACCAGACAAACGATAAAGCGGGGCCCGTTCCTGGTGTATCCCTACGACAGAAATGACAGAGAGCAAGAGCGTACGAGAAGCATCTGCGGCGAATGCAGGCAGTTGCCGTGGTGAATCCTGAAATTGAGGCCCTCAAGTTTCAGGCAGGATTCGGGAATTCGGACCAGTGCCACAGCAACGTTGCAAGACAAGAAGACCTTCTTCAGGTTCAGCAGGCGATGAGAAGAACGGCGCAAGCACAGGCAATTGGCGGCTAATGCTGTCAGCAAGGCTCTGTACTTCGAATTCTGCAGCTTGAATGCCCCTTTCAGATGCGACTGCGCCGCAAGAAAGCAGAAGAGATTCTGCTCACTGGGCCGTGCTCCCGCTGTCATGCCGGACTGGCCTCGTCGACTGCAGCTGAGGCTGGTGAAACATTGCGAAGCGGCCTGCAAAGTCTACCGCGCACGAAGCGATGTCACTTAGCAAGTGAGAGGTGTCGGTGTCTCAGGTGTGTCATGGAATGTCCCGTGCAGCTGTTCGTGCTGCAATTCTGCAACACAGTGCAGCATCTGCCGCTTGTTGTGAGCGCTGGCCTAGGTCGCGGATCCAACTTGCACGAGCGAGTAGCTCTCCTCGACAAAAGAAACAGGAAATGCTTCGATACACCACAGCGGCAGCGGCGGTAAGGGAGCTCATGCAAGCGTGCGCCGGCCATTTGGCTCAAGCAGTACAATGGCCGGTAAAGTACACCGAGCTTCAGAGCTGTGCCCGGCTTGTGGAATATGGGATCTTGATCAAACAATCATAACACAGAGACACAGAGGCACATTCCAGCCAAGAAGCCGTTGAGGCAAATCCTTTGGACGTCAGACCTGAACAATCGGTTGATTTCTTAGCCTTAGAAGCGGCTCCTCCACCGAATGCTGAATGCGCCGGCGATGTTCTCATCATGATCTCGCTTTGAACTAGGCGGCGACCCAGTTGCCTGTGGGTACAGGACTAAGTGCCAGTGTGATGCCATTAGACAGCATCTATGTGGAGCGTAGAGACTGCTTGCAGGCCTGACTGGACATATGGATCTTCATGAGACAAAGTTCGCCAGGACCCTAGTCCTGGACTGCACTCCATGCCGGCTGCCATGAACTCACGTGAGGGAGTGACACCATTTGTGTCTTGTTAGCTATAGTCGACTTCAAAGGCCACGCTCAAAAATTGCGCTGTCTTCAAGCAACTACTTGTCGCATGTTGCCATAGTTGTTGGGGCCTTGTCTTCAGGTTAGCTGGGTGGTCGTTCGTTGTCGAAGAGTCACCTGGGCTCCTTCGACCTTGAGTCATCCTCGTTTGACGTGTAGTGGACTGGCATAGGACTCGTGTCATGCACCCATCTATGCACCTATACATCGCGGCAATTCGCGGCATCTGTCGAGGAGGACAGTTGTGCAAGGACGGAGCAGCTCACCTTCGGAAGTGCGAGCAGGTGTTAAGCTGGATTCGAAAGGGTCATCCCTTTGCAGAACCGGGACCGGACCCACAATCATCCTCTGGCGATTGCTGCGCCTAACTCCTGCGACGAATCTCCAAGCCTTTCGCAATTGCTTTACCCCTTCGCAAGTCCTTCCTGGCTTCGAGGGGTTGACGATGTCATCGACTCTGCTAAAGTCGAACTCCAAGGACATGCCAGATCTTGCTCCACTTGTGGATTCTGCAACCCAAGTACTTGTGTCCCGATGTCGAGTATTCCATGCCCGAACGCAGCATCCGTTGGCTTCCACGCTTGGCTTTCTTCGAAAAACTCTTAATTTCGGTCGAGGAAGGCCATCGACGTAACATGAGTAACAAAACAGGCACCAGCCACTTCAAAAACACTTTCATTTTGCAAAAACCACACAACCCGAAGGTCTAGGTCTAGGCCACCACTGGCAAGTTGTGTTGCAGGGTTTAACAGAAATCGCCGGCTTCGTGTCCTTTGCTATATCATGAATCTGGCCAGTACTCACGGCAAGACTATCGTTGCGGAAGAGACATATCAGGTGCTCTGTATTAGTCAAGCTGCTCAGGCCAGGGATGCTACAGAGGGTTATGACAGACATGGTCCTGATATCGGCTTTGCAACGAGGTCAAATTTATGTTAGACCGGGTGCCCCCGTAGTGAAGACATTGGACATCATCCCTAGCTTTCAACCTTTGGATTGCACACCGAAGGACCCTTTCTCACGATTTTCAGTGCTTGGGTTCGGGCGAGGGAACACTGTCCGAAGAAGATGTGGACTTCGGATGGCGTCACTGGGCACACATCCACTTGTCCCCGTCTCTCCTGCGCCAGGGCGACTGCCGCAGTATCATACCAGAACAAGCATCGACTATCAATGTCCTTCGATCGTCCAGAGCGAAGATTTTTGAGCAGCATCCGATACGACAAGCTGCAGTCTTGTATCCGTGCGCCCTCCTTGCTTGCAAAGCTCCCTCGGCACTCGGCACTGGCCCACTTCGGCAAACTGAGTCTGGTTTTTCATCGTGTGGATGCTCTTAGCTGGTTAGCTGAACCTTGAATATTGCCCGCGGCAATCAATGCCCCTACCCGCCCTACCCACTGTTCGTGCTTTTCGGGCAGCTGCCTGGCCTAAGCATGCCAGTTGATGAGCTGTTGTCACAATTACCCGTGTTTGCATGATTTTGTTCGGTTCGTAGAAGTACAACAGCTGGTCCATGATCGGGTGCCTGACCTTTGTCGAGACTTGTTTGAGAAACTTGCGAATGCAAGCGATGTCATGGGAGTTGACAAGAATTCGCCGTCGTGAAAGTAAGTTGCTACACGGTGCGTATTTCCGACTATATACGGCCTACGGTCAAAGTTAACCTCATCTTTTGGATGCAGTTTTCTCGAATCGACAGCCATACTATCTAACACATTTCGCATCATCTTGATCTCCCTGCAATCGTCATCGCGGCTTCTGCTGAAGTGTCCTCCGCTGCCCCAATCATCTCGGCTACTCTTGACGCCAGCTGTAGGGCCTCGAGTTCGGGGGATGCTCACCAGTCATGTCACTGTGTGCCTTAAGGCCAAGAGCGGAAGGGAGATCATCCACATTCAGGCCCTGCAGTGTGAAAGGCATTGAAGACTATTCAAAGCCACAGTGGAATGCATGAGCCTAGAAAGTGCTTCAGCGAGGCGAGCAAGTGAGGTTGCGAGTGGGGGGACATGTGCGGTGCCACCCCGCATAGACTCCATAGTCAGGCAGTTGAAGGTATTTGCGGGTTGGCAGAGGTCATGCATGCATGGCATTCCAGAGGCAAGAGCTCACGGTGCAGGTGGGCAAAGCCGGTAATGCAATCGGGAACCAGTTCTGGAAGCTTATGTGCGAGGACAGCTTTTTCCTGCAAGCTTTGCAACATCACAGACTACTCTTGGCTAGCCTGGATCGTTACAGTGTGGAAAGGAGCATGGTGTCAATACCGACTCGAAGGATGAGAACATGAAAGGGTGTTTGGTGGATGACGGTTGCTTGTCCGCACTTGACCCGGCTTTCGGCAACTGCTCCAAGGGAGACCTGACGACTGAGGTGACAGCGAGGCTGTTCTTTCACTTTGCGGCGTGCCGCTGTGCACTACGTAAGCTTGCAAACCAGAGCCTTCGTTGAAAGGGCCCGCGGGGATACATTGACGTTTTCTTCAACGAGGGCAAGTCCATGGATAAGAAGGTCAGATATGCGCCCTTCTCAGGCCGTCAGCAAGATCTCGTGTTCAGCCCTTAATCTGTCACAGACAATCGATGAGCAGAAGCAGGGTCAACGCCGTCTTGCGGTGGCTTAGTGAGGCCCATATTGTATGGGTATGTATATATACATATATATGGTACCCCCCAAAGACCAAGGTTTCTATATGAGCTTTAGATACAAGCCTACTTACACTAGCCGATAGTCGTTGGTCTTTGGGGGGGCAGGGTGCCAATAACAACCCTGTTAAGGTGCAGGGACAAACATGCATGACACAACCCCCGTGTGGTTGTCATACAAGCCTGCATACAATAATCCTTATACCATGTCCTGTCGCACATTCCGGGAGGCCTATTGAATTCAATAGGCCCTATTGAATTCAATAGGCCTTCTGGATTGAAGATTGAAGAAGCCCTCGAAAAGTTTCCTGGGAGATCTTCAATCTTCAATCCGGGAGGCCTATTGAGTTCAATATGCCCTATTGAACTCAATAGGGTTTATCTTGAAATCGATCGTGAGGGCCGTACGTGGAAGTGTGAAAATTGGGTTCAGGGGTCAAAGTCTACCGCTGCGTTTGCGTACTTTCGGAGTGCACGCATATGGGTTTTAAGGGCTATGAAGAGAAAGTCATCAACTAGACGTATGATACTACCTTTAAGCTTCCGTAAACGTATTCTTTTGAATTACGCCCAGCTTAAATTCAGATAACACTACTAGTTTTATGCAACAAATGCAGTTGGAATACTAAGAATATAATCGAGGGCTCAATCTATCGAACTGTATACTACTGAGGTATCAAAAGCACATACTTTAACGTCCATGTAGCTAGCTATCTATGCATCAATGTATATTCGATTCAACTATTGGAAAGACTACTAAATGCACCGTATTATTATAATACTTAGGACTGATTTGACATAAGCAAATAAACACTCCGCCTAAATAGGTCCGAGGATCTGGCCTATCCAGCTGTTCTTCATATAAGTATAACGTTGTCCCTACAGGATCCTACAGGCACTACTGTGAATATATTGATTTCTGAGTTCTAATCAGCAGACAACAAACCCTCTATGCTTTTCTTATATTTAAATCGGACGATTGTTAGCTCAGCAAGCCCTATGCTTGAATTGATCCGAGGATTCAATTCAATCTACCCAATCATCTAATTACCAACATACAGAAAATAATGTTTCTGCAGTCAGTAATCCGTATAAACATGTCATTATCCCTGGGTGTAGTGATATCATATGAAGCATTATAATAAATATAGCTTTCTGTCTGTTCGTGTTAACTGGCAAAGCACTTCATGAACAGGCTGTTTGGCTCCTATTCAAAAGTGTAGCTTCCAAGGTTCTACTATACTGCTTCTATTAAGCAGCTATCTGGGTAAATCGCAACAAGGAATCTCAAGCCATATTATTAGCAATTAGCAGTTAACAGACCCTGTAAATTCGATTGTATAACCAATTGCTGAGTACTTAATCTTATTTTTCCAAGAATGAAATGGTGCATGCTAAATGGTAACACCGAGGTCTTATACTTAATAGGCATGTTTAAACTATAAGATTATATGCTTGATATCTCAAACATATAGTCTAAGAATACATGTCTTTGTAGGGCCACATCTGTACTAGTTAACAAACCCCGGAAGTTCAATTCTACATTCAGCTGGCAAATAGGCAAATAGTTAACCTTTTCTTTTCGCATACAATAAATGGTACACACTACACGATGGCATCGAGGTACTATGCTTGGTAGGTGTTTTAAACGTTACAAGTAGCTTGATTTCTTAAAACCAATAGTATAAGAATAAATGTGTTTGTGGGGTTGACCACATACTACAACTGAAGCTAATAAAGCACACGGCATGGGGCGAGTTTTCCATACGAAGTAAGCCGTCAACAGAACATGGCACTTGAATGGAAAACGTTTTGGTCGTGATCGCGATTGGAATGGCTCTAGGCGAGGAAAACCAAAAAAACAATACCAACAAAAAACAAAAGAAACAATACCACCAAAAACAAAAACACTACCAAAAAAAAGTATTTCAGTACTCTTCCAGAATAGCATTAGAATTCTAGATTAATGGGAGCACCCACCAATGCTCTTATCTGAAACCCTTGGTCTTTGGGAGGGGGGTAGCATATATATATATATATATATATATATACACATCTGTGTATATATATGTAACATGTGTACATATATATACATACAATACAACGTAACGCAATAGGCTGCAATAGGTACTGTACGGAAAGATAAAAGATAAATGATGTAACAGAATGCTTGCTGATACACATATACACATTGAAGTATACATGCCGCTCGTTTCTCGATAGTGCAGGGAACCTGATTCTCTCGATTGAAGAAGACATCCTCTCAGCAGGCAATCTTCCTTTATCACACAGAAGCATAATAATCACTGCTCATCCTTATCTGTGGCCAGAAACAACAGAGTTCATGCACTTTGTCACTGATACTTGTAAGGCAGGTTGTTGCTCCACTATGTCTTACACGCAATCGATCATAATTTGAAGTTTGGCGATCCTCCCAGGTTTTGGACCTTGAATAGAATTGGCTGCTCGCCTTGTCATACCATAAGAGAGAAGAGAACTCCCTCGGCGAAAGTATCTTCTCGCTTACTAGCAGCTAGAATACAAAGACCTGTTGTGTATCTGGAGGAAAGATAAAGCTTTGAGATGTGGGCGCGACCTCCATGTCGCTTTATGCTCCAGCGGAAATTAAGACAAATTCAGGTATATGTTGAAGACATTCGATACAAAATGAAACAGCCCCAAACTTCTCATCGTACTCGTAGCTTCATGGGGAACTTTGATCCCTGCGCCTTTTTCGCATTACAAGTTTCAGGATTTTTCGTGAAATTGTGATCCTCGCTGATATTTTCACATCTGACGTTACCAAAATGCTGTCAGGCGCAAAATGCTCGAAGTTTCTAAAGATTGAACTGCAAAACATTGAAGGCAGGGACCAAGTTGCAGCAAGATTCCAAACATCTTGGCACCTACGGCATCCATGGGGAGTGCGGGGGCATATCTGATCCCGGTTCTCGGTTCGCCGACCCCCCAGCCCCATGGTATCCTCCCTCTCCCCCACTCACCAAGCCGAATTTGTGTGACAGCTCACACTTTTTGCACGTGAGGGCTCCAAAACCGTCATCTGTCACGAGGATGGCGTCCCAAAAACGCTCGACCCGTGTGGCACTACAAACTTTTCCGGCACGATTCACACGTGAGGCCGCCAAAGCCGGCAACTGTCACGAGGATCGCGGCCCAAAAGCGCCCGATCCTTGACACTGTGGACACTTCTCAAAGAAAGACGACTTCGACATGAGGGTCTTAAACAAGGCAACTGTCACGAGGACCGCGTTCCCTGACAGGCCCGATCCCCGTGACAGTTGGCCCATTGCAAGCTTATGGCGATTGCCCCCAAAGCGACAGCTCACGAAGAAAGTGGCCCTACGATCAATAAAGCGATAGTGGTTACCAGGCATGTGGGCAGAAGACACCCCATGACCAATCAAAGAAACATTGAAATGTTCGAGTTAATGATGATGACGGGGATCATCGTCCCAAGCAAGCAAGCAAGCAGGCAAAGAAGCAACCAGGCAAAGAAGCAAGCAAGCAAGCAAGCAAGACAGGAAGCAAGGAAGGAAGGAAGCAAGCAAGCAAAGAAGCAAGCAAGAAAGGAAGCAAGGAAGGAAGGAAGCAAGCAAGCAAAGAAGTAAGCAAGCAAGCAAAGAAGCAAGCAAGAAAGAAAGGAAGCAAGGAAGGAAGGATGCAAGCAAGCAAAGAAGTCAGCAAACAAGAAAGTAAGCAAGGAAGGAGCGAGCAAGCAAGCAAAGAAGTAAGCAAGCAAGAAAGGAAGCAAGCAAACAAGCAAGCTTCGGGGCGCAGGCCTGTAGATCAGAAGTGTATCTGTAAAGTGTGTGTATACATATATATATGTATACATATGTATATAGTATCTATTCTACATATACAGACACATACATAGACATTTACATGCATATACATACGCATACATGTATATGTAACAAGTAGCTGAATGTCTATGTGTATATGAACAAATATGCCTACATAACACTGTTGGTGAAAACCTGCGACGTCTCACCGCCCAATCCCAACTCATAGAAGCACACTATGGATATACTACGATCTTGTGCATCGGCTGGTTGCACAATATCTAGGCATGGGGCCGTCCTGCTAGTTCCCCTGACAACGGCCGAACTTCCGCTCGAACCTCCACCTTGAAGTTCAAAACTGAACATCTCTAATCCCCCTGCAGCAAGCTATGCGACGCTTCAGAATCACCTTTCTACATGGCCAAGTTGACAGGGAGAACAGTCGACGTTCTTACCGCCTATGCTTCGAGCCGCAAACTGTGAAAGCCCGAAGTGGAGCGCTGCATGTCGCCGAAGCGCACGCGGTGGAACGACGTTCACGCCGAGGTGCCGACAGGGACCCACCTTGCCGCGGTGGCAGGGCTCAGTACCCCCTCGATAGAGGGGACAAGCTAGCTAGGAGGTCCCCAAACAAGGAAAACGCAAAACAAATTAGAAAGAACTGAGAAAATAAGCAACAAAAACCAAGCCCATGTTGCCCGAGCCATTGGCATTCACCGCTGTGCATGTCTATGTGAGAAATCTGAACACTCCAGCTTTTCAGAGAAGGTGCCCCGGGCAATCTTGCTGGACACCAACATGGGCGACCTTGCGTCAATTGCCGAGGTAAGTTATTTCAGCTGACCCTGCCTGCTCCGTCTAAAGAAACCCTCTGGTCAGGACGTTCAGGTTGGTGATCTTTACAGGCGCTGCCTTCCCTCTTGGGCTGCCTCATCTGTCAGTCGAGCACCGGTTCACGCGACCGCTGCCCGAGTCGCATGCTCGGGCTTGAGATATTCCAAGGGGCACACATACAGGCCTGAAGACATCATCGGCAATGACGAGTCTTCCGGCAACTGCTATGCGAAGGCGCGATCTGCATACACGAGCCCAGCTGCAAATTGGTTTGTTGAGCTATCTTGTGCTTCTTCCACCAAGACGCAGTCTCTTCTGCATCTTGCTAGACAGCTGTTTTCTGATCTTTGAAGTCCGTGGAAGCCTGGCGCGATGTAGGTTCCGTGAAAATGATTGATGTCTAAAGTTAGGCAAATTACTTGTCTGGAATTCACGACGAAGACTAAGTGTTTATAGTTGTAAAAAATTATCAGTCTTCTACGGCCTACACTTACGGAACTTGCTTCACAAAGCTGTAGTCGGGATATGTGCCTAGTTCAGATGTGTGAGAAGAAATCTCAAATACCACGAACCACAGTGTAGCTGCATGTAGCTGCAAGACGACAGCAGTCCAGCACAAGAACAAAGAGTGGGCCCAGGGCCCAGGGTCTTCTATAGCAATCTATAAGCATCGTTTATGCCTTAGGCAGGTATGTCTGTAGGCTCTACGCAAACTGCACGATTGAAGGCTGCTCTGCTGTGCATGCAGGCATTTCATACCGAGGGACCAGACCTGGCCGACCGATGTCTGGAGATGGTCCGCAAGGAGGCAGTTGGGGTATGTTGCCGTCGAATTTCGAGTCGAGCTCAAGAGTGGCGACGGCGATACTTTCAGTGCAGGTGGAGAAATGCAATTGCTTGCAAGGGGCGCTGCTCTCAGACTCTCAGTCCTCAGCGAACGAACATGGCCCATGGCAGTAATTGAATGAAGTGACTCAGTACTGAAGACACCGAGACCGCCATCAATTTTTCTTTCTCTCAGCGGGTATGCTCCCTCAAGCTACACAGACAACGTCTGGCTTTCAAACGTCCAGCTTGCAGGTCCAATTCTGCCATTCTGCCTCCGGTGGTACTGGGACTGGGTCTCGCCGGCTCTTGAAATTGAACTGGAGCGGCCGTTGTCATGTCGTGTTATGTGGGGTTCGCATGCAGTGGAGATTGTTGGACTTTCAGACCAGCTTAAGCGACCCAGGCCATTCATCAGATTCAGCACTTTTTGGGAAGGCGGCGCTTGTTCGCCGAACATGATGACTGGGCAGTTGAGGTTTGGGCAAGGCCTGCAATTCTGTGCAGCGGGCGCGTGGCAGGTTGACGGGTCTCCTGCTGAAAACGCTCAGAGATTATTTGGACAAGCAGAGCCGAGCGGCCCTGTGCCAAGTTTTTTTCGACGCAATGTTCGTTTGTGGCACCTCGGAACCAGGTCATGCAAAGCTTCGTTTTGGTTCCCTTCTCGGATGTTTGTCAAGAGAACGGCTTTGGTCACCAGAGATGTGATTCCAAGGCTCCAGCCCCAGCAATCTCGGACGTAGTTCTCGAGCCGTACAATGCGTCTGACACTCAGCCGCCGGTCAGCCGTGTTGTTGATGTTGAAAAGAACCAGACAGAGACCGACACAAATGGATACATCGTTTGGCCTGGCTCTGTTGCCTCAAACATGATTTTGCTTCCATGTCCCTTCCAGCGCATTACGGAAGCATATGTTTACGAAGGATGCCTCAGAGGCGACTCAGGGAGAGGTACCCGCTGCTGTCCACGAGCCGAGAGCACTCTTAAGGAGTGCAGTGGACTCAGAAACCTTTCAAGGGGCTCTTCTTGCAGGTAGTGTCAAATTCTGACGCTCAACGAAATGCAGATGTCTGGCGAGAGTAGTCGACTTGACCAATCTCCGTGAAGTCCTCATCCATTCCACCTGGTCCGCAATCAAATAAATCATTCCAATTTTGATCGGAGTCGGAGGACACCCTCCCGGACTCGGAACCGACAGTAACAGTATTGGTTTCGAGCAGCAGGTGGAGCAAGTGTAGGTTGTGAGATGTGTCCTTGCAATCACTACCTACCAACTGTTCACTGCTGATGTGCTTCATGTTCGACTCCTCTTGCAGTTGGTTGCATCTAAGACAAACTCATGCAGGGACAGAGCAGCAAACCTGCAGTCGTTGAATTTAGTGAATTTAGTGCGCTTGCCCTTTTTCACTGCCTGTAGCTGCCAGATGCTCAGCGAGTCCTTGCCAAGCTGCTGCACGTTAGGCTGTCCATATCTGTTAGACATCTTTCCCAGCAAGCCCTGTGCACCCGCTCTCGGTTTAGAGCTGATCCGAAGCTCTCGGAGTCCTTTTTCTCATCAGGTGTTTATGCTTCCAGGACTTATTAGAGTACACGGATCAGGCCTCCCGCGAGCTCTTTGGAATGCGCACCATATGGCATCTTCGGACTTCGGAGGTGTTTCTCTTCGACAACAAAGCCCTTGGCCTCTTTGGCTGCACGCGACAGTGAGCGTTGCATAAAGGAAGCATCATTCCCTCCTCATTCCTGTCGCAACGAAGGCGAAATATGCCAGAGAGCTTTGGAGAAGGAGCCTCGCGCCTCTACCTGCAGCATGCTGCTTCGTTGAAGTTGGGAGGACATGCCAAAAATGGTTGATCTGAATAGCATCATAGCGCGGTGCATGCAGTTGCCTCAGCCAGAGTAGAGCACCAGTCGAACGTAACCCCACTCACTCTCACTTGCTTGGAGGTCGGGCATCACGTCCTGCCTCCGATACACTGGGCCCTTGAACGCGGATCTGCGAAAGCTACAGGTACGTGCTCGTCTGATCTGTTCGTGAATTACGAGTAGTAGGCTGTAGGACTGTAGGGTGACGGTGTCTTGTTTCATGTTTTGGCAAGACCAACCTGGTGCCCTTCAAGAATGCACACTTTCTCATCAACGGCTTGGCACCGTTGAACTCCTTGGCATCTGGAAAGCCTCCCCGGCCAATGTTAAAGCAGCTTCGGGTCCACTGTGGCGCTTGTATGCGCTTGTCAAGCTATGAGCTTCCGGCTGTGTCATGTCAGGTACAGGAGGGCCACCGTGCTGGATCTGTCGCAACAGATGTTGTCGAAGGAGATGGGCACCTGCCAGTTTAGTCAGCGTCAGACTGACTTGCCGAGGACAATGTGACAGTAAAGTGCGATCCGCTCAACCCTGGAGACGAATTCCACGTTCTCCTGGCATGTGAAAGCTATTCAACACATGATGACTGCGAATAGCTTGGCAAGCTTCCCCTCCGGATTCAGATCTGTCGGTTGTGCTTTGTTCAATGCCGTTCGGAGTTTGCTTTCAGGGGCTGGGCGGGGTTGTTTCCACGCTTGTCTTCCTGCCCACAGCAACTGACGACAGCACGCAGGGGGCTTGATTTGGGAAATGCTCAGTGTTTCAAGCAGGGGTGTGCAAGGAATTTCAGGTGCATGCATGATGCAGATTGGGGCCGCGCTCTTCGGGAGTTGATGCCGTCGCATCTTAAGGCTACTTGCGTGTATGCCACGAAAGCATCTCATTGTTCAGGAAGGCTGCTTTTTCGATGAGGGATGGCACCTCTCCCCGCCCTGTCTGTCTTGACGCAAAGTAATATACTGCACGGGCGACCCGCCTAGCACAGGCGGGCCCTCGCACTTTACACAGTTTCCCGCAAGCTACAGGGGGACCAAGGCATCGTACTTTGACTGAGGCAGGCCTTGTGTTGCTGTTTGTAGGGGTGACCCTTGAGTGAGCAAATCCGCAACCAACCCGGCTTGGTCGTGTGGCGTGGTATGCCGCACAATGCTATCGGTGTGTTCAGTGTATGCGCTGAAGACATGGATGCCACCGAACAGCGGGGACACTTGGGGAACACGGTTGTCGCGGGCATTTAGGATAGTGCTTAGAGGGCTCGGGGACGAGGCCGGGATTTCGGGGAGGTTCAGCGACAATCGTACACTCCCGCACTTTGCCGAATGTGTTGATGAAAATCATCTTCTTAAGGTCCCAAAGTCTTATGTAACCAGACAAGGAGGCGGGTGCTTTGACCCGGGTCGGATCGCTCGGACCTTGACCCAACGAAAGGAGAATGGAAGAGCCCCACAACAAACTAGCGAGCAAGCAAGCAAGCCAGCAAGAGAAAGAAAGACAGAACGAAAGAGAGAAAGCACGAAACAATCAAAGACGCCCAAGGGCAAGTAAACGTTTCAAAGTGGTTGTCGTTTTTGCTGCTGTTCTTGCTTTCAGGAAGGAGCTTTGCTATGCGATGTTCAGCGAAGGCTTAATTTTACGTCGTTTAGTTATGAGCTACTTATCTACTTCGCAATGCAGCTGACAAAGACCACTTCATCAATCACACTCGCGTACGAACATGCGCTCGCCATGTGCAATACACACTTGCCACTTCCCTCCCCCAGCTTTCGTCTGTTGTACGCTCAAGTTCGCGTCTGAGGACTAAACGTTTCTTCCATTGCGGGCTGGGGATTGATTCTCAGAAAGTCTCGGGTTCATAGGATCATGTACACAACTTCAGAAAGTGACGTGAGATGCTAAGAATCTAATGACCCACCAACCACCCGGGTAGACACCGGACACTTAGACGGCCGGTGCTAGAAAGGCGCCAGATTTTGGGGGGCGTCCGCAAACCGTGCTCTCCACGATGCCAGGGAATGCAGAAGGCGCGCTTCCTTGCATCCTGGACATCGTGGCAGTCTCCCCAGACGTGTGAATTGCTGCTTCCTCGGGGCGCAAGCCCGAAACAGCATGCTCGGTCGCTGTAGCAAGGAAAGGAAAGTTCCAAACAAAGGAGGTGGACAAGGCACCAACTACTACATCACTTCTGCACTCATTTAAATTTTGCATGCATCCGGCGCATCTGCCAGGCCATGCACGAAATACAAAAGGATGGATCGCGGTCGGGGCCTTAGGAAAACACAGGCAGTTCAAGTCGCGAACATGGACAACATTTAACATGTGTGTGTGTGTGTGTTTGAGGTATGACAAGTTTTTCCCGGACTGGATCCCGAACTGTATCGCTGGGGCCTGACATTCTGACGCGTTGCCATTCCAGAAGTGTTCCGAGATGTTGCGACAGTGGTTAACCACACATTTTGACGACGTTGTCAAAGCTGAGATGCTGAGATCCTGTGTTCCAGGGCTTGCTTGCTTCGTTCCTGTGAAGGGTGGAAGGGTAAATATCTTCTTAGTTGCATCGGACAGTCAAAACTTGTCACTCCAGAACTTGGAGCCGGCAGCAACCGATATGAATGAAAGCACCCACAAGATATATGTATATACATATATGTCGAATATGCATATACATGTTTGTATTAGTTAAACATACATACATAAATACATACATACATATATGTTCATGTAAAACATTTACATATACATGTACATGTACAAGGACATATATAACATTTAACACTGCATAGAAAATTGTTCTATATTACATAATATAGTGTTATGTGGTGTAAGATTTTTTTGTATTATGCTATATTGCATGCATTATACTTTATTATATCACATCATATTAGATTGTTTCATACGATTTTGTCTCATAATACATCATATGCAGGTTTATTGTCTATACACGTATAGATACAGGAACACGAGCTCTCTCCCTCTCTCTTTCTCTTTCTCCCTGTCCCTCTGTTTGAGTTGACTTGTCTTCTTCGGGGCATTGACAGACCTCCCTACTCTTTCCGGCATTTCGAGGCAGAGATTTTGACGTGCGCAAGTCCTATTAAAAGCTGCATTTCAAATTTGAACGGATGGCGCCGTCTCAGTCTCCGCAGAATTCGGTTCTGGGCTGTGCCGTGGAAATTTCAAATGTGTCTTCCTGCAAACTTGAACCCCGACAATAAATCGAGGATGCCAACAGAAGCATCATACTTGGGTCGTAAGGTTCTATGGGTTTATCTATGCGCACGACTTGCTGAAACCGCATCTCTAAACATAAATTTTCAGGTTTTCGTGCGGAAGGTGTTTGCTGACAAACATCTGTGAACAAACAAATAAACTACATTACCTAGTTGTCGTGTGGGAAGTCACATCGGACACGTTTCCTAAATTTGCACACGACTGCTGAAACTGTGTTTCTAGACATAAAGTCTTCATTTTCGTGTGGAATATATTTGACGAACATTTGTGGACAAAAACGTAGAAACAAAGCCTGCGCTCGTGAGGAAGAGAACCACTAGAAATGTGATGAGTCAGTGAGCCTTGAAGAAACACTGTCATGAATGTATCAGCGGATGCTGCTGCCGAGGGTTTCACAAGCCACATCGGGATTCACTGCCGGTATTCATATGCATGCATCGGCCAAGCCAAAATCTCATGCCCCTCCTCTGCGTCTCCGCTAGACATGGTGGATTATGTGGATCTGCTGAATCTGTCTGCACCTGTCAGCGACATCAAGATTTGGTCTGCATCATCCGGTTTGTAGACTACAATCGAAATTCAGGGTTGAGCCTCACATCCTCTTCCACTGTTCACCGGGCGCTCAACTTCGCTAGAGAGGTCGGGAGTTCCCGGACATATGCCGCTGCACTTCGACGGAGCCAGACATAACCAAGAGCCCGCTCGGACTGCACGGTGCATCATCATGTGACAAGGTCCAAGGTTTCGCTTTAGTGCCCTGATTGTGTGCAGTAGGGCTGCGCACTCTACATAATTCTGCAGCCCAAAATGAACGACATTGAGAACCTTGAGGTGTGTTCAGACGTCCCCTGGCCCAGTGCGCAGCGGAAAACGATCGCATCGAGTGCAAGTCGTGGGCGCATGTTGGTCTTCTGGTTCTTTCGGATAGCAACAGAAAAACAAAAGCATCGGAGTCGTCGCGACTTTCTCGTGGACAGCGTGGCGTGAATCCTGAGTTCGTTTGTCGCATGACATCTGTTTGCGTTTTTGACACGCCGATGCTTTGCGCTTCTTGTTCCAATCAAATGCCCAGCATCAGTTGCTTCATCTCATAAGCATCCGACTAGCTCGTCATCAAACATCAAAGAGTTCAAAAAGTCATTTGCAAAAGGATCCATCCACGAAAGGCCATCCTTGTCGCCTTTTGGTACATAGTGCAGAAGCTTCTACTCCGCCTTTGTGGACATTGTGAGTTGCATTCGGCCAGGGAGCCTCGTAGCACCATCCCAGCCATGCTGCAAGCGGCGAGGTGAGTTCCATAAGTGATCCCTGGCCCGTGCTTGCAGGCTTCGAGCATCTCGGGAGGGAAGCAGAAACAGGACATTCCGCGAAGTGTGGTCTTTGCGACAAACAACACTGCCGTGCACGAGGCGCGGGAACTTGCAGAACTCAAGAATTGAACAGCGGCGCTTGTTCAGGTGTTCGACAGGTCCATCAAATCCTGGGATTGCATGTACAAGTCGAAAGCCTACGTGCACGTCTTTGAGCAGGTCCGTAGCCGCGATTTGAGACGGATGTGGCCCGGGTTTAAAATAGTTCACCACGCTTGTCTTTGGGATCATTTTTGCTGCAGGACGGCATCTCCGTCCAGGCATGAAATATCTAGTTGGATATGTGTTTTTTGTCATGCCAGTGTCTGTATTCCTGCCCCAGGACCTCATGGAGAGCCGCAATATCGTGCAGTACATCTCCGATGCGTGCCGTATCGTCACGCCAAGCGAGCCGAGTCTTTTGCGGAAACACAGTCATGACGAGAGGTACACCGAGTTTGCACGTTGGGAAGACAAGTTCTTCGAGGCATCAGCTCGCATGGAATCCTGAGCAAACGATGGAAGAGCTGTAGAAGTTTACGGACATCTGCCCGCAAGCGGCCTCCCTCCTGCCTCAAAGGAAATGTCGGGTGGACCAAAGCCTGTCATCCGCGAGCGCGCACGGATCTCCGTGCAGAGTTGTTTTTGTAGGCCCTCTGCTCGGCGCTTTCCAAGGGTCTGCATCCTCCTGAGGCGATTGACAACGATGAGCAGCGCAACATCGCTCAAGAATTGAAGGCGCATGTTCTTTCACGCGGGCTCGTGCCATGTCTCAGACTGTGCTTGAGTCGAGTGTAGTGAGGCGTGATGCATTATTATCTGTGGGCATTTCACTCCCCTGTCTCAAGCTGCGCCAGACATATTTTCCGGGCTTAGCACACGTAGACGAAGGCGCAAGCAGCGGTGCTAGATCTCCATAGACTGGCCATGACTAGCTGGAAACAACCCTCACCGCCCATACACTCATCCGGGAAGTGCCAAGTCGAAGGTGACAGCGCTCCAAGGATGCAGAAGGTGTTTTTAGAGCTTCGGCAGTTGTTTAGGCTTGGCGGGGGGTGGAGGGCCGAGGGTGTGGAGGTGGGGTGCGGGGACGGGAGAGGAGGGGGGATAGTAAGTTCGTCAGGCTGATATGCTTTGAGGATGATGATGATGATGATGCTGGTGATGGTTCGTCGTGTTCCCCGTCGTGCTTTTGTTACAGCTGAAGTTGCTTCGTCGGACGTTGCTGTTGATGACGATGATGCTGTTGATGACTCTAGTGGCTTCCTTGTCTCGGAATGCCTGTTCTGGCAAAACCTGCATCAAACACAACTTTGTCCCAAGCCCGGCCTCAAGAAGCGTGTCTACACATGTTGGAAACCATTGAACTCATGCAAAAAGGGCACACTTTTCAGATTAGCGTTTAAGTGATATGCTTTGCCACGCGTTTCTTCACATTTCCTCGAAACGTCCTTTTTCACAAATGCCACTCGACACACGACACCCTACAGAAGCGGCTACCAAGTGTAAAATACCGACAGTATATCCGTGCCTTGCGATGTAGCCAAGGCTGATATCTTTGCGCATGGCTGTCCTGTGCCAGGAGTTATGGCATGGCGAGATGTACATTAAGGTTCGGGAGTCCTCTCGCCACTTGTACACAATTGGCCATGCTGTCAGGTGGATCCATCTAGGGCCGGCGGGCAGCTCTGAGAACGCCACGTTCCTGAAGAGATAATTGGCAGCATGATCGCAGTTGTACAGCTTCGCAAACGCCCATCAAAGCTGCAATGCATGTCAAAACCAGCGCAGCCGATGAAGCAAGACACACCGAGCGAATTCTTTGCGACTGGCATGTAGCGATTTGCACTGCCTGCTTCTGCGGCTCGCTAGCTTCTAGCATTCTAGCTCATGACGGCTGGCCGAGAGAACCACAGCAATCCTCCACGGGGCTTGGGAATCCACGGATGGAGCCTGTCGAGCGGGTGGTTGAGTGAGACACTTCCTCGTTGGCTAACGTACCATCATCATCAGCTCAAGATAGAAGTGCATCATAGCATAGCATCATAGCCAAGTTAAAGAGACGCGTCTGAATAGGCCTACGAGGGCAGGACAAGTTGATTAGCAGAATGGCCTCCGAAGCTGCTGGATTCTTACTGTGACATACTGTGATCCGAAACCCGACCTGCCCTGTGCTTTCCAAAGGAGCCATCGGTGGTTCCACGTGGAGCTCGGAGCGATGCCGCCACACTTGGACATGTGAATGTCGTCTTCTTTAGTGACGGACAGTCCTAACAGAGAGTGAGAACCATGCACAGAACGGATATGAGAGTGGCAAATCGAGAAGAGCTAATCCTGGCTGGCCCCTAAACGCTCTGGCTTGAATGTCTTGCCCCGCTTGTGGCTCGGGCCTTTTCAGAGTGGGTGTGTGCCAGATAAGACTCTGGGGACGCGGGGCCTGTGGGTGATGGAGTCTCGGACCTGCTCGTAGATTTCACAAAACCTAAGAGCTCTTGTATTGGCTCCGTGTAAGATCATGCACTCCGATGACATGCAGACTGGGGTGGCTTCAGAGCTTGACCAGATCGGGGCTCACTGGTGTTGCCAGGATGGTGGCCCGATGCTATGTCACAGTTTACTGCGACAGTGCAAGCCTTACTGGGAGGGCGGGAAACGAGACGTTCCCAGAACCGAGAGATGATGCCTGCAGGACCTTGGCCATGCCAAGTTCATCTGTGGATGTACAAATCAGAGCCAACAAATTTCCTGTATTGCGAAGGACATAAGGACAAACCAAAGCAGGCAGGCATGCTGCACGGTGCGCGCGGCTGCAGCGCCCGCAAAGTAGCTCATTCATGCTCGATGCAAGCGGTGTCGTTGTCTTCGTGCTTTTGAATCGACATACGCCAGTAGAAGCAATGACTACAACCGCCATGATCGGTAGAGCCCAAGGATCAGGCGAGTGCACCTTGGTCCGGCCCAGGTTAAGCAGGAAGCCAGCACGAGCTATCCTCGGAAACCCGTGAGGACAGGTTCCGTTCCTTCAGCAAGGTAGGATTGCAGCACAATGTTTGCTTATGAAAGGAACACCGTGTCCATGTGGCAGATGAATTTCCCGTTCCTACCTTAGAACGCTAGAGCTCAGATCCTGCCGTTCAGCAATGGCACCTCAAAGCAAGCTGAGGCACAAATTACCGGGTGGGCACCGCAATCCCATCTGTGCTTTGGGCGAGTGCGGCGATCCTATGTGTGCATGCCCAAGTCGCATCACACACGGCTACGGCAAGGAACGACATGGTGTCTGTAAGTTTTTAAAGAAGAGCCTGGCAGCCTGGATTTGCAGAGCGGAAGCTTCTCAACATTCACTCAGAGGCAGCTGGAAGCGCTTCGCCTACTCTTACTACTCGTCCTCCCTCCTGCCGCTCTCGCTCCCGCTCCCCTCCTCCTGCTGCTACTGCTGCTGCTGCTACTTACTACTCCTCCTCCTACTCCTGCTCCTGCTGCTGTTCCTACTCCTACTGCTGCTACTACTGCTATTGCTACCTACCAAAAGACGAACTACAAGTACGACCAGCTGCCAACTACTTGGCAGTTATCAACAGTAATGCTTTCTTAACAATCAGTACCTACCAGAGCTTCCAAAGCAGCAAACAGCCACAAGCAGCAGCAACAACCCACGACAAGAACAACAGCACCTGCTGCTGATGAGTTCATCAGCGTCAAGCACGTGGGTTTACGCAGATTGTGGTGCAGACCCAGGCGCAGGGGAATTTCAGCGTTTGCGTGCCCGCGGGGGGGGATGTGGTCGGTGGTGGTACGTCCTGCTGCATCGAGGATGATAAGAATGATGATGATGATGATGAAGATGATGATGATGACGACGGCAGTGGTGGCGTAGCGATCCTGGTGGAGACGATGTGACGAGATGGCGATTATTCTGCTGACAAATTCGCGAGGATGAGGACCGTCTTTGGAGCAGTATATGATAACGATTATATAGTCATGTTGCTGCTTGTAATGATGCTGGTGCTACTACAATGATTTTGACCGCGACAACTACAAGGAGGAAGTAGCGGAGGAGGCAGGTGCTGGCATGATGACAAACATGATGCTGATCGCAATCAGGATGATCGATCATAGCCATGACAGTGGTGGGAATGATGCCAGCCTTCACTGCAAGAATATGTAGGTGATGAGGATAGTTTTCTCAGCGCCTTTATCCACGCCCTCGGCATGGCCATCGTGAGCAGCATCATGGCCATCATGAACAACATGATCTTCATGTCGATCGTAACCATAGTTGTCATGAGTTTGATCTTCCTCTCCCCACCTTCCCCTCCCTCACCACCACAGTCGCCGATCACCGTCAGCGTCATCATCATCAGCATCTTCATCATCACTATCACCACTTCAACCAGCCTTCGCATCCTTCACAACCATCACGATGGTCATCCTCACCCATGTCATCTTTCATCCTCATCCAGAACCTCATCATCACCATCACCACCATCATAATCGTCTGCTTCATCACCAGCGTCCTCGTCATCGTTGTCATCATCACCGACATCATCAGAAGAGCATCTGCAGTGTAGGGTCACGAGTTGCTAGTGATATTTCCACTGTGGCCATGGCGTTTGACTTTGGATTGACTGATGTTTGCCAAGGTCCGACATTTCGCGAGGAGCTTAGGACAGAGAGAAGAATCGGCTCCGTCAGACTGTCGGTGAACGAGTCAATGCTGAGCTAGCCACATGCGCTGCTTTGAACCGCAAGTCGGTCTTGTAGATAGCTGCCAGCATACAAGTCACATCCAAACCTGCCACCGGTTGCCGGCAAAGTATGGCTCCAAGAGTGGTCCTCATTGCAGAGGCAGAGCATATTGTGGCCTTCCCGGCGAATCCCCTTGGCGCAGCGCAAGGGAAGACCTGCATGTGGAAGGGCTGCCAGGATGTCGTGGGATGCATCCCGTTGATGGGTGCGCTGCACCCTGCTTGGTTGCCTTCACCAGTACTTACTCTGGGTGCTTCTTGTACGCCGCACCGCCGACCGCAAGATCACAGGGCATTGCACAGTTGCCTCTCGCCATCTCGTAGCGACATGCCTTTGCTGAAAAAATGCTGCTGGAACATCCGTGCTTAGCTTCTACCCCTCGGCCTCGAATTGGACTTGGGTTCGCTGCTGTTGCGTGTCCTCGCACTGCAGCATAAATCGTCTCCTGGTAGATATCCTGCTGCCTGCTCGGAACAGATGGCCCCAGGCCCCAGGCCGCATGAGTCGAAAGGATTGTGAAACACCGGAAGCAAAAGGCCGTCCCTGCGGCACAGCACGACAAAGTGCCCGGGAGAGGCAAGATTAAAGCTGAAGGGCACGAAGATGCACCCGACACATGCAGGGCTGGGCGCTGCCTCCTGCATAGCAGATTGCCGGGAAATCCGGCGGCGTCACGCAAGGTTGTCCGCCCAGCGTCCAGCGACCACAGGCCGAACACCCCTAATCTGCAAGCTAGCTGCGCAGGGCCGCGAATTGGAGAAACGTGCGAATTACTCCACCCATCTCCACCCACTTGCATCACCGTGGGCACAAGATGCTGGTGGGTTTTGAGCGTAGAAGATACTCCACACATATGACCGATTCAGCTCGGTCTCCGTGCACGTACTATGCGGGGATGCATGTCACATGCGATGACGAGGTTCCGCTGGATTGGCCGAAGGCTGCCGATAAGGTCGTTTGGACAAGCCCCGCGACAGCCTTGGTGCGACTTGGTGGCACCACTGAATTTCAGAAAAAAACTGCTGTTGCCAGTTGCAGCGAGAGGCTATTAGTTGGGGATTTGGGGTGTGCATAGAAACTCGCTCCTCGAAGGGCCAGCTGGGGAGTGTTGCGTTGAGGTAATTAAGCGTGCCTGACTTGCACGATGTGCTGACCGTTGCTCCTTCGATTGACAGGGAACCTTCGCTTGGCCGAGTGGTTCCGGCAGTGACCTTGCCCTTTGCTGCTGATGGGCCTGCAAGACGTGATTTTTGCATTTGTTGCATTGCGTGGTTGCCGGCGGTGAGCTTTAGCCTTGCTGTTCTAGCAGTGGCGCCAGCCGCAGTGGCTTGCCGTACGAGGGAGACCAGTCTCAGGCTTTGCAGCACTTCTCGCACCCTGCAGCTCACGTGGAGCAGGAAGTGGAAAAGATATGGCGAATCCAATACACTTCGCTCCATTCCACGTCATGGATTGCAGCTTATGCGCACTCGTGGCTTCTGTATGCAACATGCGGTTCTGACCTCTTGCGAATTGCCAAATCTAATGGTGCCTTGACGATATTTGCAAAGTGTAAATGATGCGCTTCCAATGCTTTCGCCACCATGACGACGCGCCTTCCTCTGATTGCTGACCGTAGACGGTTGTTTCAGGTGCGAGTCCCTGCTTCAATCTCATGTTGCACAGGCAAGCGGTGTGGCACACGCATCGCCCGCCTACGACAGCAGCGCGGGAGACATTGGGTCAAGTTCAGTCAGGTTCAATCATTGAATATCAAAGAATAGTGCTTCCAGTAAATCGTCGGGCGAGCCAAGCATCAGCGCGCGATGGTCGGCGCTTCTCGCCGTCGCTGCTCGGTGGGCTTACGGGCTTCAAGTACGGCAATATTGCAGAACATCGTCGTTTTGCCTAGCCAAGCCGTATGATGCCGTATGTATGTCACTTGTGGATGGGCGGGCGGATGCGGACGGCCGAAAAGAAAATGACAAGGTGGATGCCATGCAAACTCGATGCAAGCCAGCATACCTTCACGGATCTCCACAGCCACTAGTCCCAGCAAGCATCTCGTGACGCCTTTTAACCAAAGCAACGTTCATGTCCTTACCACATCCTTGCGTGCCCGCGATGTCTTGGATGCAATCGCAAGCGCATGCACGCACCATCGAACGTGACTCATGCACCGTCCGTGCCTAGATATGACGTGGGTGGCAGGCCGGCAAGCATGTTGGCCCACTACAGGTGCAGATGTCGTGCATGGCGACAAAACGTCCGCAGAACTCGTTTTTCAAGGGGCCCGTGTGATGTGCTGCCATGCCGTTGCCAATGTTCTGCGGATGTCAGCAGGACCACGCCATACCACGCCCAAGCTTGCCTTTGTGGCTCGCAGCAGTGTTGCCGCCGACAACCGCATGGACTTGGTTTGACTTGGTCATCCATGGCGCAGCCACGAAGCGCGAGGCTTTGAGATTCTGTGCATTCTGCATCCACCAGCTCGCGCCCTGGGTTGTATAGTTCCCAGCAGGGATGGAAAAGGCCTTCAAATTCCCAGCAGAAGCATTAGCAATGGCACGCCGCCGTAAGCTGGCGCTTTACCGTGAATTGGCCCAGGTTGCTGCGCGGCTGATATCGGCGGACGTTGCAACGAAGATCCCCAGCGACTTGTGAAGCGGCTCATGGCATCACGGGCTTCAACATTTAGGACAGCGTTGCAGTGCCATCTTCGGCATACACACCATGCCCCGATTGAGTAACCGCCGACGCTGTCCATAGTCGCATCCATTAGCATCCCATGTGCAGCAGCCGCGCGTCGTGACAGTCGTTCTTGCCGCCGTATCCACTTTGAGCCAGAAGCAGCGAGCCCTGCAGGATCTTATTGTTTCTTCTGGCGTTTGGCGGAGCAAACCAACTGCTTGTGGCGGCTTCATGCCTGTTCTCGTGCGGTGCGCTGAGCAAACGGAATGGCCGCGGGATGCTGCAAGCTGACTTTGCAGTTAGTGGCGGGGCAAACCATCGTGCCGGTGCAATGACGTTTGTTTTCCATTTGTTCTTTGGCAGGCCGGACCGCAGACGGCGTCATTCCTTTTCCATGCTGCATGTCAAGCAGGTCGTAGCACATGCGCACGTGCGAGATGTCGGCTATGACGCCCCCAGTTGGGTTTCCGTTTGCCGGTTGCACATGGTTGCACCAGCGTTGCAAGCATGGCGTAAGCTCGGGAGACCCGGCGCCGTTTCAATCGCCTACAAAGCACACCTTGCTGACCTGATGCCTGCTTCCCATGCTGGGCTACTTAGCCATCGCCGGCCGCTCTGACACGGCACTTTGTGCCGCTGGTGGGGGAAAGGATGACAAGGTTCCAGAGGCCCTCCGCCGCCTGGCATTGCAGAGCTCGGGCCAGCCGTGTCGAGCCGTGTGGTGCGGTGAAGCGGACTTGGCAGACCGCGGCTTTGTCGCGGTCGGCGTCCCCATAGACAGCACCGACTTCTTTCGTCGCTGCTTGTGGAGGAGCGGCTGAGGCCGTCATCAAGCGCGAAAGCTGTGCCATCAAGTTCGACAGCTGAGCCATCAAGGTCGACAGATGAGCCAGCCGTTGCGGCCGACAGATGAGCCATCAAGGTCGACAGCTGTGCCTACCGCGACACAGCTGGCACCTCGACAGCCAGACTAAAGTTGCACAGATCCGGCGCCCACATGCGCCCACTAGGGGCTGAGCACCCAGCGTGCACTGGGTGAGAGGATGCCTCCTGTGCCCAGCAGCGACTTCCGCCCAGCCGCGTCGCTGAAGCCAGCGTCTCGGCAAAGAGATTGGGCCGCTGAAATGACATTGCTTGAAAACCTGAGAGTAATGGCAACCACGCCATGGCGAAAGCGTGTTGAAGCTGCGTGACCGTCCAGCAGCCGGTGGAAATGGCCATGCCTATTTTGGCCCGAAGATCTGTACGGATTAAGTCTGCAGCTTGTCGAGGTTGCGCAAGGTTTCAAGGGGCAGAAAGGATGGTGCAGCCACCACCGCCACGGCAGTCTTTGCGATGAACTTGAGTTTCCGACCCTGGTTGCCGGGCAGGGAACGGCCCCAGTCAGCCATCTGCCTCGCTTTGTCGAGGCTCTGCTCTGGTTTTATTCTTCCTTGGCAGGCTTGCCGTGAGGCCTGTGGAGTTGAAGACTAGTGCCGAGCTACCTGGGTCGAAGTTTCACTTTTCCCACCTCCTCGCGTCTGCGCAGTTTAGCCTGCATGCGCCGGCGCTCGTAAGCCGACCCGACTACGCCGAAATCCGCTTGCGCCACTGGGAGACGGGAACCGGTTGTGACCGTGGCCTGGTTCCTGCAAAAAGGAAAATATAAGAAAATGAGCTCCGGAACTCAAGCTACCGAACGCCTAAGGAAGTTGCTAAACTCGTGACAGTAATCACTGGGTGACTTGACATGATTCGACGCACATTCACTTAGTCTACTGTTACTTACGCCGAATACAGGGCGTGCAACGGTAGCAAACACGGTAACGTCGGCTCAAAAATCTCGCTTCGTTCAGTGTCGGTTGCCCATCGCTGCCCGGCGCTCACCGACCTGGGATGCCAGCTGTTGCCAGCACCACGAGCCGCTGCGGTCCGGGCCGGGCAAGCTCAGGTATCGCGCGAGCTTATGGCGCTGCGCGTTTTTTTTTGTCGCGTTTTCGATAGCCGCACCGTCGTCCCGACTGCTTCCATCTGCACGCAATGGCGACATGAGCATGACGTCGCAACTACGTCGCAGCACAGCGCCTGTCCGCGCGCGGCGGCGCCATATAAAACGACGTTTCCAGCCGGCTCGCCGATCGGCAGGTGGGTTCCGAGGACTGGTGGTGTGCCAAAGCCTCTGCTGAGGCACCACGGGGCCTTCAGTGCCGACAGCTTCGCGAGCGACCATGCTCCAGGATCGGGGCAGGCCGAGCCAGCTTGGCTGCGATTGCCGAGCACATCCACGCAGGAGCTGCCACCGAGCAGCTTCCAAAGCAACAGGGAGGCGCAAGCGTCGGCGCCAAGCAATAAGCATCCCGGGCAGCGCGAACGTGCTGCCAACGTCAGCTGGGATGGCAGCATTATGCAGCATTGAGCCATTCGCCAGCGTGGTCACCTGGCTGTGAAATGCTGTGTACGCAGCAGCGCATGGGCATCGGCCTTTAGGATCCTTCAGGCTGGACAGGAGGCGCTCGCGATAGAATGTGATAGCAAAGCTCCAAGCTGTCTAACAGATTCAACAAGGGTGGGAAAGCCAGACAGCGCGCCGCACCCCAGCCTTCAATTTCGGCGTCGGGCTCATAAAGGAAGTGCTGCAATGTCCGCCATATGGCATTGTCGTCCGCCGCCGCGTACGCGCCGGACGGCTCGCGCAGAAAAGCTATGCGCACTGCAGATGTGAGTTCTTGCAAGAGAGATTGCGTCGATTTACTTCGTCGGAAATCGGTGACCGGGAGGAGATGGTGGATTCTCCTCCGGGTGAATGGTTTGGTGGAACAAACGGTTGCAAATTTTTATTTTTTTTCACGCACCTTTTTCCGGCCGCATTAGGTCAACAACGTACCGTGTCCTACGGAGGCGCCCATGCAGGCCCTCATCGGTCCCTGGCGGCTGCCAGGCACAGGCGCATCCCCGGCGAGGTTGGCGGCCTCGCCAAGAAATGCTGTGTACAGCCTGGGAAGCATCTCGACAAGACTGTCGCGAACCGCGAAAAGCTGGAAGTTGAAAACACAAGGATACTACGGGACTGCCCAATGGAGACCCTATAGGATCCTACAGTGCAACAAGTGTGCAACACCGGCTAAAAAGAAAAAACAACTAAGATGGAGATTATTTTGGGTACACTGACAGAAATACCCAACTTACCATAACGGGAACTAAACGCAAAACCCTTGGGATCATATGTGGTAGCAGCCTGGTCGTGTACATGTGTGTATATATGTATGTGCACACGCGTGCACACATGGGTACATACATCCATCCATCCATGCATATGCATGCAAACATACACACACACACACACACACGCGCATGCATGCATATCTACGTACATACATACATACATACATGACGGTTACGTGCATATGTACTCAGGCGGCCAAGGTGCCGATGTTGTGTGTAGTGCAGCACAAGCTTCTCAAGTCAGCCGTCCTCGGTTGGCAACCCCAAAGATCGGGGACAGGATTCAGACTTGGTTAGGGTCACTGGAGCAGGTCCGCGTACATGGGGTGCACGCGGGACTTGGGGAGCATTGCACCAGCGACAGGAGATGACACAAGCAACGAAGCATGAAGCAACCTGCTGCATTCTAGCAACTAGCATAACTTACACTACTGTTGATCAAAATCCTGCAGTACCCATAATGAGGAATATACCATAATTCCCATAGTTTAAGGTCCTTGAAGTAATGCAGCATGCAGGATTTTGACCATCAGCCGTAGTACCCCAAACCCTAACTCTTGAGGTCGGAACCGCCTCCGCGCGACAACGCACTCTTCCTAAAGCCGAAAACAAACCCAAAGGGTCCAAAGTAGTGATATAGTAGAATGCAGGGTTCCCATATTCGGAATTACCTATAGTCTCCATTGTATTTTTTTGGTTATCCAGTGTTGAAGATTGGGGCTTAAAGGTTGAGGTGAAGCATCTGAGATGATCGAGTAATGACTTGGATGAGGGGAGTTCTGGAGCCTTTGACGAATCTGATAAGGAGTGTCATCCAATGCATCGTAACTAGAATTCATAAAGATGATGGGGACTCCAGGCTCACACTCAAACCCTCAGCTGCGTCCACATCCGAAAGAGGACTGCAATTCACAACGACCCTTTTGCACTTCGGTGTGCCCTTCATAGGTGCTTGAGCCACGATAGCACGTGACCTTAGTGTCATCCTGCGCAGGGGTCATGCTTCGATGCCACTGCCGATTTGTGCGTGTCATCCTGTTCTCAACTGCTCAACAACACTCCTCCTCAGCATACGCACGTGACACGCGCGATATGCTGGATCATTCCGAACAGGTCAAAAATGACAGCACAACATTAAGCGATGGTACTAATCAGTGGACTTTCCACACGCCTGTCAAAAGCAATCTTTAATTCCAGGCCCCCAGGCCCAGCAACTCGCATGCACTTTCCAGCTTTCGGTAACTCAGGCTCTTCGTGAGAATGTCGCCTTTGATCTCATTCGTTCCGGTGTGCACGACATCGATTCCCTCATGAACCACAGTATCCCGAATCCAGCTGGTCCTAGTGGCAAAATGCCGGGTTCGCATGACCAACTCAGAGAACGTATCCCTGGTGCTAAGCGTGATCGCACCGCTGTTGTCGCCATGCAAGGTGCTTTTGATTGTTTTGTCCAACATCTGCTCTAACAATAGCTTCACATGCCAGCCCTTTTGAAGACCACTCGCCATGCCTTCCAGCTCGGCTTCTGTTGCACTCCACGCTGTCAGTGCCTGCCTCGTTGAAAGATAGGCGATGATGTGCGCATCAGAGCCATCACCTATGGAAACAGTGATTCCAGTTCTTGACCGACTGCCTCCATTGGCATAGCTAGCATCGGTGTGAATGTGGATTTCGGGGTCGGTCTTCAACGGTTTGTACTGCATGCACCGGTTCACCGTGTGTCTGAGAAAACGCCATAGCACTTTGGTTAGCTTCAGCGTCTCAGTCGGGTTGTTCACCAACATGCACGCAGCCGATCCTACCGTTGACAGGATATCCGGACGGGTGCGGAGTCCAACCCACATCAAGGATCCCACTTCGCCCTGTCCCTGTTTGACTCGCCTCTTGTACTCCTCATCGCGTGTCTCCGGTGGCAGTGTTCCCTCACATGGATCCGGAAGACTCTTTGTGCCATTCATGTGCACATAGCCTCGTGAAGCCAGTGACTGAAGGATCCACTTACGCTGTGAGACTTGTACTGTGCCATCCATAAGCCTCTGAATTTGACATCCAAGATACACTAAGGAAGATTTGACGGGGCATGTCATGTCATCCCACTTCACTGCCTCTCCCGGCATGCTTGGATGTTGTAGAAGGCCTTGTAGCTTGACCTTCCACAGCGATTTCATCCCAATGGCGGTTCTTCGCAAAGTTTCGGCGTCTCCGATCACCCATCCATCGTCTACATATGTTGTGGCTGTACCAAGCAACACTCCAGTATCCCTTTCAAGAATTTTCCACAGGCCCTTGCATGCAGGAATGGGTTCAAACACCATGACGCCATGCCCATCGTCCTTTGACGGATCAAGAATGAGATTTGTGATTGCCTCATCCCGGTGTGCTTCCCAATCCACCGGGGACTGTCTGAGTCCGTATAATGCTCGACTCAAGATCCATAGAGTTCCCTCTGGAACCAACCCCAAGGATATCAGGATTGGTGCCGGTCGCACCACGATGGCCTTTTCCCCGCGAAGCTTCGCATACAGAAAGGCGCAGCTTATATCAAAGATTAGTCCGCTCCATGCGGGATTGTTTGCGAAAGCTGAGAACATCAAGCGTAGGCCTTCACATTGGATGTTGCAAGATGCGTACTCTTCCTTTGTGTGCGCCGATGTGTCCTCGAAGCACTCAAACCCAAGTCCTGCCGCAGTGTATTCCATGAGCTTTGTGTCCACACCTGCAATTTGTCCATGTTGCTGAGCTCCTCCTTGGCTGCATCCACCCACTTCTGAATCTCATCCTCGGTGCCGGTCTTAAAGACATCATTCGTCATTGTGATTCCGGAGGCCTGATCCAAACCACTCAGGATAGCGTGTATCTCCTCCTCAATGGCGTGTTGCTCCTCCTGAAAGGTTGCGATGTGGTACTTCCCGCTCTTCCCTACCTCATCTGCTGGTTGCGCTGTAGCTACATTAGCTTGGGCTTTGTTCGCTGACAGTTTGTCCACAACAATGGTTTCAGGCTCCAGCGGCTCTGGTTCTGGACCTATGTCCTCCGGGAGCGTTTCCGTTCCCAAGAGGCTGTGACCAAATGTGGCGAATAGCTCCAGCGATTCCTGTGGCCCTCTTGGCCGCGTTCGCTGCTTGATGATCCTTTCCAGGTTCTCGGGATAACTATCCGGACCGTGAAGCCTCTCCTCCACAGTGAGAATGCCACGAGGTGCATCCTGATCCCACACAACCTGACCATCACTGCTTACCCACACTCTTCGATCACTGGTTGGATCCACTGAGACCTTCCACCTGACAGCTGGCTGGTTAAGCAACACGGGAAGTCGCGCTCTAACCATCTTTTCTCAGTCTACCGTTGACCATGCAAAGGATCCACGATCCATGCACGCTGCTCACGTTGTGACCAATGCAAACCCCACACTTAGCCCGTTCTTCAAGGTCGCCAGCATCATGCCGCTTGACAGCCACCCAATCTCCCATCCTCGGAGTCTCCTTTAGCACCGAAATACCCATAGCCCGCATCCGAGAGTACGGCGCAGCGTTCTGCACGGCATACGTCCAATATGTTGGACTCAAACCTGAGTGAACCAACTCCCGGATGGCCGCTTGCTTGAGCGCTTGTACCCATCTTTCAACTCGACCGTTTGATTGAGGATTATAGGGCGCTGACTGGGTGTGAAAGGTGGAGAATCGGGTCCCAAGCTCTTGGAATAGCTGTGCCTCGAACTCTCGGCCACAATCGGTGTGCAATCTGAAAACTGGAGGTACCTGAAGCGATGCTAGTTGCGCCATGATCCGCACCGTGGCTTCGGCCACTGCGCTCGCATGCTTGGTCTTCGTGGGCTCCGCGTAGTAAAGATTCTTTCCGCTTGGCATACGGTAAACACCGATCACGATGTACTTCATCTGGTCTGCTGATGTCACATGAGGCCCTGAAATATCCAAAGACAGATTGGCATAGGACTTACTGTCGTCGCTAATGCTTCGATGAGGCCTCACGGCTCCTCTGGCACGAACGCAAGCTTCACAGTCTTTATCGTAACATCCTGCATGACACTTCTTCTTGAGGGTTTCCAGCGCCTGCTGATACGCAGCTAGATCAAACAAATCCGCATCACCAGACGGCTCATCAAGTGGTGTGCCTCCATGATGCTCTGTCTCAGTCACGGGGGCGTCACCATCAGGAATTTCTACGACTTCACCAAACAAAACCCTCGAAACCCCGTCCGAAACAAAAGAACCCTGACCCTGTTCCGCCTGAGCGCTACATATCTCATCCCAGAACTCTTCGTGACCCAGGTTTTGGGGAGTTTCAAAGTTCTGATTCGATTGTTGATGGTGCTGCTTGTTTGTGGCTGCCGCTTCTGCTGATGCCTCCGTAGCGCGTGTCATCACTGCCGCCTTGGAAGAATCGTTATCTAAGGCTTTCGGGGTGTGGTCGGCAGCACACGGGTTCGGGTCTAAACCGCTAGCACCCCTAGAGCAACCTCAGGCAGCGGGAATCCAAGCTTCACGAGAACTTGCCGGTCCTGCTCTGTCAATCGCAGTAGGCCTCCTGTTGTAAAGGTGGATATTGCTACTCTATCACCCTCCCAGGGCTCTGTCCCATGCATGATCTTGCCATTGAAGACAAGGTGTTTGCGCCTCACTTCATGAAGACATCGTGGCATGGATACTCTGGCCTTAATTTCCCTAAGCTCCGAACCCTGCTCATGGTGCATCCACAGCTGCCCCCCAGTGCATTCGCGCTCGGATGTCAAGCAGACTAAACCATTCAATGATCCCGGAAAGTTGTGCGCATCCTTATGTGGAAGGAAGGCAACATTGTCGTTCACCACGAGCGTCGACCACGCCAGCGATGGACACAACTTCTTCATAAAGGTCGCAAGCACACGAGCAAGCCAGGGACGCACTCTTGTCATTCTAGACAGACCAGAACAACCACCGTGGGACCAAGCTCCAAACAACCATGACCTGACATGATGCTCTTCACCCTTGACGCATTGACGATATTTCATCTGCGGTTTCAAGCTACTTTCGCGCAACAGTGCTAGCACCGAATCATACGTCAAGTTGTCTGCTCCACTCTGAAGAAGATCTCGTGCTCGGGCTTCATCGGTCAAGATGTCCGGATTTTTTGGATCAACCCTCGGCGGGAGCTTAAACCCTAAATCCTCATCTCTTAGGGTACTAGGGTTTGGGTCATCATCTGCTGGGGTTTGTGCGCACCACTGATGCAACTCCTCGATGTTCACTGCGACTGCTTGTTTGATGCACTGCTCACAATGTTCATCCGAATGTGTTTCCTCCTGAACATGCTCAGAGGGTTTACTCAAGGCTACGCTGCAACAGGCTCGCCAATGCCTCGTCATCAAGGGGCGCAGCGCTCGGAAGGTCGCATACGCTAGATAAGGCAGGCCGTTGTGAACTCGAAGTGGTACCGCAATGCTGTCAAGCTCTGCGGGCAGCACTAACACAGGGTCTTCTTGTTGACACCACGTGAACCTACACCCAATCTGAACAAGCCGATTGATGCCACATATAATGTTGTTGTTGTCAGGACCCTGCACAATTACTTCACCGCCACGCGCCCGCCGCGCCTCTACCACATCACCGTTGGCCAATGCAAGGTCAAGCTTACTAGATCTCGGGGGAAACGCTCTCGGGTCATGACGTTTCATTGGCACCTGAGTCCAGGAGAACTGTATCCTCATCATCACCCGTACTCGTTCTAGCATGTTCTAGCTTGACTTGCAACTGCACGGTCAGGTGTCGGGAATGTGCGGATCACGGGGTCATGTATGCCGTGGACTACTGCCATGAAGACTTCATTTCCGGTTTCGAAGTCCATGCACCAAGCAATCCAAGTTTCACACGCGATGCGCCCTACCCCGGTGACATACGCTTGGTCTATCCTCACAATGCTTTGTGTGTCAGAAATCTCGAGATTCTCAATTGGAAGACCATGTTCTTCAGTATCCACAGCATGTCGGATAGCATGTGCCACATTGTACGGTGTGTTGACCAACTGAAACGCTCGTCTAGCATGGCTATTCACCACCCCTGGCTGTCTCCACCTCACGTACTCGTCTTCATCAAGGATCAAGTAGAAAGTGCGTCATGATGGACCCTGCTCTGCGTTTCTGATGGCCACTTCCAAATCGTGCAACGATGCTGGGGCGTCGAGTCGAGCAGCTAAATCAAGCTCACCGACCAATTCATCTATGTCAGAAGCCTGCACATCGGACTCTCCTACAGATGGTGTGGAATCTGATGAATGCAGCGTACTATGATCTGACGACACAGATGATAGTTCCTCTAATGCATCGGCTGCTCCGTCAGAGGCATTGTCACTCGGATTGCGCTTGCCTTCTCGACGCATCATGCAGGCTACGGAAATAGCTGATGCCTTAGCCTTCGCCTTTGCTTGTTGGTTGTTACCGTCCTGTCCTGCACCCACCAGCGCCTTCGGGCCCTCGGTTTTGTTGGCTCCGGACGGACCCTCATGCACATATGGACAAGCATCACCAAGACGACAACCGCTCTGACGCCTGTGAAAAATGCATTTTCTTTTGTTTGGCTCACTCTTGGGTCTCGCATCTGGGTTTGCACTAGGGTTCGGTGGGTTGCGAGGTGGTTGGTCAGGATGCTTATAGAAACACTTATCCCCGAAGGTACAACCCCCTGGCTTCGCGAGGAATGGACAAACTTGATTTTTCTTATCGGTTTTGCCCTTTCCCTGCTTACCCTTCCCTTTCCCCTTGAATGCAGCTGCTTCCGCGTCATCTACCACTGCCCTCTTATTGGCCTTTACATGCTCGTCGGCAGCCAACGTTCTAAGTTCAGCGTCAATGCATTCAAGAACCATCTCAACTCCTTTAGTGGTGGCCTGAGTCACAGCAGGCTGGATTCGCAGGATTCCGAGTTTGAGACGCACAAGATTGCTGATGCTGCGCAGTTCCTCGGAGGGAGCCGTGGCAGGCAACCGAAGTGCTAAAGCTCTCTGACGCGCAAGCCTCCACCTACGGAGTGCTTCCATGGCTTCTTTTGCCGTGTTGACGGGCTCCAATGCACGAATAAACTTGATGAAGGAACTTATCTCTTCGGGGCCTCCTGGTTGAAGGATACTGGAGACTTCTTCCATCAATGCAATTGCGCGGATCCTCGCCTGATCAACCTGCTCTATGCCATGATTTTTTATTTGTTCTGGGAGCACGCGCAGCAGAGTAACCACTACACGATTCTCCCACTCCATGCTTCGCTTTGGGATCTCAGGCAAAGGACCTGGATCCTCCCCACGCATTCGTTTGGCTTGCCTTCCTTCAGCAGCCAAAAAGATATCTCCCAGGTAACCCGCGAAGTCCCCATCTATCGTTTCGGCTACGGCTAAGACCTGCCTCTTCCACGCTGCAAATGCTAAGCCTACTTCCCACGGTTGACCCTTAGGCATATCAAATCGTGGTACTTCTAGCAGAATTTTCCACCGACTTCCTGGGATCTCTCGCGGCTCACGTGATTCATCCTCCCTCGCAGTCTCTTCTGTCTTGCGCAAATGAGATGCAAGTGGGGGTGGCTCCGTGATGACAGGCAACTGTGCACTGGGCCCCTGATGCCAAGCCATCCACGGATCGTCTACAGCAGATTCCGCTGCGTCCCCGGCGTTATCGCCATCGGGTGACATCTGATATGTGTGTGCGTTGTGTCCTGACGGCTCTGTCTGGAGACCTGGCGGGTGTTCCGGCCAATAGCTTTGCGCAGATTCAAAAGCATCAAAACGATCACACACTTGCTCCACAATGTTTTGGATTCCCTCCACCTCAGCCTTCAAGGCGTCCCCTGAAGCTGTGAAGGATTCAAGGTGCTTTTGCTGTGTTTCAAGTTCCTTGTGCTGATCGGCCAGCTTAGCCAATTCACGATCTACACGCTCGCTCAAGGCTTGCACTGCGGGGCCTAAGTAGGATGCTTCCGTTGATCCCTCAGGTTTTTGGGCATACAGAATGGCTTCATGCTCATCTGCGCGCGCTCTCTGATCCCCGAGTGCTTTTCTCAACACGATGTTGTTCTCCTCTAGCTGTTGAACCCTTGTCTGCAAGGACTCCAACTTTGCGGACAACATGGCCTCCTGCTGGAGATTTGCGTCCAGTGCAGTGGCCTGCTGTCGGGATTGTTCCGCCTGGACTTGCTCCAAGCGCTCACGGACAATGCGAATGTCGGAACCGTGTTGCCCATGCATATCAAGAATACTCTTCTGCAAGGCTCTGATGTTCCCCGCGTGCTCTTGATCGCACTGCCTCAGTTCCTGGATTTCGCGAAGATGTTGTTGATGTGCTCTCTCTAGGGCATCTCTCTGTTCCATCAACACTTTATTCATCTGGGCCACCTGACTCTCAAGGGCAATACAGCCTTCCTGGAGCTTATGGGTGGCACCTCCAACACTACGCAATACATCTCCCAACAGATTGGTGCGATGTTGAATGCGCGATGACAACTCAACAAGTGCAGCCTGCACATCCTCCAGCACGCCCTGATCCAATGTGACCGATGCTTGCAAGTCGCGAAGCTGGTCCAAGGGTAATGACAGCTGTGTGATGGATTGCCAAGATACACTAGTCTCGTCCACATGCATTCTTGTGGCCTGCACTGCGGTCGCTGATGACTGCTGCTGCTGCGGAGCTGCTGCTTGTGATGGAGAAGTGCTTAGGAGTATGTTAGGCACGCTTGGACTCATAACCCTGTTGAAGATTGGGGCTTAAAGGTTGAGGTGAAGCATCTGAGATGATCAAGTAATGACTTGGAGTTCTGGAGCCTTTGACGAATCTGATAAGGAGTGTCATCCAATGCATCGTAACTAGAATTCATAAAGATGATGGGGACTCCAGGCTCACACTCAAACCCTCAGCTGCGTCCACATCCGAAAGAGGACTGCAATTCACAACGACCCTTTCGCACTTCGGTGTGCCCTTCATAGGTGCTTGAGCCACGATAGCACGTGACCTTAGATGGTTAGGATCCTACGATAGAGATTTTGGTTAACCAAAAAAGGAACTACAATGGAGACTATAGGTACTATCATGATCCGGGGAAGCATTCCCCGTAACAGTACACAGGAACCTTTGGGAAACGAAGCTGAAAGCCTTCCAAAGCATGAGAATGAATGAAGCTGAAAGATCCCCCATCTTGCTGGCCCTTGGTCGGTGGGGGGGGGTTGGAAGTGCATTTTCGGGCCAGGGTGGCTAGGGGTGGTAAATGCAATCCGCTGCTTCCGACGTGCCTGGCTCTGTTTGGAAAGGCTTGCCACGACTGTGCGCCCCATAGTGGGTGAGCTGCTGAACGCGCACAGCTTTGCACAGGTTCCCCGTGAGCGGCACATTTGTTGGTTTGGTTGTCCTCAAACTTCGGCTGCCGTTCTTGCAGAAGACCACGGCTCCGCGGTACACACACACAACACAAGGCCAAGCTAGATGGCATCTGCACAGGTCGCGCACTCCATTGACATCCCCGCAGTTTGGAAGGGTCTTGAATGGGTGGCTGCTGGCAGTCGACGTATGAGGAGTCTGGAATGGGGGCGGACCCATTTTAGACCTTTCCGGGGTTACCCATTGCAGACCCCCTACAAGAACTATGAAATGCTGAGGGGGACAAGAAATAACCCAGCGCCGAATCCCGGAAACGGAGAACCCCTATGTGGAGCCTTGCCTGCTGCGTGCGAGAGTGAGCGACGAAACCCCCAAATCCTAAACCAGGCAACCCCAAACCCAGAAACCCTGAAGCCAGAACCCAAGCCCAGAAAACCCCAAACCAGAAACCGTGAAGCCAAGAACCCTCAATCCAGAAATCCTAAACCCAGCAACACCGAACCCGGAAACCCTGAAGCCAGAAACCCCAAACCCAGAATCCCCAAATCCAGAAACCCTGGAGCCAAGAACCCCAAACCCAACAACCCCAAAACCCAGAAACCCCGAACCCAGAAGCCCCAAAACCAGAGACCCCAAACCCAGAAACCCTGAATCCAAAAACCCCGAACCCCAAGCCCGACAACCGCAAATCCACAAACCCTGAAGCCAGAACCCAAGCCCAGAAAGCCCAAGACCAGAAACCGTGAAGCCAAGAACCCTAAACCCAGAAGTCCTAAACCCAGCAACACCGAACCCGGAAACCCTGAAGCCAGAATCCCCAAATCCAGAAACCCTGAGCCAAGAACCCCAAACCCAACAACCCCAAACCCAGAAACCCCGAACCCAGAAACCGCAGAACCAGAAACCCCGAACCCACAAGTCCTAAGCCCGGCAGCCGCAAACCCAGAAACCCTGAAGCTCTCCTGTCGAACAGCTCTTCGATGTGCCCAACATCGGGGGACTCACACCGGCGTATGGACGTTCTCTTACAGCAAACCGCAGGCTCCGGACAGGGTCAGGTCACCACCCGGTTTCACGGGGCCGGATAAAGCCTCAGGTTCGGGGCACCAGCGAGCTTAGGGAGCCCATTCAGGCCACCGCCCGGTTTCAGCACTCCAAACCGGGGCCGGATAAAGTCTGCCGAGGGGGACAAGAAATAACCCCAAACCCAGAAACCCTGAAGCCAGAACCCAAGCCCAGAAAGCCCCAAACCAGAAACCGTGAAGCCAAGAACCCTAAATCTAGAAATCCTAAACCCAGCAACACCGAACCCGGAAACCCTGAAGCCAGAAACCCCAAACCCAGAATCCCCAAATCCAGAAACCCGGAGCCAAGAACCCCAAACCCAACAACCCCAAAACCCAGAAACCCCAGATTCGGGGCATTTTCAGGCCATGACCCGGTTTCAGCACTCCAAACCGGGGCCGGATAAAGCCTTGGGTTCGGGGCACCAGCGAGCTTAGGGAGCCCATTCAGGCCACGGTTTCAGCACGCCAAACCGGGGCGGGATAAAACCTCAGATTCGGGGCACCAGCGAGTTTAGGGAGCCCCTTCAGGCCACCACCCGGTTTCAGCACTCCAAACCAGGGCCGGATAAAGCCTCAGGTTCGGGGCACCAGCGAGCTTAGGGAGCCCATTCAGGCCACGGTTTCAGCACGCCAAACCGGGGCGGGATAAAACCTCAGATTCGGGGCACCAGCGAGTTTAGGGAGCCCCTTCAGGCCACCACCCGGTTTCAGCACTCCAAACCGGGGCCGGATAAAGCCTCAGGTTCGGGGCACCAGCGAGCTTAGGGAGCCCATTCAGGCCACGGTTTCAGCACGCCAAACCGGGGCGGGATAAAACCTCAGATTCGGGGCACCAGCGAGTTAAGGGAGCCCCTTCAGGCCACCACCCGGTTTCAGCACTCCAAACCGGGGCCGGATAAAGCCTCAGGTTCGGGGCACCAGCGAGCTTAGGGAGCCCATTCAGGCCACGGTTTCAGCACGCCAAACCGGGGCGGGATAAAACCTCAGATTCGGGGCACCAGCGAGTTTAGGGAGCCCCTAGGGCGGGATAAAACTTCAGGTTCGGGGCACCAGCGAGTTTAGGGAGCGGCCACCACCCGGTTTCAGCATGCCAAACCGGGGCGGCATAAAACCTCAGGTTCGGGGCACCATCGAGTTTAGGGAGCCATTCAGGCCACCACCCGGTTTCAGCACCCCGTTTCGGAGATCCGGGGTTACTGCGCAGCCTGCGACAGTGAGAAAAAACACCCACTGCATTTTATGCCGTTGCTGCAGTCTCTTGCATGTTGCACAACATGCTAGGGGGACGTCCAGAAACGCGGATTGCACTTTCGACCCCCCCCCCCCGGAGACATGGGGGATGCTGAAAGCAAAAAAACACTTGCACGCAACCCAAGAGGCTCTGGATTTGGATACGTTTTCGACGTGTTCCTGACAAATGCAGGACCCCACAGCAGTACAATGCAATACAGATATGGCTGTGCACACCCACAAACAGCCACAAGCAGCTGTTTTAGTCTTTGCTGACCACGTCCTCATCCTGAAATATGATGCAAGTCATGAACCTTGATTGACTTTGTCCATACGTGCCTGCTCGACCCGTGGTCGAGCATCGAGCGCCTCATCGGAGGTGCTCCTTTGTCGTGCCGCAAGTGCAGCCCCGGCTGGTCCACTGCGGCACTTGCAATCATCATCATCATCATCACCATCATGTCTCCATGGTGCACGTTTGCGTTGGCGACCTGACCTCCCTGTCCACCAGCATTTATGGTTGTTGCCGCCTGACTGCACGGCTTTCTGTGCGTGAACATTGCGGGAACGCCTCTGGGCCCGTCAGGATTCACCGGGCGAATCCAGAGTAAATCCAGCCTTGCTTCGGATGAACAGGATCCCGCTTTGTGGAAGAGACCAACGTTTTCCGACAGTTCGCCTCCCATCCCCAGTGTTTGGTGCACATAATACACATATATATTTATGTGTTTGTTTTGCTTTGCAATGGAGCAAGGGGAAAGGGGAGTCCAGTGGCACTCCCGTCCACCATTTTGTCCCTCTCTCTCTCTCTCTCTCTGTCTCTCTCTCTCTCTCTCTCTCTATCTCTATCTCTCTCTCTCTCTGTCTCTCTCTCTCTCTCCTTCCTTTTCTTTAATCGCACCGTTTCGCAACTGCAAGTCAAAAAAAGTCCAGGCTCGGGTGCGAATTGCAGACTAAGGCGGCAGGTCACGCTTTAAGCACGAGCAGGGAAGCGGCTGGATTGAGAAGCCTCTTGCCGTCGGCAGGGAGCTCTTGCAGCGCTGGGGGTGGGCCACCCGCACCAAGCTCGGACTGGAGGGGGGGCTCCAAACAGCACATGCTGCGCCGCAGCGAAAATCTGGTCAGCCACTCCATCAGGATTCCATGCGGCCTGGGCAGAGCTGCGGGCAGTTGCAAGGGCACTCAAAAGCAGCCTGCTCGGCCCAGCGCCGTCCCACTTGGAAACGCCTGCTACTTAACTACGTGATTTCCCTACCTCGGCTTAATACCGGAAACAATATTAGTAACCGCATGTAACCGCCGTGCACGAAGGTTTGATCTTGATATATCGTTCACCGCACCGTTGAACTTGATGTGGTGATACAAGCTGACTGCTGAGATGCAGTGTGACAACTTCACGCTCAGATATCCCCCAATGTTCCCTCCATTCTGCAGATAATGCAGTATGCGAACACAGACGCAGGGTTATCCGGGGGATGGGTCGCTGGCTTTTGTGGTTTTTGCTTTATTGGACCCCAAATTGGCCGGCCAGTGTGTTGTGGGAACGGTCGGTGGTGCTGACAGTTAGAGCCCCCGCGGCCTGTCCCAGTTCACTACGTTTTTATGCAAGCAAAGCACTCGCAACACGAGGCTATCATAAAGTGCGTCGAGGATCGTCGAGGCACTTGAATCAAGCGAAAGCATTGCGTCATGCTGGAGTTCTGAGTTGAGGGGTTCTGGCTTCAAACCTTCCGGGTTTAGGTTGTGGATGTTTCCACGTTCAGGGGTTTACATCTTCTGGGTTGGGATTTCTGGCTTCAAGGTGTTGGGTTTCTGGGTTTCCAAACTAAAAGACTCTGAGTTCGAGGTTTCTGGAATGTTCTGGGTTCAGGTTTTCTGGATTCAAGGTTGTATGGTTTCTGGGTTCAAGGCTTCTGGCTTTAGAGTTTCTGGATGTTTCTGTTTAAGGCTCTTGGGTTTCGGCGGATTTATGGTTCACGTGTTAGGATTTCTGGGTCTGGGTTTCTGGGTTTAAAATAAAGTTCTGGATTCAGGGTTTCTGAATGTTTCTGACTTTCAAGTTTCTAGCTTCAGGGGTTTAGGGCTTCGGGGTTCAAGGGCTTTGCGTTCAGGGGTTCCGGGTTTTTTTTGCACACACTTTTTTGCTTGCGTCCCAAGCTAAGCGGTCACAGTGCGGACCCACGCCCAGGCCGACTGCGCACTACCGTGTCTAAGGCATGCGGCTTGCAAGGGGCGGCTCAAGGGAGGAGTCTGCGAGAATGTCGCTCAGCAGCGGGGGTTCTCCATCGACGTTGGCAGTGCCGACAAGGGGCTTGCAGCAAAGCCGCAAAGGCTATAGCGATGCTGATCAGCGAGAGGCAAAGGCCGAAATGCCGGGACCGCGGGAGGAAGCCGGAACGGCCCCCGCACGGAGGCGAGAAAGAAATTTGACAAAGGTGGCAGTTCGACAGGGAGAACGACTAGATTGCATCGGGCAGACTGTGCGTTCCGCAGTTTTTGGGTTTCCGCGTCTTTCGAAACTTTTGGACGCTGCCAGGTCTAGGTTTAGGCGCTTCAAGTTTTTTGGTTTCTGCATGGTTTCTGCGTACCCCTTGGATATGGCTCTATGAAATGACCAACACTGGTTCTCTATAACATGGCTCTCCAGGGCAAGTCGGGGGTCAGTGTATAAGGGAAATTCGGTTTGTAACTTTTCCAACAACCCCGGCGAGTCATTTTATAGACTCGCTGTGTTTTCCTGCCAAAGTCTGGGGTGCCCCCCACAGGTCATTTTATAGCCGGAAGCGGGTCGGGAGGTTGAAACGATGGCATGCATTGTAGCACTGTGCATTGTCATCTCTCTTTGTCCGGGTGACCCAAGGGAGCCATTCTATAGCCCCACAGGGTTTGTCATGTTATATTACTGGACGTTTCGAGGATCATGCCCGTGCACCCACGTCGGTCATTTCATAGTGGCTCGAGCCCCGCAATACTAGCAAAATCCATAAACCATAAACCGCTGAACCATCCTGAACCTAGAAGCCCGCAGTGCCGAAATCCGAAACCCACAGTGGCACGCGCCCCGTAACCGTTCCTCCAACCTTGTCACCTGCAACCCAGAAACTATAACCTTCAACCAAACCCAGAAGCCCGCAACACCAGAAACCCTAAACCCCTAAGCCTAAAAACCCCGCAGCCGCGAAATCCTAAACCCACTAACCCAGAAACCTGCAACTCAGAAACCCTTAAACCCCTCAGCATCCCTCAGCCTAGAAAGCCGCTTTAAACCGAAACGCAAAAGCCCGCAACCCCAGCAGGGCTAAATCCCCAAACCCAGGGCCCGCAACCCAGAAACACTAGAGCCAGAACCCTTAACCCTTCAACCCACCCAGAAAAGCCCCTACACCCAGAACCCCTGAAGCCTTAAATCCCAAACGCCAAACACACAAACCCAGAAACCTACGACCCAGAAGCCCTAAACCCCTACAACAAACCTAGAAACCTACAACCCCAGTAACCATAAACCCCTCAATTTAGAAACCCGCAACCCAGAAGCCCGCAACCCCGGCAACCCCAAATCCCTAAGACCAGAAGCCCGGAACGCAGAAACTTTAGAGTCAAAGCCCTTGACCGCCTCAACCCTTCAACATCTTCAACCCGCCCAGATACTTGAACCCTATAGGCCCCTAAACTCTTAAGTCCCTTAAGGATTGAAGCCCCAAACCCAAAAACCTGCAATCCTGCCCTCTGCCCCCGCGCCGCGGGCCGGGGGCAGATAAGACTTATTAAAGAAACGAACGAAAAATAACAGAAGAAAGGGATTTGTAAACGAAATAAAGTACAAACACAAAGGAAAAACTGATAAGGAAAAAGATAATAAAAAAAACATGAACAAAAGAAGCCAAACAATACAAACAAGAGAAGATAAACCTAAAAAACGATATAAAAAATAACCAAAAATGTGAACTCAGGATCGAGAAACTCTACGTGCGCACCCCCGGCCCCCATTCTATAGCGAACCCGCCTTGGCAACACAATTCTTGCATAGTTTTATTTTTTTTCAAAGGTACCCTCGCAGGCCATTTTATAGTATGCTCCTGTTTTGGCAAATCTGCATGGTATCCATCAGCATGATGCCATCGGGAAACTCAAATCATTCCGGGTGACCCAGGCGGGTCATTCCATAGTGAATATACCCAAGACATCCATGACGCACACTGTTTTTCGTTGTTGTTCCTACAACCTGAGTGGGTCATTTTACAGACCCTGTTTTGCGCCGTGTTTGCGTTGGGTATACACTGGAGGGCCATTCTATAAACCACCGCGTCTATAAAATGAGGCTCCACCGAATCACCATCATATCCAAGGGGTATGTTTCTGCGTTTTTCGGTTGGGTGACGCTTCTTGGCTGGGGTTAAAGGTCCATGGCTTTTGCGTTTCGCGCGATTTTGGATTTAAGTGTTTTTAGCTTCCGGGTTTCTGCGTTTCTGTGCGTTTCTTTGGGTTTCCGGTGTCTAGGATTCCTGGGTTTCGGGGATTTTGCGTTTCGGGTTTAAACGTGTTTAGGTTTCGTTGCTCACACTCGGGAATCCAGTGTTTAGACTTCGGCGCTCACACTCGGACAATCCAGGCGAGGCATGTGGTCCGGAGTCTAGGATTTCTGGGTGTCTGCGTTTCTGGAGGTAGCTTTGGTCAAGCGATTCTCACGAGCAGGCACCGCAGGACATAAAACTCACAGACCTGTATTTCGCGACCCGCCAAACCGAGAATAGCGCGAAGCGGTGGTCATAGGCTTGACCAAGTTTGGTCGCGTGGACCTGTAATTCAATTTCGCGACCCGCCAAACCGAGAATAGTGCGAAGCGGTGGCCATGCGCTTAAAACAAGTTTCTGTCAAACGATTCTCGTGTGGGTCTGGCATCCGCCGGGCTGGGAGGGAGGGTCTAACATCTTGAACCCCGGATTTCAAACCCTGCCTCGGGACCCAGGGTCCAGGATTCCAGAGCTTCCAGTACAGTACCTGACCCTATAACACTAGTAATAATAATGACCGGATGTGGGGGATGTTTAAGGGGATGATGGTCCTGTCCCGGGCGGCACCAGCAAGGCTGCAGGTGTCCACCCTTACACTACTCAGGAAAAACATGTTTTGTTTTAGTACTTTGTGGTGTAACGCTGCATGTACCTTTGAAGTAAACCCTCTCGCACCGCCGAAGCTGTGAGGCTGTTGAAGAACTACGTTAGAACGTCATTTATCATGACACAGAAGGTGGGTCTGCAAAAACCCAGGCCCCATTTGTAGGCTTTGAACCGAAATTTGAAAACTCTAGGTTTTGTCGCACTGTCAGTCCATCGATATCACCGTTTATTTGTCCCGCTCCTTATTGCGAAACCACACCGGGGTCCAGCCGTCAAGCTAACATACGGGAACTACAGTACGAAACAAATGTTTGCAGCATGCCTCGGGGACGACTTTTCTTTGACATGCATCACCGAATGTGTTCTGCATTCTTTGCCAAAGCTTTGCCAACGTCTCAGCACAGGTCTTGCGAGCCAAGAGGATCCAAAACGCATTCCGAAACATTCGCCATTGTTGCAAAGCACAAACCCAAACATACAGCACCCTGCAGTTCGCGCAAAGCAGGACATAAGAAGGCAAGCATTCGTTTTCCCAAGAGACTGTTTCCAGGGACCACAAGTTTTGTACTCATAGTAAAACAGTTCGACGGACTGTTTGCCACAAGGACAAGCTTGCGACAACCGTTCACGTGAGATGTGCCCTTCGCCAGGGATAGGCGCCGGGGCGGTAGCTATTCGTAGCAGCTAGCAGCACCGTAGCGCCCCCCCCTCCCACTGTAGATTCGCGAGGAGGCGACTCGCACTGTCGCAGGCGTAATAAGGAGCGAGAGAAACGTCAAGTGTGCACTTAAAGCTTTCCATCAGCGTTCCGGCCACCAAGGACCCAAGCACCCAGAGGTTCGAGAGGTCCGATCATGCACGTTGTGTTACCTAAAATGGTCTTGGTGCCGCGAGGCAGTCGAGAAATGCATCATGGACAAATGTCGCGAACATTTCCCGGCAGGCTCCATTGTGGGGACCGTTGCACCATGCCACCTTGCGATTGCGGCAGGCCAACTGCAGACCTACGCATCCATAGGGTGTCCAAGCCTAAGGGCATCAAGCTGCTCCTGCTGTTTGGTCACAAGACAGAAACAAAAGGCAATCTGGCATTGAGGCGGGCTGCTAGGTCAAGATTGGATAATCTTGGAGCAGATGTTGGGGACTCAGTACGGCAATCGCTTTGCTGGCAGGCAGTAGTTAGGCGTTTTTGCCAATTGAGAACCAGGCTGAATCAACACAGAGTGTCTGAGGCGTCGCCAAAAAATGCTCCCACGTGGTGACCTGAGGGGGGCTGGTGTTTCTTGCAAGAAACATGCCACTGAGCACGGCTCAGGACGCGCAGTTTTTGTTGAGCTGCGTACAGCGAGGCCCGTTGGCATCCTAGCTTGCGATGCAACTGGTAGGGCATCAAGAGTGCATGTGCTCATCGGCAAAACCTGCCGAGGTTATGACATGCGAAGGCGCAGAGTTCCCGAGGACGATTTTGCGCAAAGAATTTGTCTTTTTTACACCATAAAGACAGCAGAAACAAAATCACTTTGAATTCATTAGTTTTCAGGATGAGAGAAGGTGGTGGCATCAATTTGCGCCAGACGGGGTTTTGCGGAGACCTAGGCGCGCGTGAAGCACGCACAACTGCAAATACAATTAAAAATGCCCGGTTTGTTCAAAATTACCCGTTTGGTATGCGCAGGTCCGGACTTTGCTTTCAGCGCGGTGTTGCAGTTCAACAGGCCGTAAGTTGCTAGGCACGGCGGCTGTGAGCGAACGGATCTCGATGAACAGGCCTGCTCCTGCCAGCTCTGGCAGTTTCCTCTTCGACTTCGCGGATGATGCTCGGCGAGGCGGCCCAACCGCGCACAGGCTTAGCTTCCGCAGCTTCCACTGTGCCCAGATGTCATCTTTGCGGAAGTTGGCGGTCCGGATAAGTGCGGCTCTTTGTGCCACATTCCAGAGGCACTTCACACATTCTTTAAGTTCGGACACGACCATTCCCGAGGATTGGCCATTTGACCTTTGGATGCATCATTGGTGACCAAACGCATCGTCCAACACCAATTCCGCTGCACCCCAGTTACCTGCCCAGCACTTGTCCTGGACGGAAGGTCTTCCTGTCGACGACTGCTGGCAGCCCGGAGATCAGGCTATCCGACTTTCCAGATTGTGTGAACAAAAGATACAAGCAGGTTTGACGTTCAAGGTGCATGCAAGCCAAGCCATCCGGAGGGCGTTGGTTTGCAAAGCGGGCTTTGGCAGACTTGCTTGGCGCAAAACTCGCAAAAAAACATACAGTATGTTGGAACAAAGGCATACCAGTAGGAGAAACCGTAAGATCGAGCACAGCACACATTTCACGTGACCGAAACGCGAAAGTCGACATGGCCAGCTTAGCTACGCAGTGGCTCGAATAGGGTGCAACGCTATCAATGGTGTATCGGTTCGAAAGCGAGGGAAGGGTAGGGAAGAGCTCCCAGTTTGTTCTCGCCGCCTCTGAGTAACCAAGACATCACATATTTTCAGTTTCCCTCGGGGCAAAAGATGCCACCAATTTGTGTTGTGGACCTGCGTTCAGCCCGCCCACCACAAATGCAGGCGCACACCTTCCTGTTCACGATCAGTGCTGTCGGGTTCGGGCCCTATGTCTGACGGCTGCATTGTGTATTTCGCTGCGTCTCGGAATGATCCTCTGAGGATGTACAACATTTACAAGGCGTGGAATATGGCTTCCATGCTATGTCACCAGACGCCTCTGACAGCACCGTCGGCCAAAGGATGGGCAGCTCATCGCAAGATCATATGGGCCCCCACCAGCGTGATGAGCTCGGTTTTGGATTTGTTAAAGGGCCTTGCGGTGCGTGAGAATGCCCACCTCAGCTGTCCCCAGTCAAAGACAGAATATTTTCGTACATGTTCGTAGTGTCTGTCATTGTCTGTATTTCCTGCTCTAAATATTGGCAACATGCGGGCAGCCATGCAACAATAACAACGATGACGTGTCGGGAGAATGAGGCCCTGTCTCGTGTTCTTGTGTCGAGAAAAGGAGGAGGGACAACCTTTAGGACGGATCGACATTCGAGTCTGCGAGTTCATCAGACTGTCCATTGGTGCTCTGTTTAGGCCCTTGCAGACCGAGGTCCTCTCCGAAACGTCACTTGTACGTGGGACAGTGTGCTCCGCACGCACCTGAATTGAACGACGATGTCTCGAAGTGCTCGAGCTTTGCTTGGTGCCGAGGAGCTATGGCCTGCATCATAGTTTTCATGGTCGCATCCAGAAGATCAAGGTTGTGTGCGAGAAGCTGTTGCTGCTATTGAGAGTGGATGAGAGTGGTGTGACTTGCGACTGTTTGCTGGAGAGGTTGTGTCGGCATGTGTCAGTCACATGCCCCTACGCCATCATCCATTTGTCCCACCTTGCAATGACAAGAACGATGCCATCTTGAGAAGCCGATGCCTGAAACTGCATGCCTCTACAATCTCCGACATGCTGCCCGTTCCATGCAGCATCTCTTCCACGCACACTTGGTGCCCACACCGTGTCGTGGGCTTACGAGCCCTTCCATTGGCCTGTAGCCTCCACTGCCAGGCAGGCCCGTGATTTGGCCTTGTGGTCCGGGATCGATAAAATTGACCTGGTGTTGCCGTGCCCTAATTGAAGAATTACATTGCTCCGGGCGAGATGAGAGAGGATATGAGAATTCGGAGGTGAGGCTTGGCAGGGAACGAAGGCAGGGACACAAAGAGCAGAGACAGTGAGGAAGAATAGCGACAGACACGACAAAGAAGGACAAGGACGCGACTGCAAACTAAAGTGAAAAGGGAGATCGAATGGCGAGAGCGAAAAACGTGGCATAACGGGGGCCAGGTCCAGCGTTTTCCCACCCCTTTGAAGCCATGCCAAGGTGATAGGCTTGCATTCCGCTGTGTGGTGTCCTTCGCCTTGCTTGTGTAACCCCAGACGGACGCATCACGAGCCCACGATTATTCCCATGGTGTTTTCAGGCGTCTTCGGATCACATGATTAACCCGTGAGACCCAAATGGAGGAAATGATATGTGGCATCAAGCAAGGCTCATTGTTCACTGCTGCGCGCACGTTCGAAGCGGATGAACCAGACCGGCCCGGCTAATGCATCAGAACTACGGACAACACACACACACACACACATTGTCTCTCTCTCTCTCTGTCTCTGCTGTCTCTACTGGCACGGGTCGGCCTCACCCGCCTAAGACGTACGTAGCTTAGTGAAGCTTAGTGGCTGGAGAGTGGCTGTATTGGCTTCCGATTTGAGTTTTGGGCACTGATGGTTGCGCAAAACTTGCTACCTGCGTGGAAGCAAGCCCAGTGCAAGGGCGGCCATACAGAAAGGCAGTGCCGCTCTGAGCACTGCAAGTATGGTCGCATTGCTGGCCAGGTGTGGGATCAAGAAGTTGACACACTGGCAACTGCAGGTCTCCCAGCTTCCTCAAAACTCATATACGTTTTTGCTGCGCGACGTTTTGCTGTCCCAGGATATGATGTACAGCCATGAAGCGCGACTCCCACGCTGCAGTTTCTATTCTCTCAGCTGTGTTTGCAGATTTCCAGATGTTAATGACGAAGCAGGTAGCAAATGCTCATCAGACAATCGCCCAGCTGAGGCCTGAGTTAGGCCACAGTCCATTCGAGCATTGTTGTGATTTTCTGTCACGCACCGCACTTCAACTCTGGGATCCCTCCCAGTTCCATGCAGACAGCGAGAGAGCCAAAGCGCCAGGAGCTGCCGGCATGAACCCTCTAAGGAGGCGGACGCTTACGATAACACCTGAAGCAAGCAAGCAAACGAGGAGCTGCCGGAAATGAAGTCACAAGCCGACAGGGATTTTTCGGGTTGAGGGGCCGCATGTGGGCAGGGATTTCGCGCTGCCTGATTGTTTTCGGTTGGAAAACAATACAGGAAGGAGGAACAGAGAAGCGGACAGCAGGTGGAGGCCCGTCAAGAGAAAGATTCGACTGCGAAACACTCCTTGCCCTTTATGTCGCCATGCAAAACGAAACCGCTTCGTACGCGTCCATGACGGCATGAATTCCTCACCGAGGCACATTTAGCGAGTCTGTACTGTAATGGTGGGTTTATGCGAGTAGTTAGCTTTCAAAAAACCATGTGCCGGCTATGCGTTCCGCCAAGAACCCCGACGCTGTGTAATAATGTGAGCAGGTCTCAGGTGGCTCACTCCATATTGCGAAGATAGGTCCACCACGCAGCCCCTATCACAGGCGTCGACAGATTTCCACCTTCACCTCGGTGGCTTGTAGATGCGGCCTTAAGCTTCCTGCTCGCTGCCGGGTCCCCGTTTGTGTAGACCCCTGTGAACGTGCAATGTTTAAGGGAGCTTCTTGCATCTCTCGATTCTTGTATATGGTATACCATAGTATACCCTCCCGATGATTGCAACAGTAACATATATATGTATACATACATACATACATACATACATGAATATATATATATATATATATATATATACAACACGACCCACGCATATTTTGGTAGGCACCTATCCACCTATCCACGTCACGACATCCGGACTCATAGGCACCTACTGTATGCCGTCAAAGGCGGTATTCTCGCGACGTACCGCACAAATTCTCGGAACCTCCACAGCTGCAAGCCAGGACCCCTGAGAACCCTGCACATATCATATCCGAACACGGAAACCCTTCAACCTTCAGCCCTGAAAGAAGAAACCCACACCGGAGCAGCTCTGCACCTGCATAGTTGCCAGCCCTTCTTATGGACTGCACCTTTGCAACCTCCAAGCTTCCAACCCTGGAACCATCATGCACGGCTCGTCAACTCATTGACTTCATGGCAAACTCGATGCAACCAACTCGTTTGCCTTCGTGAGCTTTCTTTCTCCCAGATCAGGCAGCCCCTGCACAACCCGCGCTCCGACGAGCATAGACAACGTGCACGTTTTCCGTTTGGACTGGTGCTCTGCCAACGGATCGGAAAACCCTAAAATCTGAACTCCAGAAGCCAGGCCTCAGCTACAGCTTTGGGCTGTGAGTTCAAGTTGTGGGGTCTTGTGAAGCTGTGGGAGCGAAACCTTCAGCTGACAACCTTCAAGGACTCTACAAGGCTCCTGGAGAGGTAGCGATGGCCGCGGGATCTAGCTGAAGGTTGCAGTGCAGGGCTTGGTTTGCTGCGGAGTATCACTGCGAGCATCTTTGCCACCGTCAGGCCACCGTGCTCCGCGCGAAACATTGCCCTGGCCACCACTCGCAACCCATAACTTTCATGACCACTTAAAATTAACTTAAGTTTTGAACCTCTTGACAAGGAGCAGCAGGTTTCTACTAAAACTTGCGCTTGAACGGCTTCCCCTTGCCTGAACGCTCCAAGCCCAGCAACTAACATACTGCAGGATTCTCCGAGTAGAAAATAATCAAGTTCCCGTTGCAAATTGAACCGCACCCCTGGGCGTGTGGCTCCCATTGTATATCCACTCTTGAACAGAGTACAGGCTT
>CAJNDT010005864.1:173856-278856 GCA_905221615.1 Symbiodinium sp. CCMP2592
TTGTTGGTGTTGTTGTGATAGTGGCAGTGGTAGTCGTCGTCGTAGTCGTATCAGTGGTAGCAGTAGTAGTAGTGGCAGTGGTAGCGGTCGTTGTGGTGGGAGTGGTAGTGGCAGTTAGAAGAGCAGCAGTCGTGGATGATAGTTCATTTAAGATGTTATGTCTTGTTTTTTGTTTGAGTTGGGGGGGCGGGGACTTGCGGCCGGTGGACGGGGGGAGGGTGCAGGGAGCACGGTCATTAACCTACTCTTTCTGTTAAGGAGACCCACTGTTGGGTCCTTGGGTTTGCTGTTACAGAAGAGGTCTTCTAGGCGGGGTTTTCTGCAATTCAAGGGTTACCAGGAGCTACTGTCATGATGAAAATGAAGGTGATAATCGTCATGACCAGGCTCATCATCATAATCAGCAGCCGCAGCGGCAGCAATCCCCCATATGGGTTCTCTCTACCTCTACTACCACCACCACCACGACGACTACTAGTACATTCAGCCACGCAAGAGGCAAAACTACTACTACTACTACTACCACTAGTACCACTACTACTACTACTACTACTACTACTACTACTACTACTACTACTACTACTACTACTACTACTGCTACTGTCATTGGCGTGCCATGTGGGTGACAAAAAACTACTACTGCTACTGCTACTGCTACTGCTACTGCTACTGCTACTGCTACTGCTGCTACTACTACTACTACTACTACTACTACTACTACTCTCCTAGTGGAGGCGTATTTATTTTGGGAATTCTTTTTTTTTGGTTTGGGAATTTATTTTTTTGGTCTGTGTGCGTGCGCGTGCGGTTCTCCTGCCTTCCTGTCGTGCATGGCGTCTTGGCTTCTTGGTTTCCGTGGCTTCTTGGCTTTTCGATGCCCCTCGACTTCTTCTAGTATCGCAACTTGGATCATATTGCCTTCTCGTTTTGCACGGCTTGCCGCCTTTCTGGTTTCCTTGGCTTCTTGGCTTTCGGAGCATCTTGCCTTCTAGTCTTGTATAGCTTCCTGGCATCTTGGTTTCCTAGGCTTCTTGGCTTTTCGGCCTCTTGGCTTTTTAATGGGGGGCGTATTTCTTCATTCCCTTTGTTTTTTGCTTCCCTTTTTTTTCTTTGGTCCCCTGGTCCGGTGCAGCCCCTGGTCCTCTGGTCCAGTTTTCAGGATGTATAGTAAGTATAGAAGGTTACAAATATACCTTTCGAAGCAAGGGTGAGCAGAGGTGGCTTCTTCGGCCACTCGGCTTCTTGGCCTTAGGACTTCTTATAGCTTCGTGTATTATGATATACTATGTTATATTAAATTACATATATATATATATAGTAAAGTGTATTATTTTCTAGTATATTGTCTTATATTCTATCATATTATACTGTTCTGTATGATGTTAAACTGTTAAATGATACGACATTATACTATATCATATTAGGTCATACTGTATCATATTTTGCTGTATTCTATTATACCATAATAAACTAAGTTATACTCTATTAAAGTATATGGCAATGTATCATAGTATATCATATCACATTTGATTAATGTATATATATATATATATATCCAGTTTTAAACCTATTTCGTCATGTTGTATTTATATTGTCTTATATGCGAACGGACTGCGATGCCTTGTCAAGTTCTAAGGTGTCACTATAAGAGCTGTGAGCAAGACTGTGTAAAGTGCAAGAGGAGGGGGCACGCTACGCGTCCCTCGACTCTAAGGGGGCACGCTACGCGTCCCTCATCTTTACCTTTCTATGTGACCGCCCACGCAACGTTTGGCTCAAGTCAATGCCCATAGCTAAGTGCTATAAGTGTCTTCTATCCTGAGCAATCAGAGCTATCCCGTTGCACAGACGAACCGCCGCCGGCAGTGAGTGCAAAAGGAACGGCCGCCGGTTCTGCCTGCATAGGATTGCACGCGTGGAAGTGTAAGAGAGACAGGGTCCAGTCTGTGGAGAGTGCAAGCCAACCACACCTACATTCATTACAGCTCTGGTGGGGAGAGCAGCAACCTAGTCGAGATCAATCCCCCACGCAGGTTATCAGCCGTACGCGGCTCTGCCTTTCTACAGCAACGACTACTTGATCTACTACGACCACAATGAACTCGGGATCAAGCCAAGATACGACAATGACTTTCGGTGCCGATGTGGCAGCGCCAGCCGTTGGTGAGTCAACAGCTGACGACACAGTGGTGCAATCCGTTGATAGCTCCACGGAAGATGACAAAGGTCAATCTTCTGCGCTTGCCATCGCAAAGGCAGTTCCCAAGGTGAAAGCACAGAGTCTACCAAGAGCATCTACGCCTTCGCGTCCGACATCCACAGGTTCGAGGACGGGCAAGGCTCCCGAACGACGAGCCGAAGCGTCTGGTTTTCAGGCACCTCGGACTACGTCCAGGGCCAAGGACAAAGGAGTGAAGACCTTGGAAAAGAAGTCAAGACCATCATCTTCGAGAAGCTCTTCAGCACGATCGAGGACTTCGGCTACTCGTGGGCGTGACAAATCCATGACTTGGAATCGGATGGTTACCAATCAACCACGTGATGCTGACGATCTGGATATGACTCTGGACACTATCCCAGCACGTGGTGATGCGTCATCGGTGACCACGCCAGCCATAGCCGATGGTCCGAATGCCTATCAGGAACTGACGATTTCGCAACAGCTCGAAGCATCTAACCTTGCGCAGCAGATGTACTATCGCAGTCAGATGCAAGAATACGAAGGAGTTGTTCAGACCCTGATGGACAAGATCAAGGAGATGCAACAAGAAGATGAAGGATCTGGAATTCGCATTGAAGAATTGGAACGACAACGTGACCATGCATGCTTAGCCATGAGGCACATCAACAATGTCAATCAGGAGATGAAGCGAGACTATGAAACAGCTTTGTTTCGCATGGATGAACAGAACTCTGCTCAACAACGTCAAGCACATGCCGTTGCCGAGGAGTTAGCTCAACAGCTACACGTGTTCCGCACGGAGGCAGCCACTAACTTTGTGCAGTTGGAGGCAAGAGCGCAAGGCGATGGTGAGCTTATGGCACGTGAGTATGAGCGTCTGACTCATGAACTTCATGAACATGCCAGAGAGAACTTGGTCCTCCGGTCAAACACAGCAAGTTCGGAACAAGCCTTACAAGCAATGCAGGAACGATTCCACTTGGTCAAGAACCAGGAGTTGCGGGCCGTGAACGAGATCCAAGGGCTAGCTGGAAACAGCGCAGCCATTGATCAAGAACGATTTCGGCTTCGCGAACGTCTTGGTGAAGAGGAAGAGTACCGCAAAATGGCTGTGAAGAGGATGCAAGATGCAGAGGACCGACTTCATCAGAATGAAGATCATGCAAGGCGATCATTGCCTACCTTGCACGACGAGCTGAGTGAACTCAGGAAAACGCTCAAAGCACAAGAAGATCTTCAAGCGAGGACACGCAGCGAATTGGAGGCAGCGCGAAACTCCAATTACGGAGGAGCGACACGGCCTTCAAGCATGCCCATGTCTTCGAGGACTACTGAGTCTGGCTGGGAGCACGTAGGAAAGGAAGTAGTGCCTGCATTTTCCGTAGGAGGTGAGGTACGATCCCCTGAAATACGGTCCCCAAGTCAAGTTAGTCCAGTCGCCAAAGAGAAGTTCGCATTCTCGGAATCGGACAAGGACAAGAACCTTGTGATGGATGGAATTCCATTTACCGGTGGAAACTTCTTCACTGGCCGCAATTCAATGCCAATCGTGGCGGATGCAATGCCCGAGCACTACGTGCCAGGTATTAGCAGCCCAGCACTTGCGCGTTCCACGCCTAGTGCAGCCACTTTGTTCGGCATACCAAGCGGATTTCATGGGAAAAGTGATGCGGCAGCCGTGCGTGATCGACAGCTACGCGAACTCTTGGAGGATCGCGGGATGTTGGGATCGAAGTCCACAGCATCTGCCAGCTCCTCAAGACCTGTTGGTATCGACGGTATCACCGCATCTACGAAGGGCAACGACCTCATCGGTCCCCCTATTGCCTATGACGATTCCATTCATGAAGCAAGGAGACGTCAGATCGAGAAAGAGGTCGCGGAACGGTACGAGGAGAAGATTGCCGATCTGCGAAGCGAAGTACTCAAGGCCCAGAAAGCCGAACAACGTCTCAGAGCTGATCGTGATGAGTGGAGATTATTCGCTGAAACGATCCAGGAGGATAATGGAGACGATGACGGTGACGAGGCTGGCGACGAGAACGAAGATGGAGAGCACGATGAAGGAACCGGCACGGGGTATGACCCTCCTGACCCGCCTGATGATGATGATGATAAGAAGAAAAGCGGTGGAGGCAAACCTGAATCGGATCCTGGATCTCATGCGCGTGATCCTGATGGAGACGCAGATCCTGAAGTCACGGAAGTGAGAATTTCCAGGAGGGAGGCCGACAAAGTGACCGTACCTCCATGGCCTACTCTCACTCACCTCAACAACTGGCGATCCGTATGCACGGCGAATGTCTTAGGAGCATCAGCCGATCCAAATCATGAGGACTGGATGTTATGGCTGGCACCAGCATTCAACCCATTCCCTGATGTCGAAGCACTGAACGATTCAGGACACAAGAAGTTTAAGAGCGTAGACGTCAAATTGGGGATCGCAATGGTCGCAATGCTACGTGCTGGTGGTGACAAATCTGCTGACCTGTACCTGGAGGTGAACCGGAAGGCCAACGATTACATCAGCAGGCCCGAAGGGAAGATCATCAAAGGACGACAAATCATTGCGATGATGTATGAAAGCTTTCGAACGCATGATCGTCTCGACATGATCATCACTCTCGAGTATCTGGTGAAGCTCCAGTACCAAGGCGACAACAAGCTTCATACGTTCAAGCAGACGTGGTTGGAAGTTCTGGGACGGATGAGGCCAGAAGACATACCATCCAAAACAGCTCTCCGTGATTGCTTGTACAGCAAGATCAAGGACTCGCCCGCAATGAAGATGGAGTTGGGCATGCACTACGAACACTTGCCCTACAATCATGAAGACCGATCGTACGACAATCTGATGAAGATCATTGACCGTACCATCATGCGGAGACGAGAACAATCAAATCTCACTCAGACCCAAATTGGCTTGCGCCAGATGCTTGAGGGCAAGGATTTGCTTGCTGCACCGGCCAAGGTACCTGAGAAACCAACGCCTAACGCAGCTCCATCCGCAAAGGTCAAGGCTTCGCCGACCAAGCCGGATAAAGCAACACCTGTACTACCTCAAAGCAAAGCGAAGAGTCATGCGAAAACCAAGCCAAAACCCAAGAAGAAGACGAGGAGTGAGTCAGCGGACAACAGAGGTGACAAGAGCAAGAAGCAAATCCGCTGCAAGTTCCATTTCACAGATGCAGGGTGTCGAAATGGTGACAAGTGCCCATTCAGTCACTCGAAGAAGACTCCAGAGCGACCCTTTACGCCGAGGACGAGAACTCCAAGTCCATCTGGAGGAGGAGGAAACAGGATATGCTACTCGTTCAAGAACACAGGCTCGTGTTCAAGAGAGAATTGTCCTTTCAAGCATGAGGCAGCAGCTACCCCAGCTCCGGAACCAAAGGCAAAGGCTAAAGCCAAATCCGAAGCGAAGGCAGCTCCAGCGAAGCCGAATGCCAAGGCCAAGGCGCTCCCTGCGGCACCCGCCATCAGATTGTGCCGAAGGTGGAATCCATCAGCTCCGGCGATATGGAAGCGATCTTCAAGACAAGATGAGGAGGAGTCAGATTGTCCATCCGTTGACAGCGACGCTGATTCGGATTGTTCAACAGACGACGAATCCTCGGGACCGACTACGTCGACCCGAAAAGGGATCAAGCGTAATGTGACATTCGCCGATGACGTGAAGTTCATTTCTTCGTGTCCTAGAAGATCGAAGAAGGACAAAGAGCGGAAGGTGAAGTACGTCGACATGGAAGCGCTTGTTAACGATGAGGATCGCGCCGTGAATTTGGAATTCGCCAAGCACAAAGCGAGATTGAGGGCACAGATTATGAGAGACATGGTTGACGACGATGATGATCAATGTGGAGATCGAGTTTCATTCGTGCGAATCCCAGGAACGTCTCGGGTGGAGGAAGTCTCCTTCTACGACGGTGAGGATTCCATCGTTGAGCGTGAACTCGATGCTGCGCACAGCAAGCGGATCATCAATCAAGGTGTATGCAAATGCATGGTTCAACCAGTCATCCTCAAGAAGAAGATCAAGTTTCTCATGGACACTGGGTGTGGCCATGACCTCATATCTCAGAAGAAGATCGAGAAGCATAGTCTTGAGACACTCGTGACTCCAGAGCCCATATCATTTCAGACAGCAAATGGAATCACCGATACCGATCTTGTGTCGAATTTCCAGACTGAGTCGTTCGAGGAACCGATCAACGCTTACGTGTTGGACGACACACCATCGGTGCTTTCCATTGGCAAGAGATGTATGAACTTCAACTACGGGTTTGTGTGGCCACCCGGAAGGGAACCATTCATGATCAACCCGCAGGGCAAGAGGATATCTCTGTTCGTGAACGGTGACATCCCGTACATTCGTGCCGGGAGTTCCAAGTCACTTGTTCATGATGATCCGGAGGCCAAAGCGATCACCGAAATCTTCAAGAGTGTGCTAACCGCAGGTGACGTTGACGTCAGTGTCGCAGCTGCCGCTGAAGCTGCACCAAGCGAGGTTGAAGCAGAAGAAGAAGGTGACGATCATGAACGGCCTCCTGATCCTGAACCCCAAGAACCTCCTATAGAAGAAGTGCCAGAGTCCGAGGCCGGACGACCTCCGGACGACGACGAAGGAAAAGGAGTGGGTGAAATTCCATTGGACGGTGACGATGAGGTGATCATTGATGTAGAAGGCGACGGTGCGCCGAGCCGCAAGGCCAGAGTCGGAACACTGAAAGCCGAAGCTAAGACGTTGGCACATCTGTGTACTCATCGCTACCGCAACCCATATTGCGAATCGTGCATACGCGCGAAGATGAAGCACTTGCGGACACAACGAGGTGCGTTTCAACGTGTGATCAAACACTGGGGAGATCTTGTGACGTTCGACTTCCTTGATATGCGCAAGGCCGCCGAAGCAGGTATCGGACTCGATGATGGAGCACGTGAAGTTCTAGTCATCAGAGACATCGCCACCAAAATGATCGCAGCGATTCCCACGGCTTCAAGGAGCACTGACGAGGTCGTCATGGCCATCAGACGCCTAATGGGAAGACGCAAGATTCATATGGCGTATAGTGATGAAGCACCAGAGTTCGATTCAGCTATGGCGCAGTTGAAGATCGTGATAGATCATTCCCTTCCAGGGAAACCCAGTAACAATTCACTCGCTGAACGATCAAATCAAGAAGTGATCAACACAGTCGCAGCATCCATGCTACACGCCGGATTACCCGCCCAATACTGGTCTTTTGCGCTGAATTGCGTGATGCAGAACCTCAACATCGAAGACGTGGAGGGCGATGGTGATTCAGCATGGAAACGTATGACTGGAAAGGACTTCGAGGGAAAAGCCATACCCTTTGGGGCCAAAGTCTTCTTCAAGCCTACGGATACAAGGCCGAAGACATATGGCAACAAGTTCGATCCAAAGGGGATCCCAGGCATTTTCGCCGGATACATCATCACTGCTGGTCAAGGATGGTCCAAGAAGTATCGCGTGTGGGACATGAAGGAATTTGCCAATGCGAACTTGTCAATGGACGCATCTGTTCCCAGGAAGTTGATGAGACCGTACGAGACAGAAGTTATCTACTTCCCAGAGGAGATAACGTTTCCCCTGAAAGCCGAGTACGAGAGGATGAACTCAACCATTGAGGGACTAAGGGACAACGTTGACCTTGCTGGCAAGGAGATAAAAGACGTCGATGACGGGGATGACGGTCCGCCTGGAGGAAATGGTGGCAACGGGGATGATGATGATCAAGATGGTCTTCTTCCTCCACCGGATCCCGGAGAAGATCCCGACTTACAGGACATAGATCCATCTGACATAGAGACGGAGCCGTCCGGCGAAGTCTTCAAGTCAGCAGAACATGAAGCTATTGATGCTATAGGAGACAAAAGACTCGAAGAACTAGACGAAGAACTAGGTCTACGTGCAGCACCGCCTCCTTCTGAACCAAAGGTCACTGGAAAAGATCGACGATCGCCCCGCGAAGTCGGTCCAACCGGTAGACTCATCCCCGAAGGAGACATCGAAGAACCTGGAGAGATTATCAAGATCTTGAAGGAAAAGAAGTTGGCTCCCGAGGAGATTGAACATTGGAGTACGGGGAAGAAAGGGGACGGCATTGTATATCTCACCGATGATGGTGAAGCCTGCAAGATCGACAAAAGGGGAGTTCCGTACAAGATCCGAAGTGATGGTCGACGAACACTTCCTACACGGCGACCTATCCATTCCTATTCTCCGGAAGCATGGAAGAAAATGAGTGAAGCGGAGAAGAAGGCAGCGTACAAGAAAGAGAAGCGAGACAAAGCTCGAGTTGCCAAGAAAGACCGGAAGAAGGCTGTGATAGGGAAGAAGATAGTCACCAAGATTTTGGACAACATGATCTTTCCCAAGATTGTTCCATGTGAAGAAATCGATCTGCAACTCAACGTGTCCATTGATGACGACGATGGATGGTCTTGGGCACAATCCTATGTGGATCAATACACACAAGAACAATTCTTGGCGGACGTCGTGCCGGCTGTTCCGGCACACATGGTCATGGATGACAACTGGATTCCGTCTATGCCGTGTACGACTTCTCACAGAAACGTACATCGGGAAAAGAATCAGGCAGGAGGATCATGCTTCAATGCCATGGTTACTCGACCCGTCACACGCAAGGAGATGGTCAACAACCCCAAGGCCATGGAAGCTTTCATGAAAGAATGGAAGGGATTGTGGGACCAAGAGGTGTTTGATTTCTCAACTACGCGTGAATATGACGACGTCGTCGCTGAGGCAAAGAAGAAAGGTGAGAAAGTACATATGGCGCGAGTACATGGACTGATATACGAGAAGAACTATCAGCTCAAAGAGGACGATCCTGCCAGGAAGTTCAAAGGGCGAGGTGTACTACTCGGTGATCAGGTCAAAGACCAGAACATGGAAGCCGCATTGTTTCAGGACTTGGGGAATTCCCCGGCTACGTTTGACGCCTCACGGTGGGCAGATTATTACGGATGCCTTCCTGGCAACGATGTCCAGATGGCGGATGCTATCCAAGCATACATTCAGGCGAGACTATCGGGAACTCCATGTTGGGTTGAACTGCCTGATGAAGCCTGGCATCCATCTGCGAAACGGCATAAATTCCGCAGACCTGTGTGTCGCCTGATCAAAGCTCTATATGGACATCCTGACGCAGGAACCATGTGGGAACAACATTGCCACACCGCGGTACAGAAAGTAGGATTCAAGCCGATTGGCGACGAATGGCCATCATTGTATTTCCACCCGCAAATGAAGCTCTTACTTGTCATCTACGTGGATGATCTCAAGATGGCAGGACCCAAAGAGAATCTACCCAAGGGCTGGGACATGCTGCGCCAAGAACTCCGATTGGAAGAAGAAACGCCACTGGGTTTGTATCTGGGTTGTCGCATCTCCAAGGGCGAGGCAACGTTGCATGACAAAACGAAGGTGCAGACCGTTACCTACGACATGGAGACGTACCTGGACATGACAGTCAAGAAGTACTGCGACGTGACTGGGTTCGATCCGACAAAATTCAAGACGGTACCATCGCCGAGTCCGGCTGAGGAGACTAAGAATCACCCAGCTCGCGCTCCGGCACAGTCAGGTAAAAGCCATCGATGCACGTGGTGTGGACACACCATGCCTGTTGATAAGGATGGTCGGCTTGTTCCGCCTCCACCTATTCCCAAGGCGCCAGAGGAAGAGGAGATCAACGAGGCTAATCGCGGCGCACTTGCTCCGCAGGCAGCAAGCATTCTCATGAAATTGCTTTATGCCGCGCGCATTTGCCGCTTTGATCTTCTGCGCAGTATCAACAATCTCGCACGCAAGATCACGAAATGGACCAAGAAGGAGGATGCTCTTCTTCATCATCTCATGGCCTATGTGCACCAGTCCAAACATCACATGATGATTGGATGGGTCGGGAACTCCTTGGAGGACTCGTCCATCGGGCTGTTTGCAGATGCGGACTATGCAGGTTGTGGAGAAAGTTTGAAATCTACCTCCGGTGCTCATTTGCACATTCAAGGTTCTCACACAAGATTTCCCTTGGCGGGACTTAGCAAAAGGCAGGGGTGCTTGAGCCATTCCACACCTGAGGCCGAGATTGTCGCGGCCGACTTTGCCATGTCACGTCTTGGATTGCCTGCTATCACGTTGTGGCAGCAGCTTGGGGGGCAAGACCCCAACTTCGTCTTTTACGACGACAACCAGACCATGATCGGGGTGATTCGCACGGGCAAGAATCCGACTATGCGTCACTTGGAACGTACCCACGGCATCTGCATTGGTTGGATGCATTCTATCTTTCAGGAAGGTTACGTTTCTCTTGCCTATGAGGTCACTGCCAAGATGTCCGCGGACATACACACCAAGTCTTTCAAGGATTCTGTGTCCTGGACACATGCGTGTCAGCTCATCAACATTTTTCCGCCGGCTCTCATTGGCTCCCAAGAGATTATGGATCTGATGCGCCCTACTCATACCCAAAGTACGGATGAGAAGGGGCAACAGCATTACTCGTTCAAGAGCGAGGTGCCTTGTTTTCCTTACACGCAGACGCCGATCCTCCCTCAGGTGTTGTATCGCGCTGGATTGTCGAGTAAGGAAGGCTTGCAAGAACATGACAGTGTGGACCCCATCCTGGTTGTCAAGTTCCCGCGCATGTTGCGGGGGCCGCCTTCCGCGTTGCCGCCTGGTCGTTACCTTCGGTCGACTTGGATTCTTCGTGAAGGGCAGTGGCACCAGATGGAGGACCGTGCTGCTATCCTTGATCAACCGGGCAAGTTCGACCGCTATGTGGAGCGTGCTGTGTTTCAGTACCATCCGGTTCGGGGGCATTTGCGCCCCGCAGCTATCGCGGACGTCCTTGCGCCGCCGTTTTTGCCTCCTCCTGAACCGCCTTTGGGACAGTCTTATGTGCGCGCCCTGCCCGCCAAATGGCGAGCGGTGGTTGTCACACTGGCGCGTGCCATCCATGGGGGGTACCAGGGCTTTACATTGCCTCTTTGTTTCAACGGCCAGTCCAAAAGTCAAGCCTCTCAATTCGGTTATGACCACTGGTCGTCAGTGTACGAGGATGTATGGCATGATGCGGCTGAACAGAAAAGGGAATATCAAGGATACGATGGAGCAATTGTGCCTCACGTGGTCAATTTCGCCGAAAACAAACCCAAGGAGGGCCTGGTGATCCAATTCCTCGACCACGATGGAGGGTTGGTCCATACCTACAAGAATCCTTACAGCCGGTGGAAGTACCGTATCACTATCAAAGATGCTCCAAAAGCAGTGACGGTGTGGACATTGGTAGGGGTCGATGAGGAGAACTGGTGGAATGAGTATGCTCCAGGCAAGGATTGCATTGCACAGCATGCTCCCGATTCTCACTATGACCCTGGGCTGCAAGTAAATGTTCTGAGTATGGGGCGAGAAGTTGACGACGCCATGTGCGCCTACCTCTTCGATGTGGTGGAAGCAAGGAAAATCAACCCTAACTCCGTGATCTTCATTGGTGCAGGGGTGTTAGGCAAGAATTCGTGGCTGAGTCGGAAAATCGCTGACAACCCTGAAAGGGCCAAATTGCGGACAGACTACCCATGGGGGGAGGTCGTCCAAAGAATTGCGCGCAGAGCGGCATCATGGGGGTTCCAAATCATCATCGAAGTGCCTCCTCGAGTACCAGTCCAGGAAACCAAGCAGTACAAGGGACTTCAGGAAGATGCCATGTGGAAGAGCATCAAGATCCAAGGATGCACTCACGGGCAACGTTATACCTTTCGGGATCCTGTATCTCCCGGAACCGCCGTTGAGCTCGGCTACTGCAAGGATGAATGGGAGTACATTGCCGCAAACGTCGCGTTGCATCCTAAGTCGTCTGACGTGTGCTCGTCCAAACATTTGCACATGACCGATTCGGACGCTAAGGATCGATCTGATAAATGCGAGTTGACTAGCCAAATCTCCAGGAGATTGCTTAAAGCCTTGAAATTTCAGGCAACGGGCGATGGGAGATTGGTAGCCATGCCGTCGAAGGCTGGTGGACGAAAGCCTGACCGCATGATCGTTGACCTATGTGGCTTGGGCAACGGCTACGCCGTGCCTAAGTCCACTAAGAGGTGCGCTCGCATAACTTGCAAGGAGCTGATTGGCTCTAAGGCCGATGAGGACAACCTTATCGGTGCAATGAAGGATGCGTGCCGGAATGACCTGCGCACACCTGTGCTATTCGTGGCATCGCTTTTGCGATCAGGTGCTGGTCCTGGAAGTAGTGAAGGGGCTTGCGTGGGGGGTGAGAAACGTTCCGGTGGGAAGTACAAGGTTTTCAGAAGTGTCTTGAAATCTCTCAAACGCCTGCTGAAGAAGTGTGCGGAATTTTCCGACGTCTATTTTTCGCTTGACATGCCTTCTTCATGTTCATGTTGGTCTTGGCCGGAGTTGCATGCTCTTGTTTCAAGTGGCAAGGTGACGAAGGTTAAGATTGATGACCATGTTGGTGCTGGTGGCGATGGTGGTGGACGCAGGATCGTGTTCTCTAACATGCCTGAAGCGGAACGTTTGATGGTGAGACTGGATGATTGCTTGGACCATGAATCGAAGAGCAGTTTGTTGCAGCGCATTGATGTTTCATGGCGGTCGATTGCGAGGAATGTTCGCAGCCTTGTTCGAGCTCATGTCAGTGTCAGTCACGATGCACATGAATCTGAGGACATTGCATGGCAGCAACATCAGTGTGTAGACGCTGATGAAGGGGCTATTAGACAGCCCCAACTAAGGAACAACTAAGGTCTGACCGGACGGATCGGGGAAGGGTGCCTCTTACGGAGAACCCGGAACCGTGAAGTCGAGTAGGGTGTAGGGACTTCTCTCCTACGGAGGAAGGACCGAACCCCGAGCCATGGCTGAAAGCTACAATGCCTACGAGCTGGCCTTCGAAGGAGTGGACCACGAAGAAGTTTTCCCATCTGGTGGGATGCTGCGGACGTTTCTGAAGTTCCACAAGTTCCTGGAGATGTATTCTGGGGATTCGTCGCAGAGCGTTTCGCTCCCGCCAAAGATTACGAAAGACAAAGTGGTCGACAATGATCTCATTCGCACATGGGCAGCGTTCAAAGCACCTCCGTTGGTCTTGCTGTTCACGTGTGCAAATCTGTCGCCAGGAGGGGATCTTTCCATTCGAGTCCGAGAAATCCTCAAAGCTTGCTTATTTGCTGCCCCGGAGGAGTACATGGACAAACCCTATGGGGAGATACTCGCCATGGTCATCAAGTTTGGTGGAGGTCTCAAACACATTGTTGCTGACTACGAAGGGAAGTTCAGTGCCATCACAAGATTTATGGTGGACGAGGAAGTGATCCGCGATGATGCAAAGTTGGCTGTGGTTGAACTGGAACAAGAAAGAAAACAAGTTCGGTTCGACTTAAACACTGCGACCAGGAACATCGTCAGCGCGGACGTGTACTACAATCTCGCCGTTCTCATCAACTCCGTGGAGACGCCCTACCAGACCGTGACAGACACGAGAATTCAACAATGGTATACGGTGAATCAGGACTACTACCACAAGTTGCCCATGTCAGGCAGAGCACCTGACCAATCCGACTTGTTGGGAGAGCCTACGTTATGTAGGGTGTGCAAGCTGATGTACATGTTCGCAAAGCACACTGGGTATGGACTTCGGACCTACAACCAGGAATGCGCAGCGAGCAACGATGGCGCTACGCCAATCAACGTCCACCAGCTGGCTTTGATGATGCGCACATTGCCTCAAGGCATGGGACATCCGCTCGCCTTTGCGATGAACTCACTCCAGGCGTTCAGTGTCTGTCTCCACGTGCTTCATTCCTACGTATCATGGGTCGATCCACAAACTGGACTCCCGCATTACAGATGGTCTAACGACGTGCTCCCTGATTCCGACTACACCACGTATGCTTTCCTCAAGCACCATGTGGATGCAGTATGTGCAGCTCAGGACAAGAACGGTTTCCAATTGCCGGATGCGTTCCGTGGCTACACCTGGAATCAATGCGGAGTTGAATCTGGGTACGTGGTCGACTGCTCTACCAAACGCGCCACATTGGGCATATGGGAAGCGGAATTCCAACAGATGAGGGCACCAAATCCGCTTATGCAAGATGATGGCCTATTTCCGCCCAACCTTCAACGGCATCCTAGCTGGGTATACTCAACGGGGAGAGTTGCGATGCCTACGGCAAGCAACCTCGAACCGGAAGGAATCGTGCACCCTGAGCATGGAAGAACGCCGGAACAATCGCAAGGATCCGCTGCCGGACCTCGAGCCACCCCTAGCCACGGACCAAAGAGGGCAAGGACGGACGAGGCAACGGCATCGGCGTCGTCATCTTCTGCGGCACCTCCTCCACAACAACCGACTTCGCAGCCGGAAGAGGAACCATCGCAACCGACATGGGAGGAAGCTCCAATCCCGCTGGCGCTCAGGAAAGTTGGTACCATTATGTCAACATCGATGAGAAGGGCTGTCGCTCGATCTTGCTGACGACGACCCGTGATCAAGACGAGTACCCACCTACCATTGATGAGACGCCAAAGTTTGTGGCCAACCACGACGTGGGGACCACACCGATTCAGCATTACGTCAGAAGACTGGTGACCTATTTGGCAAGGATCCGTTCCGTCTCTCAAAATGATGACAAGGGTCTCAACCTGAAGGTCTACGTGAAGCTGAGTACAAAGGTGTGGTTACGAATGTATTCACGGCTGTACCATGCATTGGCATTGGTATCATGCGTGCATCTTCCTTCTCCTCCAATGCTTACCTCGGCAGTGATGATCGAGGCAAACAGCGATCTTGTCGACAATGATGAAATTCCGGAAGAAGCAAGGATCAACACCATGAACACGCTGAATGGATTTCGCAATAGTTTGGGCATGGGTGGCAAACCCGATGCCGCGACTATGCGCTCTCAGTGCACAATCCTCGTCCAGGACTTTGACATGGTTGCAAGGACCAGGGGATCAACGCACACGGTGAGAGAGAACCTCGGCATGCATGGATGGAGCGAGGTCTACATTGTGAGCCCGTCGATCACCGCAGGTGCCAACTACAACTTCCAAGTCACAAAAGGATCGTTGGAATCTGTGAATGCGACATTGGATGGCTTGACTGAAGAGCAGCTTGCAACCGTCACATTGCATTACCATCTGTCTCTCCAGGCGATCCTCATCGAGAACATGTCCTTTCCGATGAGTGAGGTTGGAGACGGAGCAGCAATTCGCACTGACTTGCAGCGACAGCTCAAGATCACGTACGTTGACCCTATCATTGCGGCAGGGAAGCGTACCACGCGCCCTCCAATTGTCAACATCAATCACGACTTACGGTTCGTTGGAGCAGCTAGCAATTACCTTCAGCACAAAGCTTCTCTGTTCAACGGTTTCCACGCGCTGGGAATGTACATTGAGCTGGAGTTGCGGGCCCGAGCATGCGTGGTGATTCATGGATCTTCGTTTTGGTCAAGAATGTACAGCCAGATGAAACATGCGTCGTCAGGCGTGCATACACTGTCAGCCGAAAAGGTGCCAGCACCGGACAATCGGGTCAGGTTCAAATTGGGCTTCGCTATCTACGAGAAGCAGCTGTTCTGCGAGAAGATGGTATCCACGTGCTTTGTTGAGGCATCGAAAGTTCGCTCATGGGACGAAACTGTCCGCGCCGACTCAGTCGCTCACCCGTCGCTTGTCGAGATTTGGGAGGACAAGAGTGAAGTCAAGACGTCCACCAGGATTTCGCAGACATGGTTTACGGGAGAACAGCAGCAACAGATCAGGTCGGGTGCCCAGGGTGACACGGTCGCTGAATCGTCCACAGTCACCTGGCAGGACTTTGACATCGCCATGACCGTTCCCGAAGCCTACTACGACAACAGGCACTACTGGTTCCGGATCGACACCTATGCGACCCCGAACACCGGCTATGTCAAAGGGAGAACGTTCTATTGCCCTGGATGTGAAGCGATGAAGTTGGCTGAGTGCTACGCACAGGCCTTCTTCAAGCCGACCGGAAACGGGTATCCTGGACACTGCATTGGGTGCGCGCATACTTCAGCCTTGAAGATGCAGCATCAAATCGGCTCCTTCAATGACTTGGTCGCGTCCCAGAAGTACACCTTGGCTTGCGCAAAGCACCTTTATGACCTGAGGCTTCAATTTGTGGACCCTCGCATGGACATCAAGGAGTTCCTCAAAGCTTGTGCGGAAGTGGTCTACGAAGACATTGGCAAGACGGTTTCTCACTACGGTGGTCTCCGAATCACAGCCAGTCAGGCCATCGAGTACGCGGCATGGGGAAAGGCCAAACAGTTGGCATGGGACAGAGGATACGATTCCGAAGGCAAGACATGCTACATCTGCTACTACGATGCCGGGAACTGCGCTTATGCTGGTTTCATGAGAATGCTTTTGACTCCGGAAGAGCGCCAAGAATGCTACAGAGGGTCAGCCTTGCCCAAGGAGGAACTCCTGGGTGACACGGTGGAGCTGGCGCTCGGGCTTCTTACAATTGCAATGAGACACCCAAGTCATTTTCCGAATTGGGGTGGCCTCGAGGGAGCAAATGCGTGCGTGAGGGGAATCGAAAGATCATTCTTCCGCTACGCGTCGGCCGAAGCTATCGAGCTGATCACGGTTGACTCCCCACGCAAAAGGACACCGCCCAAGAAGAATGAAGCAGTCGCTGAGATCGTAAACAACATGTCCGCTGACCTCGTGATTGATTTCACAGTGATCGTCGATGGTGATATCTACCCCGTAGAGATTGCGAGAACCGACGAGACACAGGCCGCTGACAACGTCACGGACGATCCAGGGTTCTCCGTTGCTCCACCAATACCTGCACAGGATGTAGATGTGGATGCGCAACCCGAAGAAGAACAAGGTGCAGAAGGCCCTGATCCCAGGCAGGCGATTCGTGAAGGATTTGTCGCACAGCTTCAGGACTATGTGGGAGTGCTCGCTCAAGGCGAAATGTCGGTCGGAAGTGACCGCCTCACGTTCTGTATCGCTTGTGGCAGTGATCTACACACTCTGTCCAATTGCACGGAAAATTCTGCAACCCGGGATCTGGTACTTCGAGGCATCCAGATCATCAAGGAAAGCCTTCTTCGATATCCACGTCGAGTACCTCCACAAGAGGCTGAGCCAATGGACGTTGACACCACAGACCATGTGAGTGTTGCATCCTCGGACCGACGACCCAAGGCCAAAGCCCGACCGCGACGCGGAGGCGAAGCCGTACGGGGTGATGTGGTCTTGATCCGTTATGAGAACAAACACAATCTCTGCACGGATGTGGAAAACCGTCGGGGCCTACATGATGCTTGTGGCGTACCACTGCAGGAATCAGGACCAGAGAATAGCCAGCGGGTGGTGGACCTCATTGAGCAGCTTTCGGACCATCGCGACCGACGCCTACCTCAACGAGGAGACCGTCCTAGCTTTGCTTTTGACGATACCACTCAGGGCTACACCAATGCAGGCTATGAATGCATCGGCGGCGGAAGGCCAATCCGGTGCGGGATTCTCGACCTGATCCCAACCAAGGGTGCAAGCTTCATCAACAATCGATGGGACATCGTGAACGAAGTTGTCCTTCGCAACATCACCCGTCAGCGCAGACTAAACGCGGATTGGGCGCTATCATGCATCCAATCTGACCTACGTCACAGAATCGCCAGGCGCCCAGGCTCGGAATGGCTTGACAACAGGTGCCAGGTGGCATTCAACAGCGTCATTCGATGTGATGAAGGAGGGTGGGTGATGATCGAAGACTTGGTGAGGCATGAGCAACTATGGACCCATGAAAGCAGACGCATCACCGAAGCGGTCTCAAGGACCGATGAGCAACAGAAGAAGAGAGCTGAGCAGTCGAGTGAGCAACCTTTAAACTTTTTCCTGGTGGCTCAAGATCTCATACATCATACGGCATTATCCAACTCTAAGCCTCATCAATCCCCAATGAAGCCTCTCTTACAGATTTTTCGCTTCCTCATCGGTGGCCGCCATCTCGATGATGCGACGGAGGCGGGCAACGGCCAGGGGGATCATAAGCTTAGAATAAGAATCTACTAGCAGATCTGTCTAGGAAAAACAGTCTTAGTTGTAATTAGATGTATGCGGCATGACCCTTCGCCGCCGAGAAGACATAGGGCAGGTAGGAGTTTTGTTGTAGGATTGAGTCGTGTTGTAACTAGATATATGCGGCATGACCCTCCGCCGCCGAGAAGACTGTAACTAGATATATGCGGCATGACCCTCCGCCGCCGAGAAGACTGTAACTAGATATATGCGGCATGACCCTCCGCCGCCGAGAAGACTGTAACTAGATATATGCGGCATGACCCTCCGCCGCAAGACCCGAATCCCTAAGCCTAAACCCTAAGCCCTAAAACCCTAAACCCTAACACCAAAAACCCCTCAGACTACCACTACTACTACTACGACTACTACTACTACTACTACCACCACCACCAACACCACCACCACCCCCGCCACCACCACCACCACCACCACCGCCACCACCACCACCACCACCACCACCACCACCACCACCACCACCACCACCTCCACCAGCAAAAACAACAACAGCAGCAACAATCAAAAACAACCAACCACAGTAACAACACCAACACCAGCACCAACATGCGGGCAGGGCGGGAGCAACAAAAAACGTACATTACCCTAATGGTCAATGTACCCAAATAGTATACACTTTGGCCCCGTGGCACGTGTATACGGACTACTTTGAGGGCAATGTAGATACCATTTGAGCGCGTGGATCCTTAGGGTTGTTTGGAGGATCCGAAACCATAGAATAGGTCCAGATTTAGGGTCTCGGATCTGTGGGCAGCCCTGCTCGTGTGGGTTTCCTTACCCCGAGGGGCCCCGAAAAGCCCAAAGTAGGTACAGTAGTATTTCTAGACTTTAGACCCCAAGGTCGCTACTACGGTTGATGATATCAATCCTGCATGACCCATAATAAGGAATATACCATAATTGCCATAGTTTAGGGTCCTTAAGGTAATTCAGGATTTATATCACCAACCGTATTTGTATACTTGGAGCCTTACCTAAAGTCTCCACTGTTCCTTTTTGTTGGATAATCAAAATCTCTATTATAGGATCCTAAGCATAAAATGGTTAACCCCAAAAAGAGGAGCCAAAATGGCGACTGTAGGTAGGGTCAATGGAGCACAAATCCTAACCCCAAACGAGCCGGAAGATGATATGGGAGTTTCCGAGAATAGGGGACCCTAATATAGTACCCTACCTGGAGGCTCATACCCTACCCCTTTTTTTGGAATACACTGTTTTATGTTTAGGATCTGTTGTCTTACAAAGTAGGCACTCTAAGAAAGGGGTAGGGCATGAGCCCCTGGGCAAATAGTAGGATCCTTGATATAAGGACCCCGAGAAAAGGTACCCCTAATTTTCGGAAACTCCCCTACAAAGCTCGGAACTCTCGAGCCGACCAGAGGCTTCCCACAGTCTCCATTGGTCCAAAGGACCCAATAGTTAGGTATTTGGTTTTAGGATAGTAGTTATGTAGGTAAAGATTTGGAAAGTATATGATTATTGCGTACTTGGACCCTTGGGGAGTCTCCAATGTAGGGTTTAGGGTTTTAGGGCTTAGGGTTCCGTTAAAGGGTAAAAGGGTCTATAAGGGTTATGGCGGAAGCCGGAAAGTTGGAACGTTTCCACAGGAGTAAACTGGCCCCAAGCCACAGATTCCAACTTTGATCTCGGAGGCTGAAGTTGGAACATGGTCAGAAACCCGCCAAAGTGAAACTTGGAACATGTACTGCAGAGAGAGAGAGAGAGGAACTGCAAATACTACGACCGCTTCGGTATTGCTGAGAAAGAGAAATTACAATTGCTACGACCGCTCCAGTAATTCAACGGTAAGAAACTTCAGTCACTACGACCGCTCCAGTGTTGCAAAGACAGGGAACTGCAATTACCGCGACCGTTCCAATGTTGCAGAGAGACAGAAACTGCAATTACTACAACCGCTCCAGTATTGCAGAGAAAGAAACTGCAATTATTGCGACGCTTCCAGTGTTGCAGAAAGAGAGGAGCTGGAACTACTAGACCTTTCCAGTATTGCAGAGATAGAAGCTGAAATAGAAACCGTATTTATTGCGACCCTTCCAGCATGGCAGCGAGGAAATTGCAATTGATTATTACGACGGCTCCAGTATTGCAGAGAGATCCGTGTACGTGGGCCCGACGACCATGTGCACAACTGCAGTATGCGCAGGAATACCATACACTGATTAGACTTTGCAGGCAGGGATCATTTTACCAACCTGCTTCGCCGATGTGTTCGGTGATAGCCAGGCTTTCATGTCACCCCGGCCAAAATGCTTTCCAGCCTTGTCTGGCATGTTTCTGTACAGAAGTGTGTTTCACAGACGTGTATAAACTGGCTCAAACTGCGTGTATAGACTGGCTCAAACTTCCCCCCACCCCTCCACCCTCCCCCCCGGTTTTGTAGGGTTGCGGTTTGCGTGTGGGGGTGGTTTCGTTTCAGGGTTTGGTTTAGGGTTTACGACATACCTGCCTAGGCCCCCCGAAGGGGGAAACCAGGCATAGGGTTTCGCCGAGGTCCCCAATTTTGAAGGGGAAACCCGGCATAGGGTTTCGGGCCTTGCTCCCCAAATTTTAGGGGAAAGCGGGCTAGGTCGGGTTTAGGGGCCCAGCCTTAGTCGTTCTTATTGGGTTTAGGTCCCCTAATCAGGGGAAGCTGGGCGGGTTTAGGTTAGGTTAGGTTAGGTTGTTTCCCGTCCCCCCACCCCCCAGAGGTGCCTCCCCACCTCCAAGCACAATGATGTCCATATCAGTCAGAATGTTCCAACTTTGGAACATAATGCCAAAATTGGAACTTGCACGCGCTCGCTCATGGAGTGCTGAATGTCAGGCTGCCTATGTTCCAACTTTTTGGCGTCCACTGTACTATAAGGGATCTAGAAGGGTAGTATATTAATGTAGGAACCTGATTAAGAAACCTTGGGCTTATCTACCTGGAGCCTCGAAATGTAGCCAGGGGACAAGAAGCCTGGATATAGGGCTGCAGAGAAAGGCTTGCTTTGAGGGATGCCATAAGGGTTGAGGGTTTATGTTTATGGGCTTCAGGGCGTAGGGTTCCCGACCAGGTTTAAGGTTCATGCATCTAGGGGCCCAGGGTTGCTATTATAATGATTACTTCCAGAGTTGGCCAAGCCAGCTTCGCTCTGGCATGCATGACGATTTTGGTTGGTTGCCTGATTCTTGGCCTACTTCAGGCTTGCGAGCTTCGCTTGAAATTCTGAACCCTAATCCCTAAACCCTAAACTCTAAACCCTGAGCCCTGAAAGCCCTAGACCCCAAGCCGCTATATCCTAAACCCTAAACACCCTACTACATCCTAAACCCTAAAGCCCCTAAACTCTAAACAGTTTGAGTATGACTTGAGCACACTTTAGTCCCAGCTACAGAGTCAATCACCCCGAGCTCGCATCCCAAGTCCTGGACATGAGAAGTGCAGCTGCCTTAAATCCCAACCTAAATCTGAACGACGGCCTGACCCATAGTCCGATAACTCTGAATCATGAGCTTTTCGAGGCCGAAGCCTCAACCTCAATCTACGACCAAAGCCTGTGCAGAACAGCAGTCGTAATAGTATGAGTAAATGAGTTTTAGTTAAAAGCATTGGTATTTGTCTTCGAATTAATTTTCGCGTTAGTTCTAGTATTCGCGATAGTATTAGTATTTGTATTTGTATTAGTGTAGTTCTAGTATGAGTTGAAGCATTAGTATTACGATTGGTATATGAGTATGATTACGAAGCACACGGCACGCTGCTTCTGTTGCTGCTGCTGGTCTAGGTGTAGTTGTTGGTGGTGTTGGTGAGCGATATCTTCGCGCGAGGCCAGCAGATGGCTATCCAGGCGGTTGATGGTCGGAGCCCTGAAGGTGCTCGTCGTCGATCTGCCCCTGCACAGGGTTTCGGCGCTCACACTCGGAATCAGGGTTTAAGAGAATATCGTACAACCCTTGACCCAGGAATCTGACCTAAACCCTAGCCATAGCAGCTCCCTTCCAGCCAGCGCCGTAGCCCTTCCCACGATCGTCACCGCCTCCGTAGTGACCACCGCCCATCATCGGGCCAAAAATTACAAGCCCAAAACCTCAGCATGACTTCAGGGTCCACGACTGGCGGATGCGTTTCGCATTTTAGCTTCCTAGTCGCCATGAGGGGTGGAATAGTGTGATTGCCAGTGCACTTGGAAGCAGCACGTTGGCATTGTCCTCATGTGCTCCATGTCAACTTGCCCTTTCCCAGGCCCGGCATTTCGACCTTCCTGCAGCTCAGTCGCCGTGGCCTGAGTGTGAGGCAGTTGCGGTTGGGTGTGCGGATTGTGCGGCAGTTTAGGATTCAGTTTCAGTGATCATGGACCACATGTGGCATGCTTCGTTTCGCGCTTTATAAGCAATCTTTCTGATTCTTGTCAGTGTACATGTTAGGACCCAGCCGGCGGGTACCCACCGGCGGGTACCCGCCGCTTGGCTTACCCTCTATATACCTAAAACCGTAAACCTTAAACCTTAAGCAGCAAGCTTTGATTCCAAAACCCGAAACCTTGTGGTTCTCCTTAGTGAACTATGACAGTCCTGTCGTGAAGCTGTGAACCCGACAGCTGGTCACTCACAACAACAATAAGCATTATCGGTGGGTACCCGCCGGGCCCTCCTGGCGGGTTCCCGCCGGGACCTCCTGGCGCGTACCCGCCGGAACCTTTTGGCGGGTACCCGCCGGGCCCCTGGCGGGTAATCGTCGAGCCCTCCTGGCGGGTACCCGCCGGGCCCTCCCCGCCGGGCCCTCCTGGCGGGTACCCGCCGGGCCCTCCTGGCGGGACCGCCGACGCGCTGTTCTGGCGGGCACCCGCTGGCGGGTACCCGCCGGCCGTCCTGGCGGGTACCCGCCGGCCCTCCTGGCGGGTACCCGCCGGGCCCTCCTGGCGGGTACATGCCAAAACCCGGACTGAATATGGATTCAAAGCAAACGCACATGTCTCTCAGGTGCGGACCGATGACGGACGGAGCCATGCGCCTGGAGTTGCCTTGCATTTGCTGTGTAGCAGCTGCGCTGTGTAGCAGCTGCGGCATGTGACGACTGACATGTTGTAGGGGCGGCATGCCCCTTCGCTGCGAGAAGCCCTAAACCCAAAACCTTAAACCTGGAACCCTCAAACTCCTGCTGAGGCGGATGCTGCTGGCTTCGATTGTGCTCGGCTTGGGGCTTGGTATGCTTTGCGGTATGCTTCAACTTCGGAGTTGCTCCTGGCAAGCTTGGCCATTGGTGTTTCGTCATGCCGCAGCCGATCAGCATGTTCACCCCTCCTAGAAGGATTCGTCGATGGGCCATGTCCCCGTGGTCCAAGAGTTATCCTCAGCAGAGTGAGCGGCTCACTGAGGGAAGCTTGTCGGCAAACAGAAAATAGATGATTCGAGTCTCTTCTCCGTTGGGTTCGCAGCCTTAGACTTAGGTGACTCTGATCGTGCACTCGTTCTACCAGCTGCCAAACCTGTGCAACCTTTGGACACCCGCCGCTGCTTTGAAGAGAGATTGTTTGATTTTCTTTTGCGTGAGCATGCAGGGCATGGCACATGCATTTTCATGCTGTGTTGGGGCAGGTTGTGGGGCAGCACACAGGGCATGAGGGGTGAGAGCTGCTAAGCTGAGGTATGGATGCTGTCGTAGAGTCGGAGTGTGCTGCACCGGCGGTGAAAGCCTTCAAGAGTCTGAAATCCGAATCCTCTGGTGACGGTGTCATCCTAGACCTCAGTGATGAGAAGCTGCCGAAGGGTCGTAAGGAGCAGGCTCGACAGAAGCGGCTTCGAGATCTGGTCCAGAAAGATGCTGGAAACAAAGAGGTCAGACCGCGGCTCACCCAGAAAGATTACAATCATATGGTCCGCTGTGTGAAAGATCACGACGACCTGGTGGCTGATCGGCGGAAACTCCAAGAGCTTCAACCGAAGTTGGCGAAGGCTCAACAGACGATTTTAATCTTGGAGAAGGCCTTAGAAAAGTTGAGGCGCTGAGAGTCGCCTTCGCATTCAGACGTGTGTGTGGGTGGGGAGCCCACGGTTTCATGCGGGGCAGCATAAAATCCGCAACATCTTGGCCGGGATAGATTGCATCTGCTGCGAGATTGAGACTGCCTCGCCTTTCCGCTATCCTTGTCTGGCTTCGCTCAGGCCGTGCCTTGGGCGACGATGCCAGGGCCTTGGAAGATGATGATGCTTATTTCTGCCCTCTGGCTTGCAAACCAATTGAAGTGCTGCAGATTGTTTCGCACCTTCGCACATGTGTGCTGCAGTCGCATTTCATAATAACCCAGGCCCACACCCGCCCAACCAGACTGACGTTCAACATACCCATGCGATGGTTCGACTGTGTCAGCCATGTTCATTCATGAGCGATGCCATAGCTTCCGGTGAATGGAACCCCATGCCATAAAGGAATGACGAGATCTCAGTTAGTCAACCGCCCGACCCTCTCCGGATTCTGCAATGCATAAGCTTGACAAAGTCCGAACCCCTGCAGATGAGCCTGGAAAGGTTACAGGGTTGGAGACTTTAGCGCATGATCATAATCTCGAGAGATCATGCTTTATGACACTGCAGCTTCGTTTGAGATTGCGTGGATGTGCAATTGAGGCCAGCTTTGGCATTGGATTCATCGCATTGGAGGAGATGCAGGGTGCTTGGTCTCTAGCCTCGCCTTTCCTTTGATTGCAGTTGTGTCATCGAGGCGCTGCCGTACTGCTGCTTCTGATGCTGGCTGAATGCAATTATTATTGAATCGCCTGGTTGAGGCAGGAGCACCATGCCGGTACTTAGATGCCGACAACTCAGCACGTTAACAATTGTCCAGGCTTTTGAATTGTCCTCCAGAAGGGACCCGCGTGTAAGGACTTGGTGGTCCCTGCTCCATTCGACGAGCCGTTATCTTGCTTGTGCCATGGCCTCGGAACTGAGTGACACAACGATGCACTCGAAGCCAACTGAACGGAAAGCCAGACACCTGGCATCATCGTGTGTGATGCTCCAGGCCTGAGTGAAGCAGCATTCTAGCCAGCACGATGTGTAATAAATGCACTGCGATTATTAAGTGAGCGCCTGGCCAAAACAGCCTTGCAGCCCTCTGATACTCTACCGCCTGAGCCCCCAAAGTGAGGGCGAGCTGGTATGCCGTCCACAGACTGTGTGACCTTCACAGGTGCACCATCAGATGACGGTGGCTCGGAACCGCCCTCATCCTGATGGAGGATGCTCATGGACCGGTCGTTGAGAGATGGAGAGGTTATTTGGTTTGAGTTGTGGCTGTGGCAGGACGATCCTGGCTGATTGTCGGCCCTGACGGCTTGGGCTACTACTTTGTCGGGCCCTTGGCTTTGATTGGGGACTCTGGCTGGTGTTGTTGAGTTGAGGGAATTTGACTTGAATGTTCGTAGGTTATTATTGAAGGGCAAGGGCATTAGGGTCCCGGGTTTGTTTGACAATTGAGGGTTTAGGGATTCAGGCCTGCAAGGGATTCATGCGAAAGGATCTACGTTCAGCTTTGAAACGGCCCTAAACCCTAAAGATTCCCAGCAACCTCGCCTAACTTGTCCGAGCATGAGCGCCGAAACGCAAGGCTCGAGCCATGACGATGTCAACCCGTCTGCAGTACGCAGGCTGCGACGGTGCTGTGGCCGCCATTCACAGCGATGGATCCGTCGTGACCCTGGGTTTAGCTTGGTGTGGTGGTGACAGCAGTGGTGTGCAGCACCAGCTAAAGGATGTGAAAGAGGTCCAAGCAACGGACGGAGCCTTTGCCGCCATTCTTGGCGACGGCTCTGTTGTGACCTGGGGAGATGCAGGCATGGGTGGTGACAGTCAGCTAGTGCAACATGAGTTGCGTGGTGTGAAGGAGCTGCAGGCAACTCACCAAGCTTTTGCAGCGATCCTTGCTACTGGCTTTGTTGTTACCTGGGGCAATGCAAATTTCGGCGGCGACAGCCGCCTTGTCCGGGACCAGTTTCGGAATCTGGCGCAGATCCAGGCAACTGGTAGTGCTTTTGCTGCCATTACGGCCGACAGATCCGTCCTGACCTGGGGCGATGCTGACCATGGCGGCGACAGCACAGCGGTCCGGCTCTCGCTTGTCAATGTCAAGAAGATCCAAGCAAATGCGGTTGCCTTCGCTGCTCTGCGTTCGGATGGAACTGTGATCACTTGGGGTGATGCTGCCCGCGGTGGTGATAGCTCTGCTGTCCAGCCGCAGCTTCGCCAAATCACGGCCATTCAAGCCACCAAATGGGCGTTTGCAGCACTGACTGCTGATGGAAAAGTTGTCACCTGGGGCGATGCTGATTCTGGAGGTGACAGCTTCGATGTCGTCGATTACCTGAATCATGTTGAATCTATAGCGGCCACTAACACCAATTTTGCAGCCATTATGGCCAACGGAGTGGTGAGAACGTGGCCTGGGCCTGGATCATACATTAACGTCCTCGAAGTGTCCTCATCTGCAGGAGCTTTTGCGGCTATTCAAGCGTATGGGTCAGTGGTAACCTGGGGTGATGACGCCACCGGAGGTGACAGCTTTCTCGTGCAAGATCAGCTGCATCATATAGTGAAGATCCATGCAAGACGTTCTGGCTTCAAGGCCATCAGAAGCGATGGCAAGATTTCTAAGGCTTGGGCACGGCACTGTATAAAACAAAGGTTGTTGGGTGCGTTCTGCTATTTGCTTCATGAATCCTTGTCATTTTTGCCAAGTGACCTGCAAACTGTTGTGCCCCCAGGTCTGACTTCGGAGGACGATGCGAGCTGCCCGGTTCTTCTTGTATGCCGCTTTTCGTGCATTGCAGTTCTGGTCCGTGCATGGCACGGCACTTTGCCTGGTCTTGAGGCTGGGGCCTGCCACATGGCCGGAGCTCCAGGTCGGGCCCGCCTTTGCATTCGATGCGATGTAGCCTCGTGAGGTGACAACCCGAAACTTGCCCCATCCCTGTCCATCTTTGCTCGCAGGTTGTGATCGCCAGCTTTGCAGGCGGGCGACTTGGAATTTTTGCAGTGACAGTGGTGATATCAAGGGTGTACAATTTGGACTTCCACGGCAGCCTTCCATGCATTAATTCCCGAAGATGTTAGGTCCTCCAGGTCCATCAAGACTTGAACTGCTCTGGCTATAGTATGACTCGGGTTGCTGGTCTTGTCGTTTCAGTTCTCAACTCAGGTCTCTATGTAAGAGACTGAGATGGATAGAAGTAGATGAGTAAGACCTCCTGACCATTCTGCATGTCCTGACAGCAGCCGCCTTTGTCTTCGACACATCGCCCTGATAATACAGCGATCTGAACACACGCCAGCTAAGACATTCCTCAGGATTCAGCATTCTGTCCCTCGCGCTTGCGGTGCTTAGCCTTTGCATCTTCCTGCTTCCGAGTCAAGTTCTGGATTTGCTCGTCATCCTCCCGGCACATGTTCTAAACGATATTATGATTGGTATCTGTCCCAAGCCGAAAAGTCCGGCTTGTAGAGCCAGGTAAGTGTCATAAGCAAAGCTTCCAACTCAGAGTAGGGTACATGAAGCCGCATGGAGTACCGAAGTAATGGACGGAAGATATCTCCCGGGCTGCTTAATCATCCAGAGGCTGCAGATGATGGCATTCGTGGCCCATACCAGTCCGTTGTTCTGATCTGCTTTTCGTATTTGGGAGAGACTGAAAGCAAGACATTTTCCAAGGGACATCAGGAAGGATGTCCAGCTGGAAAACCGTATGTGTTTTCCCCAAGAAGTTCTTCAGCCGCCCGCTCAGGCCGATCAACACGAGCTTGTCTTACTTCGGAGGACGATGCGAGGTGCCCGGTTCTTCTCGTTGTAACTAGATGTATGTGGAGCCTTTACCGCTTAGGAAATCAAGATAGCGCAAGTAGATGTATGCGGCATGACCCTTCGCCGCCGAGAAAATCGAGCTAGGGCAGGTAGGATTGTAGTTGTAGGATTGGGAGTAATTGAGGGCAGGAGTGAAGTGAGCGGCATGACCCTTCGCCGCAAGGCCCGAATCCTGTAGTAAGCCTATATCCTAAACCCTAAACCCTAAACCCCTCAACGTAGTCTCGTCCCTGCTACGACTTACTAGTGCTTCGTCTTCTTCTTCTCAGTACTAGTAACGGCTACTGCTGCTACTAACTACTACTACTACTACTACTACTACTACTACTACTACTACTACTACTACTACTACTACTACTACTACTACTACTTCTACTACTACTACTAGTACTACTACTAATAAAACAGCTAATAATAAGACTTCTTCTTTTGCTAATTTGGAGGTTCACTAGCACGAAACTTTGTGGGGTCGAGGGTTCGCTGTCTCGGGCGGATTGTAGGTGAGCATCGGCAATTTTTTGGTAGAAGGATGCCAATGTTGGGTCTCTCTGAGGGATCTGCGCAAAAGAAGCCAGCTGCCAAGCTGCGAGATGGAAAGGGCACGACACAAAGCAACGAAGCATCGTTCTCTCAGACACACCTCTGGCCCCGCACGGGTTCAGGATTGCAGCAATGTCCCGCGGTCCAAAATGATCTGGTAGCACGACAGACCGACCCGATGTGTTAGTGATTTTCTATTACAGCATGACGTCAGCTGGTCGAAAATAGATGTAACGACGCTGCCGGAGCAAAGCACAACTGACAACTGATATACTGCAGACTCAGACATTTGCAATGGGGGCCTGAAACTGAGTGTGCGGTTGTGTTACTGCTATTTGTGGTATCTTTCGGGCCGTTAGCGCCCAAACTGCTTGCTAGGGCACACATTCGCCAGGCCGCGACTGGTTCCCTCATTGGCCGGTTCCTTGGGAACGCATGTCGCTGGAGGTTTCTTCATGGTGTGTTGTTGTGTGTGAGGATGCCTATGCTGTAAGTGGCTCTCTACAGAGATACATGACATCGTATGATGCCCTTTATAGGCAAGTCAGCATTGGTCTACACACCCGAAACCATCATGGGCAGAATTTCTGTTTCATCTGGTTACCCGATTGCCGTGGCTGTGCTCTGTCACATGGCTGGCACTTGCCCTCGTGGATGCAAGTGCCTGGACTGCCTCTTTCAGAGATGGCACACCAGATGCAGCTACCTTGATTCGGATGGAATTCTGGCTGCATTCCCTCTCATAGCCACAAACCCTCAGAGTTTTTGTGCTGTGTGCTCCTTCCTGTCATCTCAGGTAAATACAAGACCTATCTTCATCGAGGTATTAGAGGTTTTGGGTGTCGCCTATGCATGGCATATGCAGCTGAGAAGCCCCAAGCTGTGCGCAAGCAGACGCCCTGGCTGACAGCCACCGTTGGTGCTCCCCCTGTGAGCCCTGGCATGGTAAGTTCATAATTAATCATAGGCCCACAGACACATGCGGGGGCAACAGAAGCACTGTGGGCTCGCTGACAGACTAACATGCTGCCGAGGGACGGCGGGTCGAAGAAACTTCTGCAGTTGGAGGACATGTTGAGACACGGCAATGTGGCGAAGAAAAGCAAACAAAGGTGTCGCTTTCACATGCAAGCACTTCATTGGCATCTTGGAACGTCGGCATCAGCGGCTCCAGCAGACGGCGAAGACAAGCTCTGCAGATCAGTCAGCTCAGCCCAGCTGAGATTTTCCCTTGAGGTTCTCCGCAGCCCTCTCGGCGCGCAAGCTCGAGAGTATTCAAGCCGCTGCGAGGCTCATCGGAGGCTCGGTCCAGGGGCGAGGGTTGGTGTTGCCGGAAGGTGTTGAATCCTTGTGAGGCACCGGCCCGATCAGATGCCTGAAGCACACTGTCATCGCCATGTTCATTTTCAGATCATGGATGCATATGCGGCTGTTCTCGACCGGCGCATCCTGCGACAGTTCCTTCCGGGTGAAATCAGGAGCATCGCTGTTGCAGAGGTCCCTTGGGCGAAAGCATTTCAGCAACTGAAGCAACCACTGCAAATTCCAGATCACAGGATGCTCGAAAGCACTTCGAGCTCATTAAATGCCGCTGTGTAACTCGTGACTTCACGGTGATGAGTTTCGTGCTGGACCTCACGGAGGCTTTTTCCAAGGAGCTTTGCACTGTTTTCTGCAGACATGTAAACTCAGGTTCTCGGGGCTTCAGACTTCTGCAGCACAGGAGACGCTCTCCAAGGCGGAGACGCTGTTGGCTTCAATGCAGAAGTTTTCCGGGGGATCGGCAGGTGTGATGCAAACTTTCCGGGAGACCCCTATGGCCCCTCAGACACAATAGTTCTCAGACATGGCAAGTTTGGGTAGTAATGCCATTCGTTTCAGGTTTTCTGTTCAGACGGAGAACCGGCTGAGCAAGCGTGTCCTCAGATGCTGAAGGGCCTCAGCGGCTTCAATTTGAAGGCTAGCTTCAGATGCAATCTTCATTCCGCCCAACGATCATTGGAGAATATTCTCCAAGGAAACCCCAACATCACCAAGCTGCTGGATGTGCTAATATCAAAGTACAGCTCAAGCAGCAGAGGTGGGGATCCAGGAGGATTTGCCCGTGCACTGAAAAACAGTGCGCGATTGAACAAGTTGTTCACAGATCACTGTCAACAGGTCGATGGGATCATGAGGCGGGCTGGCACGCTTTCATACGCCCCTCAAAGATTTGACACGATACTGGAAGTCTGTGAGACTTTGTGCGTCAACATGAGGGCTGTCGTATCCTGCTTGCAAGAACTGGTGGTCCGAGGAGACCAGCACAAGGCGTGGGCTGCTGGGCTTCTACAGCAGCTGTCACCCGACAACATGGTATTGCTCAGCCTGGTGGCAGAGCTGCTGAGAACGGCTAAAAAATATATTCATGCATTCGACAATCTGCGAAAGGGTCCGTCTTCCTTGGCGAGGGCATCACATCTTCTGCGAGGATTGAAGCAGGAATGCAACCAGCTGTTTTCATTCCGACAGGAGTCGGGGCAGTTCCAGGAGCCACTGGTCCTGTCTAGGCACTACGATGCTGGAATGCTATCTGTGCTCAGACGTGGTTATGATTTCCTGTCTGCAGAGGCCCCATCTCACCCCTTGCAACGCATGTTGTGTTGCCGCCATTGTTTGGACCACATGGTGGTATGTTCTGCAGCCGTCTAGGCTATTATGCACAAGAACGACCTTGTCTACTTCAAGCCGGGAACAGATGAGGCCACCTTCAGGAAGAGTGTCGCGAAAACATTAGGTGCCATCGAGGTTCTTTCGCAGGATCTCATCCTCGCGCTCGAGGCCAATCATTGCACAGGGATTGCAGCTGCTTTCTTCCCCTTTGACACGGAGAGCTGGATGGCGGAGTGTGATGATGCAGCCTTGTTGGGCCCTTATGTGTCTGCAAAGAAGCTCCATGCGGCCGTAGTGACGTGGTGATTGTCGGCAAGCATGCTCGTGACTCAGGCCTCAGGTATTCCAGCCTCTGGCAGTCTGTCTGGGATTGGAGGCTGGCAGGGGGATGTCAGATGATCACACACTGTGTCGTACGCTCGTGTGTCTGGAGGCAGAAATCCTGGTCCAGCAGTACAAGATCGCGAGGCCCACCATGGCGGTGCTCCGGAGGTGACCTGCCTCTCTGAGACTGACGGTCTTATTGACGCATAGTCGAGTGGCCCGCTCCGGTAGGCAAGGCGTTCTGGACATTGCCAAAGCATGGGGACAGACAATGAAACATTGGCAGTCCCAGCTACCCGTTCTAGCTCAAGCGGCCATGCACTCAGTCTGGTTTCTTGATTGCGTGCCCCTCTTCCGGCACCACTGGTGTACCTGGTATACCCAGGTGAGTCTTTTCTTGGTGTCGTTCGAGTCCACCGGCGAGATCGAGCAGGACCTGAGCCACCTGGAAATGTATTCGTCCGGGAGGAAGAGCAGCACCACGACACAACATTTGAGGCATCATGAGGGGAAGCAGTGCATTGTCATTAAATTTGACGTTCATTCATGTGTAATTGGTTTCCGGGCCTGTCAGGTCCCTGATGCGTTGTCGGCTCGATGGCTTGCCTCCTCACGAGTTTGTAGTTACAGTGCAGGAATCCAGGGAGAGGCCTGCAACGTATGCACTGAGTGCGGATGCTGCTGAAACTCAGCAGCTTTTTGTGGACATGTTCGGGGGCGGCCGTGGTAATGTTTGCAAGAATGGTCTTCCGCGAAGGACAATCCCCAAGGCCCTCTGTGCACCGGGCGAGCCAGGAGAGGCACCTGTCCTTCAACCCGGCAAGGAATCGCGAGCAAGTCTCAAGCGGAAGCGCGAGTCACAGGTGGCTTTGCTCAGTCCCGGCGAAGCACCAGACATGGCTGCGCTTGCTGCAGTGGCAGCCAACGCTGCATCGGACAGCAAAGGCGAAGAGCATAGATCGGTCCGTCAGGCCATCGAGAGAATCCAGAACCAGAAGCGAAAACGATTCTTGCAATTGCTTGATGGAGCGCAGTGCAGGAAGAAGTATGATGAGGCTGTGCAAAAGGAGAGAGTCCTGCGTGAAAATTTAGAAAAAGCCTTGAAACACAAGGCTTCAGATGTGTACGTGGCGACACCCATGCATGTCCAAGAAGTTCTGGTCGTCTGCAACGATGGCACGGACACCTCAGCCCTGACTCGTTGGGGTTTACGCGTCCTGCTGTGGACAGGAGCTGTGGAGGAGTATACCACCATCCTCCAAGTTGAGGCAAAGAACATCGTGTGGTTCTTGCCCGACATAGCGACTGAGTGTTCCTTTGCTATGATGCCCGATTCGTGTGAGATCACACCAATGCATTTCGCATCGAGGGCCCTTGGAGGATGGCTTGCTGGTCCTGACTGGATGAGAGCATGTCATGGCAGGGGTCAGGTCGTCACTCCCATGCTTCGTCTCGCACGTGGCTTCGACGAGATCCTGGAGTGTCTCGTAAAGCAACGTAGTTTCCGGGTCCTTGGTGAGACATGGCGTCTAGACCGGCACTTGTTCCGCTCAGTGTCTTTGTTCTACCGCCCGATGTGTGCTCAGGCTTTACATACACAAGTCTGCGGGGCGGACACGGGATCCCGTGGCAGAGGGGATAGTCCGTCTTATGCGGGCATCCGAACCATTGCCGGTGAGCAAGCAATGGTCTCTCCACCGGAAGTGGAAACATGTGAAAGGCGCCACAGCCTGTGTCCTTGCTGTACCCGGATACATCAAAAAGGCTCAAGAGGAGCAAAACAGGAAGGGCTCCCAAGGTCGTGTGATGGATGCCAACGGATTCCTGTGTTTATGCACTCAGTGGCTGCACTGACTAGTTTCTCTGACTGGAGCAAAGGCTTCGGCTGCGGCAACTGCATGGGGCCTGTGATGCAAATGCAGGCTTGTGGTAAGGTAAGCACAACCCGTCTTTTGCGAGCTGTCACATGCCGCCATGCCTCGTTTGCTTTTCAAGCAGCCAGGGGGACTTTGGGGATTCGCAGAGTTTCGCAGATCGTCCAAAAGAAAGTGACTGAGCGGAATTCGACTTGCAAGTGACACTGTCGGAAGGAACCACATCTATGATCATTTTGTGGTTTCCGTCAGAATGTAGTCATGAGAATCCTGATTGGGAGGCCGAACGTTACTCATCATGTATCGTCCCAGTGCCAAATTATTTAGTTCAAACGTTAGGATCAGGCCTGGAGTCCACTAAGGTCCTCAGAGAGAGCACTGATGTTTTCTGCTGTGCTCATCTGAGTCTTTCTCGGCTGTCTGGATGGAGTCCCGTTGCCCAAAGCCTGGAAGCGAGGTATTCCCGCTGATTCGCCAGGCCTCTCAACCTACTGTAGGTTTCCACAAACAGATCGTGCATAGGTTGAAAATTAACACAGGACATTGCTTTTGTCGCGCCAGGCTCCGAAGCGCTGCAGTCCTCCCGTGGGCCTGTCTATGTGTTGGAGCAAAGTCACTTGCGCATGTCCCAGGGAGATTTTGTCAGGCACGTAAGAGAGGTTTTAGCAAACCAAACAATTGGACCGGTTAAGCCGCCGTGATTTCCGGAAGCCCGCTGTGGGTCCAGGTCCGGACCTGGACCCACAAACCGGTCAGATTTCTCTCCGTAGTTCAATGCATCAAGCTGCCCGTGGTCAGGGTCCAGCTGGAACACCTGCATTACGGAAGGAAATGTGTCACAGTTGTGGGTCCAGGTCCGGACCTGGACCCACAACCGTCTCTCGGAATCCAGCCCGCCTTATAGGGTCCAGTGTTCGCTGTGCTGCTACGTGAGGATCAAGTTTGGCGTGTTCCTGTGTCCCCTTCTCCAGACATGGGCTCCAAGAGTGCGAGAAGCAAGGCTAAGGCCAAGACCAAGAAGGACCGCAAGGGCGAGTCCACGGTTGGCAAGAAAGACGAGGTCGACGTCAAGCCAGCTCTGAGAACTGCCGACCGAGCCAAATTCACGGATTCTCCCTTCGACCTGTCTGCCTTCATCTCCGACGTAGCAGAGCGGCTGGGGTGCGAGCGGAACCCGTCTGCTGGGATGCTGAAGCTGGCGACGCTGTGCTCCGGGCTAGGGGCTGAGTGAACCTGTGCTGCTGCACGTCTTTCAGAGTTTCGTGATACTCAGTTCTGTGTTCTTGAGTGTGCCTAAGATTCGGCGCCCCCCGTCTGGTCCTGGATGCCTTGCTGGGCTCCGAATGCGTTGATGAGATTGCAGCCTGCGAAATAAATGAGGATGCGGTTCATGCTCTGCTGAAGAACCAGCCCCGCCCAAAGCAGCCGGGAGTGTTGCTGCGTGATGTGCGTGCTCTTGATGCCCACGGCAAGAGCTTCGACTTCATGTCATCCCAGACAGGCTCCTTCCCCGACCATCGTGCAGACCTCCTGGTCGCGGGATGTCCGTGCCAGGCCAATTCAATGTTGAACAGGGTCATCGCGAAGGTTCTTCCGCGGACCTTTGTGCTGGAAGGCAGGCCCGCCGACGATGAGATCCGCAAAGCGCTGGGCCATGACTATGTGTTCGTATCCATGGTGGTAGGATCTTCGCCGCTGCGCCTTGTCTGCTTCACACTGCTTGCTTCCTGCACTGCATTCTGTCTGTCAGAAGCCCAGGCCTGTCGTGAGAGACCGTGTGTGGACTGTCGGCATCCACAAAGACGTTTCTGAGAGTATGGTGAATGTGGAGGCCGATGTCAGAAAGGCCATGGACGTGCCCAAGCTTACCCACAGCGCCACTACGTTCATGCTCGAGTCCGTGCCGGCGGGCCTGCCTTCCAGAGATCGCCCAGATCGTCATGATGCCGTCCTTGCGGCTGCAGAAGCACATCGTTACGCCGAGTGCTTCAAAACAGCTCTCTCAAAGGCCACGAAGGCAAAGCGTTTGCCGAAGAATTTCCGAGTACCCCAGCTCGACGAGCGCCACTCCATCAACGTCAAGGAGGGTACCGCGTGGATGAGGGCCCAAGTGGATGTGTGCCGTGGCTGTGAAAGGAGACGTTGCCTGTTGCAATTCCCACTTCTGTGTGGAGCACTGGCGCCCGATAACCTTTACCTCCAGATCCAGGTACGGCTGCATTGCCAGCCACCTCATGAAGACCTCGGGAATTCAGAAGGAGCCTCTAGCGGATGTTGGACAGACATGTGGCCGAGGAGCTGTGCACGTCGCAGGGTCGGTTCCCACGGTCACGACCTCAACCCGGCTTTGGAGTTTCAAGCGTGACAGGTCCCTTGCCATGATGGGTGAGAGTGCTGTGCTGATTGACAGCCTGCATTTCTTCTAATTTTCAAGAGTAGGATTGGATGGGTGAAGTTAGGAGTGAGCGGCATGACCCTTCGCCGAGAGATCCCGAAAGTGCCCCGTAGGAGTCAGCATGACGGCCCCTGGTCCACTCACTGCTGCTACTACAACAGTGCTACTGCCACTGCTGTTGCTACTAAGTCACTAAGTCTTACTCACAAAGTCCGGGACATCCATTACCACGCCTGCTATCGTTTACACGACCAAAGTTGAATCTGAAGGCTGTCATGTATTATTGGGTTCAGGATGATGCTCCGTTGACAATACTGCTCCGTTCACTGTGCAGACAACTGCAGGTTCGTCCATTCTAGTGAATTGGCAGCAATGATGGGCTATCGGCTGGACCTGGGGGGGCTGACTGAGAGACAAGCTACAGGCCTTATAGGAAATTCGATGTCCGCGACGAGCCTCGTCGCCGTTTTGATGCCGGTGCTGAAGCAGCTGAATTTTTTCAAAGGGGTTTAGGGAACAGGTTTCAGGTTTAGGGTATACAGTCTCGGAACGGAAGGGTGATACAAGGGGATCCAAATTTTGATGCACACGGCTTACCATTCTGTACCCCGAAACTCGGATGGGGACTCAAAAGCCTAAACCGGCGGGGCCTTGCTTCCGACTCTGCCAGCATGAATAGAAAATACTGCATGCTGGACATTGCCCGTGCCAGTCAAGCTGTGTTGTGGATGCCATGCTGTTTTGATCTTGAACCTCGCAGCTGGGCCACCCAGCCTTTTAGAGTGCTGTTTTGCTGCGACCGGCGGAGCCATGGTGAAACGAGGCGTTCAAGATGCACCGCCGCCCGCGACCCGCAAGATCGGCAAGATGTCTCCCTCACCTGTGCCCGAAGCTGCTGGTCCGAAGCCTGCCATGTATGTGAAGATGAAGGAGATCTTGGGAAGCCCTGCTGTCAAGCAATTTGTGAAGGAGCAGGGGAATCGTGCGGTGCTTGTGGCTGGCTTTCAGATCTATGACCAGGAGGATTACACCAAAAACATGAAGCTGCACGGCGAGTACACCTGCATCATGAACGCCACGGCGGATTGATCCCTTGATTTTCGCCCACGAGAACATTCTGCCCGGTGTCGCTGCGGCGGAAAGGATGATGGCATCACACTGGATGCGGGGCAAAGCAGGAGGCAGGATGTCAGTGCATACACCAATGAGCATGTCACCGTATAATTTAGCTTACGGGAAAAGCTGCTGTCGGGTCAGGCATCCTTTGGAGCGAGCTTATTTCGGTAGCAACAACGTCCAAGACGAAGTTGCCAACCGGTTCCCTTTCACTGCTGCTACTACAACAGTGCTACTGCCACTGCTGTTGCTACTAAGTCACTAAGTCTTACTCACAAAGTCCGGGACATCCATTACCACGCCTGCTATCGTTTACACGACCAAAGTTGAATCTGAAGGCTGTCATGTATTATTGGGTTTAGGATGATGCTCCGTTGACAATACTGCTCCGTTCACTGTGCAGACAACTGCAGGTTCGTCCATTCTAGTGAATTGGCAGCAATGATGGGCTATCGGCTGGACCTGGGGGGGCTGACTGAGAGACAGGCTACAGGCCTTATAGGAAATTCGATGTCCGCGACGAGCCTCGTCGCCGTTTTGATGCCGGTGCTGAAGCAGCTGAATTTTTTCAAAGGGGTTTAGGGAACAGGTTTCAGGTTTAGGGTATACAGTCTCGGAACGGAAGGGTGATACAAGGGGATCCAAATTTTGATGCACACGGCTTACCATTCTGTACCCCGAAACTCGGATGGGGACTCAAAAGCCTAAACCGGCGGGGCCTTGCTTCCGACTCTGCCAGCATGAATAGAAAATACTGCATGCTGGACATTGCCCGTGCCAGTCAAGCTGTGTTGTGGATGCCATGCTGTTTTGATCTTGAACCTCGCAGCTGGGCCACCCAGCCTTTTAGAGTGCTGTTTTGCTGCGACCGGCGGAGCCATGGTGAAACGAGGCGTTCAAGATGCACCGCCGCCCGCGACCCGCAAGATCGGCAAGATGTCTCCCTCACCTGTGCCCGAAGCTGCTGGTCCGAAGCCTGCCATGTATGTGAAGATGAAAGAGATCTTGGGAAGCCCTGCTGTCAAGCAATTTGTGAAGGAGCAGGGGAATCGTGCGGTGCCTGTGGCTGGCTTTCAGATCTATGACCAGGAGGATTACACCAAAAACATGAAGCTGCACGGCGAGTACACCTGCATCATGAACGCCACGGCGATTGATCCCTTGATTTTCGCCCACGAGAACATTCTGCCCGGTGTCGCTGCGGCGGAAAGGATGATGGCATCACACTGGATGCGGGGCAAAGCAGGAGGCAGGTTGTCAGTGCATACACCAATGAGCATGTCACCGTATAATTTAGCTTACGGGAAAAGCTGCTGTCGGGTCAGGCCTCCTTTGGAGCGAGCCTATTTCGGTAGCAACAACGTCCAAGACGAAGTTGCCAACCGGTTCCCTGGAACCATTGAACAACGATCATCTTCGAATGGCGTTTTGGCTGACTTTGTTTGAGTCCTTGAAGGGCGGCTGGTCCGACGAGTTGATCGTGGCCTTCACTGGCATGCCGGTTCGCCTGGTCTTCGTGGCATCCGAAGAGGAGAAGGAGGCATTCAAGTGGAATCTGAGTGCAAAACTCAGTTCGATGAACGAGAATGCAGTGCTGCGTGGATACAAGAGGATCCTCGGCATAGTGTCTGTGAAGGACCAGTTGCAGAAGTGGAGCCGGGACAGCTCGGACGCTGGAGCGGCTCTGCTGCAAGGATTGCGATCCTACCATGCATTCCTTTCGCACTAGGTGTTTAGTTTCATTGCGGTCTGTCAGGTTTCGCAATGGCTCAGCAAGGAGGGCATCAATGTGAGCAAGGAAGTGGTGAAGTCCATGGTGCTCATCCGGAACCGTATCGTTGAGGCGGATCTGTCCGGGACCTTTGACCTGCTCGAGGAGACTTTCGGCATCAACCACCAGTTGAGCAAGCAGGCGGTACTGGACCGCATCATGCAACTCACGAAGGTTGAGAAGGACAGCAAGCAACAGAATGCACTGTTGCGTTGGGTGGTGTTGGACATCTTCAACGCACAGAAGGTCAGAGCGTTGACGGACACGGACAACAAGGGCTTTGTCATCAACCTTGCCAAAGCATCGCTTCTGTCCCGCAGGCTGTGCTACCTATTCATCCACAAGCTTCGGCTGTCGAAAACAGACTGCGAGGGCATTCGGACGGACGTGACCTTGGGAGCAGGAAATGTCGCCAAGTCGGCCTTGGGTTTCTACCAGAATTTCATGACCCACGAGGCTTGGGAGGCGAGCGAGTTGGGCAGCCTCGCCAGCAACACCCACTGGCTTTCGGACACGTTGCAGTATCAACAGGACAGCCTGACATGCATGCGGCTGTTCTTTCAGCCGACCGTGCAATGGTACCAGACCCTGGTTGAGTCCATTGAGAAGGATCCGGGCAACATGAACCCAGAGCTGTCCCTGCAGAATCCGAGATGGCAGAAGATGTTGCCGTTGTCGAGCCTGGTGGATGCCAAAGAGTAGACTCCTCACTTGAACATCTCTGCTTCTCGGCAGTAGTTCCTGCCCCAACAAACTGCTCATAAGGTCCGAGCTGAAGAAGCTTCGCATCATCCCGGAGGTGAAACCGCCGCCGGCTGAACCAGCTGAAGTGCTGGAGCCGAAGCATTTGGCAGCAGAGGACCGGGATAATCACAAGCATGATCTCTGCCGTGCTGCATATCTAGCAGGCCAGCTGGCAGTGACCTGCATTGTTTGCGAAGGTTTCTGTGCGATTGCAGCCACAGACTATGTCAGTTGGGGAGACCAGTGTGGAGTGCATACACCTGCTGCATCATATTTTCAAACTGACTTGTGTATCGCACACCAGCCCGAGGATCCAAATGACGAGGCCATGCACAAGGCCTTGGCTGACGGCTTGAACATGATGGTGGACAGCGAGGAAGCCGTGGACGCTCAGTCACAGGAATCGGAGCAAGCAACAATGCTACAGGAAACTTTCCAGCATGTGCTGCTGCCTGCAGATCTGAAGTCAACCTTGCTGAAGATGGATACTTTTGAGCTTGCAAAGCTAGTTTCCCATGCCACCACACGCCAGCGGCTGAGCATGCAGATGCCATCTCAGCCCGCATCTCCCGACGTGGTCGGAAGTATGTCAGTATCTCAGGTCGGGATGCCCTCGTTCATTTCAAGACCTATGACCCGCAGGCTCAGGGAATCGACGAGTTCATGGAGGAATGCTGGGCAGAGCTGCCTGCAAGCAGCAAGCTCGTCTACCTCGATGGCAAGCACTTCGGCCAGAGCATCGTGTCAGGCATGCCGCTTGCATACCTCAAGGGCTGCTTGGCCAAGGTCCTTGCAGCGACGGCGGATGCCAAGTTGCGCAGCTTGGGAGCCAAGGATCTCCTCGTCATCTCAGACGGTCGCAATAGTAAGACTGAGCAACAAATCAAACGGGAAGTGGCCAAGAAGATCAAGGAGTTGGCCGGAGACATGTGCCGAAGAAAAAGCACGGTCGCAGTCAGGCTGCTGTACCACTACCGTGAGCTGGGCGAGAACGGACACTTCAACACAAGAAACAAAGCAGCGATCCATGCTGCCCTCCCAGACCCATTGGAGAACCTATTCTTGATCAAGACCAGGAAGGATGGATCCCTGCCAGCACGTGACAGAAAGTATGTGGGCCTGGAAGCAGACACGTGCAGCCGAGGCATGCCAAATCTGTGCTCCGACCAGCAAAGAAGTCCTACATGCAGTGAGTGCATCTAGGACTACGGAGTTGCTGTTTCCTAGTTACTGCTCAGGTCGCTGAAGACCCCGTCCGAGTTGGCACTGTGCACACTGAAGCAGGACCTTGCGGAAACGATTGCAAGCACGTTCTACGACATGGGGAAGGAGGCCCAGTATAACGGGTCAGGTTCGGAAGAGGAGGATCACAAGGCAACCGACATCGCGACTGACAAGGAGGGCTCGACCAAGTACGTGCCACTGTTCCCGTTTGGCACGAGTTTGAAGCAGAGCCGGGAGTACCTCAATCTTTGGGGCATGACCGGAGAGAGTGAGAAACGATTCGTGCTCGACTTGGCCGCGGGGTCGGGTATCATGGCCGCAGCCTGCTGCTGTGAGAACCAAAAGTATTTGGGAGTTGTGCTCTCGGCATTGCAGAAAAGCGTGCTGTCGGAGTCTGTGCTGCTGTTCATCATGAAGAGCTTGGTACAGGGCGGGGAGCTGCGTAACATGGATGCCGTGAAATCGCCCCAGAAAGCACATGAGACTCCGGTGACTCTGGCATCATCGCAAGCTGAGGCGCCGTCACAGTCGCAAGAATCGGAGAGCCTGCCGGCGCTGCGTACACTGGACACAGGATCTGCTGGCACAGACACTTCGCAGGCATCTGCAAAGCAGATGGCGTCCGGTGCAGAGCCGACCGGCGCGGGCGAGTCCTCATCATCTGACTCGGACAGTTCCTGAGATCTGCATCGATGTGTGTTGCCAGGCTGTTAAGGAGGTTTGGGCAGCGATCTCGGCTTGCAGCGGATTGGGGCCTGAAACTAATGATTCTTCGTAAGCACCGCATGCTTTTCATGGCCGGTTTTGCGCATAGCCAGGATCTACTGACAGCCTGAGCCTGTTGCTGTATTTCAGCCGTGTCGACATACCCGAGTAAGGCACGCGATCAGCAAAAGCAGCTGAAGCCATCGTCTGCCATTCTTTAACTGACGGAGTACAGTATCCATGCCAATATGCCAACGCGACAGCTGCCAGACTGACATTTTCTGCTCACAGGCCTGCGTAGTGCTGTTCTTTGGTGACAAGCACATCATGACTCAGGCCTGCTTGGGGTTGGCAGTCAAGTCTCAGCCAAGAGTAAGAGCCAATGCAAAAATTCTCCGCCTTTCCTGCCACAGGCGACTGTCATGACCTGGATACCGGATGGTGTCAACATTGCAGCAGCTTTGCTGTCAGAGGGGCAGGTGATGCACTTCAAGCTCGTGGATGTTTCGCCCCCGGGACCCGTCACCACGAGGATCCGGTACTGGTCCCAAGAAAGTGACAGCCTAGAGTTTTTGGAGCGACCCCGTGCACTTCCAGACACTGTCGATGTGATTGTGGCCCACGTGCAGACAGACAAGGACGACACTTGTGGCGAGGAGCTGCAAAAAAAGATGAAGAAATTCTGCCCCGCGCTACTTCGATGTTGATAGTCTCTAGTGATACTTCCGATGCAGCAGAATGTGTATCACCCAAGCAGTGCCCAGCCTAAGTGACAGTGATGTTGTGTCGTAAAGACTGCTGAGGTTTGTGCTTCTGATTGTGGGGCCCTCCTTGGATAGGGCAGCTTTCGTTGGCAAGTGGGCCGCAGACTGGATCGTGCAGGACGACAATGCCTTGACCAACCGAGTAGAGCATTGGCTGCCTCATGTTCCTGGCCACAGCAATGTCGTGTTGTTGGCCAAAGACAAATCCTTGCTTCAGAAGGCCACCGCCTCTGCGCAACAATCGTTCAAGGACTGGGCCGCAACCCAGACTCGAGGGACTTCCTTGGCCAGCCATCTGCTTGCTCAGAAGGAGTTCAAGAAAGCCTGGAAGGGCAAACCGGAGATGAAGGAGGAGTCGGAGAAGCCAAACAAGCGAAAGGCAGACGCAGGAGACGTGGATGAGCCGCCGCAGAAGAAGATCACTCGTGAGGACGTCATTGCGCAGGCGAAGTCCTTGAACTTGATGTGCGACGACTATGCTGCAACCGAGGAGCACCTGAAGGCAGTTACACAGGCCAAAGTCACACAGAGGCTCAGCGTGAAAGGCGAGGTCCTTGCCTTGCTGCTGCTTGCACAGGCTTCAGAGAGTGGCTGCACTCAGCCTTTGGTCATTTCAACCAGCAAGTGGCCCAAGCCCAAAGCCAGCTTTGCAAGTCTTCCTCGATCCCTGCATGACGTGATCCTGGTGGTGCCATCTTCGAGACAGGGTGGGGAAATGCTTGTGCGAAGCCTCCTACCCGCAGAGATCTTGAAGATGAAGGGTTGGAACTGGAGAAGGACAAGCCTGGCAACACTCAGTCCAAAGACAGAGACAAAGACTGCTGAACGAATGCCGTACATGCCGGTGGTGCGCTCCTGGCTGCAAGGTGTTCTTAGTCATGTGACAAAGTGACCGGTCAACCTCCGTCAGTAGTTTAGTGGCATGCTGGAGCAAGGGGGCATGTCTGCAGGTAGACGGCTTGGGACTGCAAAAAGGAGATTTGCCCGGTGCTTGCCTGCAACGTAGAGCCGTCGGGACTGATGTTGATGCTGCTGAACACTCCAACACGAATGCCAGGGTAACACATGATGGAGACTGGGGCTTGCCTCTCAGACATCTGTGATGTTTTAACTGGAGCTCGGTTTTCTGGAACAGAAATTAACAAGAGGTCCTTCGGGCATGACTTATCAACAGATGTCATTCAATTTCCTTTCCACATATGATCTTGGCAAGCGCAAGTCGCCATGCCCCTTTAGGATAGAACGGACCTGACTCTGAGAGTGTCTTGTTTTGAGGCCAGACTAAGATGCCTCCGTCGGTATTCCACAGCTGTATCATGTGCAGTTTGGTTGCTCGTGCTTCCTGTGGCCAGACTGTGGACACGGACCCTTGCTGCAAGATTTTTCCAGTGTTGCATCGTGCTAGTTTGCCTGAGCCCTTCTTTGTCCTGCTGGCAATGGCGGCCTCGTGCAGTTGGTACACAGCCGTGCCCATGGAGCAGTGGGTAAAGGCTTTCCGTGATGTCATGTTCGAGGAGCCCGAGAAGGTGTACTTGGCTGGAGGTGGCAAGGTCCAGTTTTGGCATACACCTCTTGAGGCCTGCTTTGCAGCCGGGCAGAAAGCATGCGATAAAATTGAATAGACAGTGCAAGTTTGAGATGATGTTCTTCTGACTGAGCTGAGGCAAGTCTGTTCCATGAAGGCCGGGCCCTCAAGATGAACTTGAGCGGCATGGGCCGACGAACCGTGAAGGCTGGCAAGGAACTTCCCACGGAGTTCATGGTCGTGCAGCTAGAGATGCTCGGAGCCCAGGGGATGCAGTGGTTCAAGGACTGCACAGGCCCAAATTTCCTCATGAAGGGGATTGAGGCCTGCGCTGTGCACCTCGGAGAGCACGACATGAGCCCTTGCATGAACCGACTGGAGGTTGGTTTGGATCACTCAAACTTGTGGAAGGCAAGTGCCATGCACACCAGCCTGCACAGCACGACGAAAGACTACCTGTTTCACGAACCCTCATCACGAGTGCCGGAGGAGGTGCAGGATGCGTGGACACTTTGGGTGCCAGTCGACGCAGACTACAAGCTGTGTCGTGATGATTGGAAACGCAGCTCTTTCGTCACTTGGCTTGGTTATTAGTCAAAGCCCGGGAGTTTCTTGGAAGAGTGCAGGGTACGCCAGCTGGGCGGAATAATAAATATGAGGATCTCGTCCCCGATTTGGCCGAGTACATGGTGATGAACACATTGGGCTACAAGAAAGTGAAAGCAGGCAGCGACACCCAGTCGTCATGCACGGAGTCGGAGAAAATGGACGTGCCACCCACCACGGTCATGTTTACCAGCGAGCTGAATGCAGTCACACTGGCCAGCCTGTGCGGAAAGAGCTTGGATGCCGTCACATTGTTGCGCATGGATGTGCCGGCAAACATCCTGAACAAGAAGCATGGGGACCTCGCCGGGCTTGTGTGCTGCGTCTAGCAATTAGTCATGTAAGGTAACCTGCCCTCATGGTGTCACTCCAGTTTCTTTGACAGGAGTACTCCGTGAAATGGTCCACGTTGTTGAGCTCTGCCGCCCCACACGTCCTCGTCAGTGGAGCCAACAACGTGGTGGATGAGACGAGCATGGGATTTGTCTTGAGCATCTCGAGCAACCCCAGCATCACCAAGGCCAAGCTGGATACGCTCACAGGATGCGTGACATCCTTGCAAGAGGTCCTGCAGCCGGAATCGACAAAGCGCATCAGGCCTGAACCCTAAACCCAAAACCATCAGTCTCGTCGATCCTGGTTGCACTGGAACCAGGGCCCCAAGCTGTAACCGCGAAACCAAAACCCGGAACCCTAAGATCTGCAAATCATGGGATGCCCCTCCCTATCCGGTCCTGCCTGCACGTGAGGTAATTCATTTCGTTTGGGGCAAGTGCACAAGGCAATACACCAAACCGCCAAACCGTACCTTGAACCAAAAGCGAAAAGAGGGCCTGGACCGAAACAGAGAAAAACCAACTTCAAATGTGCCGAGAGTGGGTATCCCCGAAAACAGAGGCAGAAACCGCAAAGTCAACGAATCAGCTGTTGCCAGCCCCCTGCTGCTCGTTCGTCGCTTTCGCTCAAATCAACCCCGAACCCCAAGCCAATGTCCAGGAACCAGAAGAGGATGCGCGAAGTCGGTGCGGAGGTCCGTAGGCTTGAGGGCGAGCTCAATGAGAAACGCAGACTCCTGCAGAGCATGATGCAAGACAGGCCAAAATATTCGGGCCTGTAAAGACATGTGGCCAAAGAGCTGTGCACATCGCAGGGTCCGGGCAAACACTCAGGAGCTCGACCCGGCTTTGGAGTTTCAAGCGTGATGGCATTTTGGACAGCCGTCGGCATGCACCCTGAAGCGACATTGAGAGAAAAGACGTTTAATGTCGAGACCGATAGCTTTGTCCTTCCAGCTTGCATGCAGAATGCCCAGGATGCAAGACAGCCCAAAATATCTTGCATCGCCCAAATCTCCTGTTCCTGATAGCGAGGCCAGTCGTGCTGGGTCAGCACTGGAGCGCAACCTTCACTTTGACTCGTGCTTTGCTCAAATTTTCTGGTAACGGTATAACAATTTTGCTTGGTGACATCTACATCGTCATTTATTGACAGGATTGCAGTCTCATGTTTGCTCGATTGACAACTGGCAGGTCCACGACTGCCTTCGGTAAGCTTACGGCTCACGGTGAACACCAATGCCAATGAGAAGGCATGTTTACGGATTAGGGTTTCCGGATTCAGGTATCTCAAGCCATGTGTGCTGATTTTTGGGGTTTCAGGATAACATTGTCCCTAAACCCGAAACCTCTAACACTGGGAAATTTGTTGGATTATCGGATAGAGCTACCTATGAGCTATTATATAACTTAGCCGTCCAGTTATTTTTTCCTGGTTGTATCCGCAAATATGGAGGAGTCATCTAAATTTCATGACTGAAGTTGTCGCTGTCATTCTGGCCCCCGATCATGTGATGTGTCCCAAAAGCATCAGAAAACTGACCGATGATGATATTCAGAAGGGGGTTAGATGGAGATTAAAAGACGTAGCTTAGATAACAGGAGAGCGGAGTGGGAAAACATCACCTAACTAGATTCGTGCGGCATGCCCCTTCGCCGGTGAAACCAAAACCTAGAGTAGGTAGGATTTTGCTTGAAGAGTAGGATTGGGTAGGTGAAGTTGGGAGTGAGCAGCATGACCCTTGGCCGAGAGATCCCGAAACCTACTGGTTTGTCCCCTGGTCCGTTTACTGTTCTTGCTACTACTGCTGCTTACAACAAGAACAACAAACTAACTAATAATGCCACTACTGTTGCTACTAAGTCTTATTCCCAATAAATGATCGTCACTGTTTATTATTGACATCACCATTGCTACTACTGCTACTGCTGCTGATGCTGCTGCTGCTGCTGCCACAACAACAACTCTTCCTCCTCTTCTTCCTCCTGCTGCTGCTGCTGTCACCACGACAACAACCACGCCCGCGATCACCATTTCCAGCACGACTGCGACCACCACATCACAAGCACAACACTACCACAACAACTACGACGACCACGACGATGACTACGAGTAGGATGAGCCGGTTGACGACTTCTATACGACCAGACTTGACTATGACTGCGATTACGGCTGCTGCTGGTGTTGGTGCGGCTACTTAGCCTGAAACGATCCAAAGCAAAGCCCCCACGCCCCGACCGCAGGTGGCACCCCGTGGTGCCACGCCCTCGGGTCATGCAAGACTATGCAGGGTTTAGCAGTGGCGGTTCAGGGATAGGTTGCATTTTTGCACTCTGAAGTCGCTGGCATGCCCCTACCCTTTTCGGCCCACGATTTAGGAGTGACCCCGCGTCCCTGCGAGTGAGTGTGAGCTGTGTGCGCGAGTCCCCTTTTGACCCAGCCGCCCTGCCTTAGGTCCCTGTCGGCCCGAGCTGCCCTGCATTCCAGTTGAACTTCTTCCCTGTGTTGTGAGGCTGAACGGCTGCTGCTTCGGTGGCCTCGGCACCAGTGCGTCGGGCTCCTGGACATTTTAGTTGGGATCAGGGTTCAGTTCATTTTAGGTGCCTTAGTTACTTAGCGCAGGCAGGGTTAATTGTATACGGTGAGCAGGTAGGTTTCTGATTGCAGTCCAGGACCCCAGCATGCTGATCTGTGAAAACCCAGACCCAATTAAGATTTCCTGGTCAGTGCTGAACTTCCAATTGCCATTGGGCCTCAAGGCATGCCGTGTGTTGGCATTGGTATATAACCGGAAAAGTCCATCATCGTTAATCGGCAGCTTCCCCCCCCATGAGAAACGAACATCCCAATCCTGAAGGGAAACTGCTGAATTGTTTTCACCTTTGAACGTTCAGTGTTGGGTTGCTAGCTAAGGCTATGTTCTTCACTTAGTCCAGGGCTTTAGAAGCTGCAGCTGCTCCCGGCAATAACCCGTCAGGGCGTGATTTTCAGTGGCATTTCCATCCGCCTTCAGGGTTGTGACTCGTGCCGCCATGTATCCGAGCCAATGGTATGGTGGCCAAGGCTACGACGTCTACGACTGGCAGGGTAAGGGCGGCGACTGGAAGGGTAAGGGCGGCTTCCCTACTACGGCCTGGAAAGGAGCCGCCATGAAAGGGGCTGTTCCGAAGCATGGGCTGCCGAAGGGCGAGAGGACAGGATTGTCGAAAAGCCAGGCTAAGTAAGGCTTCCGCTATTAGTGGGTCTAGGGTTATACCCTGTCCAGGGACCCCAGTGGCAGAAGCACAACAAGTACGTTTCGTGCCCAAACCATCCAGCGGCTCGACATCGACCTGACTGCCGCGCGCGAGGATTTGGAGCAATGCAGGGTAGGGTCTTTGAAACTTGCACAGAACCATAAACCCTAAGCCCTAAACCCTAAGCCCTAAACCCTACTAAACCCTAAAGCCAAAACCCTTTTATTTTGCAGGCCGAGAAGCAAGCCCTGGTGACGGAGAAAACGCTCCTCCAGGAGGAAAAAACCACATTGATGCTGGAGCGTGACAGCTACAAGAAGCGTGCGGACATCGCTGAGAAGAGGGTGGCCGAGCTGATGGAGGAGCAGCAGGACTGACTGGATGAAAGCCCATGGGTGCTCAAGGTTTTGGGATTTAGACGTAATTATCTTAGGTCTTGGTATTACCTTAATTGGTAATCTCTCGATCCCTGTGCAGGCCTTGGTGGGCAAGCACAATCGGGAGCTGAGTGCCTCCTCATCCTCACTGGCCGAGATACAGGGAGCATGGCAGCGAGAGTCCAAAGGCTCGGAGGAAAAGATGAAGATCAACAAACGTATCCTTGAGGCGCCAACGTCTCATCGTTTTTTAGTATTTTGGTGGGGTTTAGGATTAATTAGGGTTTAGGGTCCTCTAACTATAATAATAATCTATGCGACCCTATAATATTCTGGCAGCAGGAGGCGGAGGAGAGCGTGAAGGCTGCGAAGAAAAACAGTGAAGTGGAATACAACCTGAGGGACAAGCTTCGTCGAGAGCGGGATGGGTATAAGACCAAGGCTGAGGAGTTCGAAAGTAAGTATGAATCGGAAAAAATGTTTCATGCTGGGACGGCTCTAAAGCTTTCGGAAGCCGAAAGGCAAATCGCAAGTTCCAGATGTCGGCGGGTGTCCGAGAAAGGAAGCCTGAACTGAAGTATCCAAACAAGTTGAAACCCTAAACCCAAGTTTCGTGTCCCACAGCCCTCAGGCATTTGATAATGATATCTTCCAGGCCCGGGACATCAGCCGTCGCCAATCTTGCGCAGCGATGCAATTGAGGGGTGAAAACAGACTGCAGTGGAACTGGAAGCCGTTTAAGCACTGGGGTCCCGGATTCTCCTCATGTGATCCTTGTCAACGTGCCTCCTCCCAGGTCTGACATTGACTTTCGCTGCTGTGCGCTGCTGCTCTGTCGCTGAGGCCCTAGATTGATCGAATTGCGATGGGATGTTCAGTGACCTTGTGCCGGTAGCGACCCATGTGGAATGCTCAGTGTTGCCGTTCCGTCCATTGATTGTGTTGTGATTGCACGGATTCTAGTCAGTCTGAGTGAGCTGGCCAAATGAAACCCCAAGCCCAATCAGTACGAAGTGCTTGCAATACCAGGGAAACCACTTCTGCTGCCCTCCGGTCGGGAGCCTCATTTCGTTAATTTGTGGTTTAAGCGCTCGCAAAGTCAAAGGTATAAGGGAAATTTAAGCTTATGATTATGTATGCATGTGGAACTGTATGTATGCACATATGTATGTGTATGTAAATATTTATGCAAGCATACTTACTTTCACATACACTCGTACATACACACACACACACACCCTAAGACCATATCTCAGAGGATCTGCTGTTTCGGGGTTCTCTCTCACCAGGTTGCAACTTGTGTACGCTTGCGGGCGCGATGTGTCCCAAATCCAAGGCAGCATGCCAGCCGAGCACTCCATGTCCTCCCTCATCCCATTTGAAATCGAGTGTAACCCATCTTTGCTCTATTTTAATAAACCATAAACCGAAAAGCGACCCGGCCCCAGCAACAAAGGCAAGACACTGTACCCTAAACCCTGATAAACCCGCACCTACAACATGAGCCTCTATGAGCACTGCGAAGATATCATGTGCTCGGTTGCGTTTTGAATACATACATCTGTGCAAAAAGCTAGCAATCGGTCCATGCATCCCTCCATCCATGCATACGCATGAACCAAATCGGTGGTCTCGCAGCGGTCTTACATGTGTGCTCTGGGGCTTCATGACGGGGTTCAGTACGAGTCTTGGCCAGGCCTTGGGGGGCGGGACTTGCACGTACAACTATTACTTCCAATGAAATGAGAGTTTCCAAATATTTTGGTGGCTTATTCTGGGGTTCTGAAATCAAGAATCCTATTATTTAGGGCGCTATATTAAACTTCCCTGAATTAGGAAACTACCATCATTTCGTGGGCTCCTTTCCTGAACAGCAAGGAAACTACCATCATTTCGTGGGCTCCTTTCCTGAGCAGTACGACTATCTCAAGTTGAACCCCCCTCTTCCTCTCAGGGTTTCAATGTTTTCCTCGCCAGGCCAGAAACGGTAGTGGATACAGCCTGGCAGCCGAGAGCTCAGCTGCAGAAACCGCAGCCGGAATTGAGAAAATTAATCAGGAATGCAGCTGCAGTGCAAGCTTCAAGTAGATCCTGTTCGCAAGTGTGCGGTTGTCGAAATCAGGGCCACTTTTTCAGGCATTGTGTTATGCAACAAGGGACCTCATTTTCGACAACGACCCAGGTAGGCCCCTGCTGGATCTGCCGCCCAGGTCAGGTGCTGACGGATGGCCGCGACGGTGAAAATGATTTGCGATGCAAGGGAAACTTGCTGTGGCCCACGAATAAGATAGGCAACCTCATCCTAGAAATGCTTGAAAGTTTAACCTTGATCCCTTAGGCTCACTGGACCCCTAAGAGAGTGTACAATGAAAGACTTCAGCTATTGTTCCAAGGGAACATGCTCGCAGCCACGAAACGCCATAAGGCCAAGATTCGGTTGCAGTTCCTGGGAGTGAGAGTGAAGGACCCCGGCACGGAAACTCTTGGATCAGCAGGTTCGAACATGTTGGTATCGGTTCCTGACCAGATCACGGAGATCCAGAACAATGATCATTGCCGGCACAGCCAGAGGTACCTGAACGTTTGCAACGGCTGGGTGAAGCCATGGGCAGTTCGGGCTACAAGTGGTCACTCTGCGCACTCAGATCCCCAGAACAATTTGCTTCAGTTGGACAAGAACAGGTTCGCAATATCTCCATCCATGACCCTCTTGCAACGTCTCGGAGGAGCGTTCCACGCTACAGCATGTCGCAACTTGGATTCCATTGTCACGCAAGGCATCATGCCTGGTTCGGAGGACCCGGACGGGGACTTCGACCACAGGCGCCAATTTCGAGGCAACCAAGGCGGCAGACTCCACAGCTATTGGGGGGTGTTTGCACCGTTCGATCACCGGAACGCGACGACCAAGATGCGGGTGCATGGACGAGATGCCAAGCACATGCCACTGGCGGTCCTCCATGTCCCATCGCAGGACCTTGCACGAGAAGATGGACGTATCACAGACAGCGGCATCATGATCGTTGGCCGGACGATACCGTTCCATTTCGTCAAGGAGGTATGGTTTTGCGTCCCGGATCCTCAAGATACACACTCTTTCGCTCTGGTGGAAAAGATCTACGATGAACGATTGGAGAAAGAACTGGTGTTGGACTACAATGCATCACCATTGCTCCCTGAGTTCGAGAGATACCGAACGCCGAGCAAGATCATGGAATTCCTTTGCGAAATGCCTCCTGGACCCCACGACACCAGCAAGGAGCAGATCATCCGAGACCTTACGACTGTCCTGGAGTCCCACAGGGAGAACACGGTTCGGCATCACTACATGGACAAAGGGATCAAGTTTGTCATCAAGAATTGGCGACCCGAAGACCTACGCAGAGACGAGGATGGAAGGAGAATGAGGGTGTGCCCGGCATGCTACAACATCGTTCCAGCATGTTTCTCCCGATGCACGTCTTGCTGGTCACAGTTCGTTTCGAGCGGATATTACCAAGGTTCTCCACAACGGGAGACTCCTACGGAGATCCCCAGTGACTTCATTGCTCAGACAATGGAAGCCGCAGCAGCAGCAGTGCCTGAGGCGCCCGAAGAGGAGCAGGAAGCCATGGAGGTAGAGACCGTTGCGGAACCTGAGGAAATCCCAGAACCATCTGTCATCGCGGAGGACGATCCAGAACAGGAACCTGATGAAGAAATGGACATAGAGCCAGGAGAGGACTTTGATGACGCAGTACCAGATGCAGTTGCACAGGAACGTCGTCCCGTCTTCATTACCGGCCAGTCTTTGAACATCGATCCTGAGCTACAACTTGCACGTACCGCCATGCAGCCATCCTACTATTCTGGAAAGCGAAATGCCCATTGCATTGACGCCAACATGGCCGCTCTTTCGTATATGGCATACGTGGTATGCAGATCCATCTACAAAGCTTGGTCAGGGTTCGCAAAGTGGGCGACTATGCCGTTGTTCCAGATGAAGGAGAATTTCGCACTTGGCCAACGCTATGATGTGCTCGGAAAGTGGGGATCTTTGGCGGCAGTGGATAGGGAAACGGGTGTGAGCAAGGATGTGACTGATGAGGAGATCATTCGCTTTGCCAAGGAACCTGAGAACCTCAAGCAGTATGATCCCAACGGGACTTACACTTTGAAGCGCTTCCGGACGAATCAGATGCTTTCGTTGCTTACACGGGGAGCCAACATGATGGGAATTGGCAGGGACAACTTCAACCCTACTACGTACTTGAAGAGCAACAGGGATGAAGATGTGAAGGCTATGCACTTTTGTTGCCTGAACGTCCTGTGCGAGGTGATTCCGATGGTGACGGGACACCAACAATTCTCAGTGCTACGACCAACGCCAACTGGACCGGTGGACTTCTTGTACATCGACCCCGTCGGTATCCTGCTGACTCATTCCGATCATTCAGTCCAGACCATCGGATTGCTGGTGGACCACAATGTGCAAATGCCTGCGCATTTCATGGACAGATTGAACAGATCCAAGGCTGAGAGACAGCAAAACCCGACGACCAAGCGTACTGAAGCCCTACACCACATTTCGGCCGCTGACTATCTCCCTCCAGGTGGTACTTCCATCCTGGACACGCCTGTCACTACGGAGGAACGTGCAAGCGCTTCTTCGGCCAAGGGACCTTCAAAGGGGCGTGAGAGAGCCGGAGGTGAACAGCATGGAGGCTGGAACGCCAACACCTACTATGACTACACCGCCGGCAAAGGCCGAAACAAAGGCAAGGACAAAGGAAAGCAAAGGGAACAGTATCCAGAGGAAAACCTCCGGCCCTGGGACCGCGATCCTGCGACCACGCGAAGATGGAGATGAATCAACGCTTGGTCTTCCTCGCCTATCAGTTCGTGACCTCTGAGCTTCGCCCATGGAATGCCCTCGCGAATGCTTCTTTCTTCGGTGACGCCTGATTCGTTTGCCATTTCAGGGGATCGTTACTGACGTAGATGAGTGTCACGACGTTTCTAATTGGGATGCAAAGCTCTGATTTTCAATGTCAACGTTGCGGCGGAACATTTTCTGTTGTCCTATCGTGCCATCTTCCGGGTGAGCAGCGTCGGAGACGCAACTCATGGGGGGTGCGAACGGACTGCGATGCCTTGTCAAGTTCTAAGGTGTCACTATAAGAGCTGTGAGCAAGACTGTGTAAAGTGCAAGAGGAGGGGGCACGCTACGCGTCCCTCGACTCTAAGGGGGCACGCTACGCGTCCCTCATCTTTACCTTTCTATGTGACCGCCCACGCAACGTTTGGCTCAAGTCAATGCCCATAGCTAAGTGCTATAAGTGTCTTCTATCCTGAGCAATCAGAGCTATCCCGTTGCACAGACGAACCGCCGCCGGCAGTGAGTGCAAAAGGAACGGCCGCCGGTTCTGCCTGCATAGGATTGCACGCGTGGAAGTGTAAGAGAGACAGGGTCCAGTCTGTGGAGAGTGCAAGCCAGCCACACCTACATTCATTACAGCTCTGGTGGGGAGAGCAGCAACCTAGTCGAGATCAATCCCCCACGCATTATATTATATGATATATTTGGATTATATTGTATTATGTTATACTACATTATGTTAAGTCATGTTAAAATATATTTATATTCACATGTTTTTAAACTGAGCAAAGACGCTTAGAGCACCATCCTGCCATCAAAGACAGAACCCATATGGACCTTTTCAGAACCCGTCATAAAGACGTTGTGTTTGCAAATGTGGGGGGCTGCGCCCTCCCCAACCCCCCGGCTTTCTTTTAAGCCGTGCAGGCTTGCTTTCAAGAACATCACACCATGAATAAGACTTGCACCAAGCACAAAATTGTTTTAGAGCTTTCCAAAACTCATCATACAAGCATTCTGGGGGAGGTGCGTCCCCGCTTTATATCGCTTCGGGTATCAGCTAGCCAGCAAAGACAGAACCCATATGGACCCTGTCAGAACCCGCCATAAAGACGTTGTGTTTGCAAAGGGGGGGGGACTCTATGTTTCAGGATGTTGTATTAACGTGTATATTTTGTATATTGTATTGTTCCATGTTATATGATATCACAAGCCATTACATTATAATAGAATGCTATGTTATATTGTGTTACATTATTCCATTGTATCAGCATGTTTTATGCTTCATCATGTAGTATTATATTATATTTTATTGTGTCCTATTATGTTATGTTGTGTTACGTTTTTTTGTATTATTTTACATTAGATTAAGTAAGTTATAATGTTTTACGTTACGTTTCAGTACCGTTTTTACCATGTTACATCATATTATAATATAGTGTCTCATTTGTATAGGGCGTTGTAATGTACTATATCAAGTTATTTTACGTTCGGCTGCAGCAATGTGGGCTGTTCCCCCCCCCGAAATCAGAATAAATAAAACACGGAACAAAAAAGTTTCAAAAAAAATGCGCCCCCTTTTAAACCTTTCAACTTTTTATGCTGTCATGGCTTCGAGCATACTGCCTTCTTGTCTCGTACGGGTTTTCATCTTTTTGGCTTCCTTGGCTTCTTGGCTTTTCGGCCTCTCGGCATCTAACCCTACATAAATGCCGAAATCTTCCAAATGAAAGCTTAAACCCACAGTCAACGGTTTCAGCAGATCCTGCTGTGTTTCTTGAAGTCGCAAAACCTCAGAACATGAGACAGAATCCGTAGGAATATAGTGTTTTCCCGAGGAACTACCGAGCAAAACCGAAGGAAAGAACAAAGAATCCGTAGGAAAGTAGCGTCTTTCCTAGGAAAAACACAGGATTCCGTCGAAAATGTACGGAAAATAGTGTTTTCCGTATAAAACGCAGGAAAACATGCTGCTTTCCTATGCTTTAGGCCAAGCACACAGCAAACACAAAAGTCCCAAAAAAATAAAAAACAAATTCCCAAACTAATCTCTGGCCCAAACTACTACTCCTACTACTACTACTACTACTACTACTACTGCTACTACTACTACTACTACTACTACTACTACTACTACTACTACTACTACTACTACTACTACTACTACTACTACTACTACTACTCACACACTCTCCGCCAAGCTCCCAAAGTGCAGTGAGGTGCAGCGAGGCCTCTTGCAAGGCTTTCTTAACACACGCAGCACACCTTCTCCAGATGAACTACTATGCCGGATTTGGTGCAGGGGAAAGTGCACATCAACCGCACTTTCTGGAGCTTGTTCTGTGATGCTTAGCCCCGCGTCTTTAAGTTTTGATCCTTGTGCAGGATCCCCGATTCGCGGCCGATCTGCTTCTCAAAGTAGATGTCCATGATGAGTTAGACGGCTTCTTGGTGTAGCCTTGCATTTCATACTGGCTTGGCGGACTTTTGTGAGACGTGCTCGATAAGGTTACGATGATTTCGTGTGCAAGGCCTTGGGGCCGAATGGTTTGGCGCTGACGCCTGTCTCTGAGGACGTCTAATGCTGTCTTTGAATTGCGAATTCGGCTGCTGCAGTTTCAAGGCTGGGCGGTCCTGGAAAAAGCTGGCGACGATCGGGGACAGGCAGGCAGCTGCGCAACGCTTGGCCCGTAGAAGCCGTACAACCAACCGAAAACGATCTTCGTGCAGCGATGACAGGATGGATACCTGTCGACACGAAGTGCGCGGTTTTGGAGTCTGCAGAAGAAAGAGTACTTGTTCCGTCCGACCCTTGCCGTGCCGCATGCAAGGGATTACTCGCACATAGCTGGCCATCCCGAATCGCGTGGTCCATGCATCCAAGGTGGGCATTTATGGGTGCCTTTCCGGGACACCAGGACTGTTGAAATTGCAGGATTGCTATCAGCTGCTATCCAGTGCTAGATGTCAGGACAGGCATCAATTCTTCACCAATGTTTCTCGGCCAAGTGGGTCCTGTGTGTACATTCCGATGGTATCCACTGGACAAGACTAGATTTGCTGGCGGCCAACAGCTCGGAGCGGGACTGGAACAGGCTGTCCAAGCACAGCGTGCAGACTGTTCCGAAAGTCGGTGCTGCCCTCAAGTGTCAAGTCTGAGAGTTCAGCTTTCAGAGATCTTGCGAAAACTGGCGACATTGCATTCCCAACAGCGCACGTTCCGAAGCCGTCCGGGGTGTCCCATCGCTGTGGCCTCGACTCTTTGGGAAATATAAGAGCAGGAACGGGCCAGAGCGCGATGATGCGGAAATCTGCGGAAGTGGGGAGAAACCACGACTCGGGCAACAAGCTGCGGATGAAAAGGATCATGCTGATGTGGCTTGAGCGCTCGACTCTAAATCCCAAAAAAGCTTGGCAAACTTCTGGGCTTTCGCCTTGTGAACATGTGCGAAAGGAATTGAGAGATCTTGCTAGATTCAGGCCAGGGCCGGGGGAGGCAGCCAGGCTGAAAGGGCAAGTCAGTCCTTACGCCACTCTTAGTGCCTTGAATGCACGAGGATTCTGGGTCATGGGCCCGTGCATCATTTCCCGCTCCATTTTCTGAATGTCAAGTTTCCTGTTTCCCGACTCGGCATTGCTGTTTCCGTGATTCTCGCCACTTTTATTACCGACTCCTGCTTCCCAAGGAGTTGTTGATTGTGAATTCGCAGAACATGTCACTCCTCGTAAATGTGGGTCCAGGCAAAGGGGTGAGCACAAAACGTTCAATACGTCATGGCCTTCCTTTGTAGGACCGTTTTCGTTCTCGAAATAGATAAATGGGCACGCACGGTAACTCGCTAGTGACTCTAGTGATTCACAGGTTCGGACAATTCCACGCCCGGCCCGCTGCACTGCAAACTGTGTTGCCGACAGAGCTCTCGGACTCTCCCAGCCAAATGTCAGTCATCGTATGTCATCGGGCTGGGAGCGAATTACTGCCGTCCAGTACAGCAGGCGCCCACCTCGACAGAGAAGACCCAGAAGGTACAAAGCAGCTTCCTCGGGTTGAACCTACTGCTGTGTGTCCGGATACCAGTGCAAAGAGCACAGCTGGCACAATGGGTCCGAGACCCATCGAGTGGCACAGGTTCCTCGTGGCGGAAGAGCGCGAGCCCGACGAACAGGCACACTCGAAGCACAGCTTGAAGGTATCATGCTCGCCCTTTTGGCCAGGGCCCGGAGACGTCCAACATTCAGAAGGCGTAGTTATGACCACGATTTGATGCACTGTGCGCTTGGTTCGGCAGCATTTATCAGGACGCTGGTATGGCATGACAGACGAGGAAGCTTCCACCCGTCCGGATGAGGCGACGTGTCTCAATCATGCTCTTTAACTAGCCGTGGCTGGCCACGTGTTTTCTCATCGGACAGTGACGCCTGCCATGTTGTATAAGTGAAACACAGAATCGACGTCCATGAGAACTCGACGGACCGGCTTGAGCAGTGGTCGCGAAACTGAAGACTTGAACCGTCAACACAAATCTGTTGGATCCTATTGAAGACTTTGAGTGAAAGTATCTTGTCAAGTGCCTCGTCACCCGTTCCTAGGTTTTGGCCGTTGGCTTCAGAAATTCATCTGCAGGCACATACTGGTGAAGAGCCTGTGACTGGCTGAGGTCTCTGTCCTGGAGCTCCTAGATGAGCTCCAGGAAAGAGCACCTGCCTGCGACCTGCACTTCTATCAATGGTTAGTGGAGTTGGTAATTCCGCTAGCCCGAGGCTGTCCAAGGTCTTCGTGGTCAGTTGAACGACTTCGAATTCAGAGCCAGCACGGGGCACGGTTGCTGCTTGCCAGTCGCTGGTGAGCCTGCATTTGCATTCTTTTGCATTTGTGGCAGAGGCTGCATGCAAAACATGCAGCAAAATCAGGTGAGCTGCTCCAGGAGATGGATGTTGCAGAGGACGACGAGGACGGACATGGACCGATGGGCATGGAAGGATTCTTATTCCGTGGTGGCCCGATCCCCTATGGTGTTCTCAGGATTTGCCTGGCCTCATGATTTACGGAGCCAGGCCAGAGAAGACCGGACTGCTGCACCACTACACCACTCCGACCACATGATGTTGTCAGGTGAGTCTGATGCTGCGGTAGATGCTGTTTCTCATCCTTCTGCTGCGACACCCTTATGTGCCAAAAAGCACTGCCGGCAAACATCTTAGAACGTCTTGCAAATCACCTCTTGGCCAGTTCTTAGACGAGATTGGAAGTGCTTTCTTCCTCGCATGGGGTGATGATAGTGAATAGAGCTAGCGACCGTCTGCTCAAGACAATTGTTAAGCTTGAGAGTGAAGCTATGTGGCATCGCACAGCACTAACACTTTCTATCCAACACGTGCTTGTAATAAAATGTGGTGTGCCGTCTAGCCATTCAGCACCCCATGTCGAGAAAGAAAGGCCACGCGCTTAGATTTACACTATCACTGGATTGGTTGCATTCTTTCCTGCAGTGCACATAGGCAAGCTTAGCAACCTGCTTGGAGATGGTGCCCGTGACGAGCAGTGCCTTTTGTTGCATTCAGCAGGTCACTTCACATGTCATCACACCATAAACCGACTGCCCCATCAGTTGAGGCTTTCCGTTTCGGAGAAGTATGCCAAGAAGTCTTCTGGTTGCATCAGCCATGGCAGATCGCTTGGTGTGTTCATGCTTCTATACATCGTGTGCTTAGGTACAACGAAAAGAAAGACAGGATCGAAGCTGCCAGGGCTGCCCAGATTTTTGCAGATGAGGATGTGGAAAACACATCCGAGGACAGATGAGAGGCCAAAGCACCGAAGCACTGAGCAGCGGACTTGACTGCAGGAATCCACGGAAGATGAGAATGCAGACTTGTTGACACAGCGCGTGGAATCGAAGATTTTCGACACCTTGACAAAAATCAAGGCTTCAGCGGCTCCGGTCGAAGATGCAGATCCAAAGCTTGCGTGCGCGAATCGTCCTGCCTGGCAGGCCAAAGACCCTTCGATCTACCGGAGCCTCTCGGCACGACTGGAACGATATGGAAAGAAATTCAGAAGCCGGCACGTGTCGTGCTGCCCTCGTTCTGTCTAGGCAGCACATCGTTCTTTGACGACGAAGATTTCAAGGATGGTGCTGGGCAAGGGCTGAACGCAGCAAGCTGCGCGGCAGATTGCGGCGCCCGTGTGTTTCATTGACTTTCCCCTCTGGCCTGAGGAGCCCACTGGAGCCGCCAAGGCAGACAAGCCGGCAACGCAAAAGATGACCTACAAAAACTTCATCAGGCACGTGGCTAAGCCAAATCCGTGCGCAAGCATCGGCTCATGAGTTGCAAGGACCACACTTATGAAAGAGGGAGCAGATGCCATCGCTAGAGAGGAGGAGAGCATGGAAACGAAGAAACGAAGGCGCAGAAAGTTGAGCACAGGGACGGCAAGACCTCTTTCGTCGGGTAGCACCAGCTTGGCAGGAAAACGCCCGCTGAAGAGCAGCGGGATTTGCAAGACGAAATTCGGCAGGCAGCCGGGACTCTGGCAACGGAGGAAGGCGAAGGCCACGAGGGGACGATGTCGCGCGGCACAAGCGGCCTGGAAAGCCTAAAAAAACTGTTGCGCAGGCGAGGATTTGTTCTCTCTCAAGGAGCAAAGTATGGAGGAAAGGCAGAGGCAGGACGAGGAGCTGAAGGGCTGAACTGCTTTGTTCAAACAATCGAGGCCAGAGGCCCCCCGGCCGGCCCCCTTTCGCTGCTCAGGAGTTTGCCAAGTTCCAGGCCAGAGCCGAGCGGAAAGGAGACAACGCCGAGGCCCGGGCCCGGCAGAGTCCGTCAAAGCACGCCTTTTTCTCACTCTGTCTGTCTGTCTCTGGTTTGGGGTGCCCCCGCGGTGGTTTGGGGACCCTGAGGCGGTGATGGCGAACTACTGGCGAGGTGACGAAGACTTGGACGAGAACGAGCGCGAAAGGCTCAGACTCTGATACTGACCCTGGCGAAGACCTATATACCGGGACACGTCGGGACACCCAAACTGACACCAATTGCACTGCGCGAGATACTCGTGGCAGCTCGGGGGATGGCCGCATGAGGCGAGAAGGGGAGGATGCCCAGGTCCCAACAGTCCTAAGAGTCCGAAGAACAAGCAGGAGCAAGTCGAGCCTGAGGAGGGCTGGCAATTTGCTGACGGACCGAAGTGGGCCGGTGAGAGAGTACTTCTGGCAACAATCCGCGGCCAGCTGGTGAAGGTTCAGACTGAGGGACATGCGAGGGTTCGCAGCGCCGTGCCCAAATCGGGCGACGATGGCCAGCAAGCAGGGGAAGGAGGCCGAGCCGCCAAATGCCCAATCCATAACGAAGGGTCAGGAGAAACTCCTTTGCTGCAGCCCAAGCAAGAACAGCGATGGTATTGATTGGCAGATCTTGGGAATTGCCAAAGCTTGCAAGCTTGGCACCGGCTTTCTCTCTGGATGTTTAGACGGAACATTGAAGATAATGTTGGCAACTCTGCATGGGGCTTTTCTGCTATCCAGCTTCAGTTGCTGCACCCATCGTAAAACTAAAAGTCTCCATCATCGTAATCAACCAACAATGCACCTGGAGCAAGGCTTCTTGCGGGATTTTGTGATAAACCGTCAGTGGTTGGAGACGGACTCGCTTCAACAAGCTCATGGCAAAGTCCTTCTGGCAAGTTTTCGATTGCGCATATAGTCGGCAAGGAATGACGCCCAAACTCTTGAGCTCCCTGTCACTGAAGCTGGTGCCAGAAAGAAGCCATGGATTTTGATGTGGAGGATGAAGAGGACGAGCATTTGGGCCAGGTCTTGTCACGGCAAAGAAGCAGCATAGACAGCTGCTCAGCAGGTAAAGGCTGAGTTGCCGGTTTGCTTGTTCAGGCAGACGAGTTTGAGAAGGAGTACAACTTCAGATTCGAGGCAGTGGATTACGAACTGGCGTATTCCACACGATAGCCAATGTTTTTCGGCCAGGTTGAGGAGGGCAAGCAGATACAAGGTCACGCGAGCCCGGCTCTGAATCACAGGGTTGAAACGAGTTACTCCGGGCTTCTAACTCTACCTGTGATCAGTACATGAGGCTACAAGAGTGCGCTACAGTGCTCTCGGAATGTCTTCTGTGAGCTGAGGATTTCCAGAAAACTCTGTGCGCGATCGGAATGCCTGAGCCCTAGTGTCATCGCACCAGGCAACAATGCGGAGTTCCAAGGCTTCTGTCATTTCTGTCCTGACAGGCAATACGCGGTCCGACAAACGACGACTAAGGCTGTCAGTGAGTTCTTCAGAAGTTACTTGCACACCACAACATCAGACCAATTATCCTATGGTACTCCTATGGTATGCTCCGCGAGCTAGACTCGGTATCTCACGACTGTGGAGGCTTGGTCGCGTCGGGCCGCGCATGTCTGCGTCCACAGTTCAATCACCGTCATAAGTTAGGCGTCAGCATCCTCAGATCCCTTCGCCCCGCACCCAGGCTCTCACCGCCTTCCCCCCGACCCATGTTGTCTCAATCCTCGTCGTACACTGCATGTTGTCCAACGACGGCACTGGAAATACAGCAGAATTTGGCAGCAAATGTAATGCCCACGACGACGAAAGGCTTCCAACCGGTGCAACCGGGTCACAACTCTGGCGAGATGACACCCCGTAACAAAAAGTTCTAGTGCATACCTCAGTCATTCTATACTCCGTCCCGCTTCAGTTGTGCAGTGGCTCTGCCCCTGCTGCCATCCTAGAGGGTTGGCAACACAGAAACAATGCACACAAACACCGAAGCCTGCTTTGCTGAAAACTTCACAAGACGAAGTCCTGCCGATGGTCCTTTCGGCAAGAAGCTCCTTGCCCGAGCTTAGCTGCAGCGCCGCTCCTGCCTACTGAGGAAAAGAGAAAGCGCCAACGAAAGGAGCGAGCCGATCGAAAGGAAGCCGAGAAGGCCAAGTTGGTATTTCAGAGCTTGAGCGCCCATCCTGCTTTCTGTAGAGGTTTGCTTTCAGGCAGCCCCACCCGACATGCCAATGCCGGCTTCTTTTCTTCCTAGACCGCAAACCGCCCCGTTCCTTTTCTGAGCCCGAAGAGAAGCAAAATCTCGGTGTAGTCCAGGGCATGACATCACTGCCGGAAAGCTGCGAAAATCAGACCCCAATCGCTAATCGCAAAATCGTCATGCAACCTCGTGGTTCTCGGGCCAGAGATTTGAAAGATCAATCTGCTTCGTTGTGAGCATAGGTGCGAAGAGCGGAAGAATTGAAGAGGCTGAAGAACTTGAAGAAGCAGGAGCACTTTCCCGTAGTCGAGATACAGCACTGAGGGTAGAGGGTAGCCTCGGTATGCTCTGTGAAGATGACGCATGAAGGAAATCAAGCGCAGACTTCAGCAAATCCGAGAAGTAACGGGCAACGAGGTCAGCTCTGCAAGTTGGAGTTCTGCTGTACTGCTGCTTTGTGCAACAAAAGCAGCAGGATTCCATTCTCGGCCCAGCAGACCTGGACGATGACTTCGACCCATCTGAGCATGATCAGACTATGGACTTGGACTTAGACCCGAAGTAGCGGATTGAAGCGCCCAAGACCTACGCATTTGGCTCTTGCGTCGAGGCCAAGATCTTGGGTCAGGACTACGATGAGAAGGAAGAAACACTTACCTCCAAGGAGCTGCTCGGAAGGCTGCAATCTGAAGGTTGTGGAGCATGAGACGTTTTGACAGGAGCTCGTGCGAGGACCCGATGGCTGCAAGGAGCTGGACGTCTCGGCTGCTGCAACCGAGGGTTTGCGGCCTCTCGGCAAGTGAAGCAGAGCTGAATGGCTGAAAGGATGCTGCATGGTGAAAGCATCGGATTCTCCAAGGAAGCACTGGGGTGTCGGCTCGCAGGCCGAGACGACGGAGGCCGCGGGATGTCGTGGCTGCCACGTGGAGCGTCGCATCATGGCAGGGGTGCCGACAGATCGAAAATACAGCGCCCCAATGTTCAAAAGCTACTGTGAAAGAAGCCGAGAATGTGGCGAACTGTGCCATAGTGCACCGAATATCGAAAGAAAGCCAGCAACACAGCAAGCTGGGAGGTCTACACCAGAATTGTCATGCTTGGAGGGGGAGATGTCGGAAGATTGACCGTGGAAAACTGCAGCACTGCGCCGACGACAGTGTCAAATGTGGCTGGAATATGGGTAATCCGCCGGCATCGCGCAGTCGCACCGTCGCTATTTGCAAAACAAACCTGACTTGCACAGCCGCTAGGCAAAGAACAGTCGGCAGACACGAACCCTCCACCGGCAGGGTGACAGCAGCTGACGTGTTGCAAAAAGCTTATAAAAGCTTCCGAAAGGTGTCTACGGCCAGTTGATTGGGGTTCTTTCATGTTCTTCGTTTCGGGGCAGTCCATGGCAGGATTTCTTTGTCCTCCAAGTCCAACGGTATCTAACTCCGTCACAGGATGCAGAGGCGCCTGCCGCGACGGAGGCGATGTTCGTGAACGAGCCGAGTAAAAAAGCAGAAGCTGTGCTTTCGTGAGAGGAATGGCTTGGAAATGTGCAGGAGGAAGGTGATGAGGACGACGAGGAGGTGGTTGAGTGTCGCAATACTAAAATGAAAAGCCCATTCATTGTGATCCCCTGTCGGGCTACGCCTCATGACTGCGCAGGTGCACCCTGACTTGTGGTTCCTGTGCGACGGATGCCAAAAGCCGATTCCGGGTGGAAAGCGTCGCTTTGCAACTCGGCCGGACTATCTGCGCAATTCGGCCTTTGCTGGTTTCAGACAGCTGTGATTTGGCTCGACATGGTATGAGCGGGGGAAGCGTGAGGATCCAGGCGTCGGGCGACAGGCAGTCGTACGATTCAGACCTTGCATGAAAGCGTGAACCTGTACATCTGAAAAGTGTTTAGGCTTCTGCTGCCTAAGGACTGCAAAGTCTGCGACAATTTCACGTACAAGCCCCTGTTGTTCATGAACCGGCAACGATGCACATGCAGCCCTTTGACCGCGGTCGGAAGATGGAACAGTTTCCAGCCCAGATTTTGGGTCAGGTTGTGTACGAAGTGCTTCCGGGTACGACGACATCCCCATTCCTTTGTTCGACGACGTGTCCCGGAGAGTTGCATGCCCCCAGAGGACAAAGACCTTAAGACTCTCGGATTTCAAGGGCTACTGCAGATGCAATCACTTGTCTGAAGCCCTTGAGCCGGCTCAGATTCTGGAAGCAGGATGTGAAGGGCGCGCAGGTCGGAGCTGGTGACACAGGCATTGGCAGTCGCTGTTGTCTCTGAAACAACTCAGTCCCGTAACTTCAGGCTCCGGCGAGATGCTGGAAGAGTATTTTCAGCTAGACTACGAGGACTAGACTTGCTTCGCAAGCCTGTATGTCTTGTGCTCTAGGAGGAGAGTTGTCTCCAGATGTGGGGGATTTTCTGAAAAGAGGATATACAAACCAGGCTCGCTTGCGAATCGCAATTCCGCCTTGACTGGCAACTACGAGGTCCTGAATGCGAAAACTTAAAACAGAGAACTTGCAGGAGCAGGCCCAACTTGCTTTTCAAATGCCAGGAGTCGTCGACATTCCATGCAGCCTCAAACATGTGCCTGAAGTCGTTAGGGTCCACAAAGAAAGCTTCAACCAGCTTTCGTTCCAGATCCAGTTCGGCTTGGAGCATGGATGGGCAACAACCGGACGATGGACGGGAAACGACTATAGGACTAGGAAAGAGACTGAACTCGGAGCAGCTTGGGCACCGAGATACCTCGAGTAACAAGTGCGAGAGCCACGTAAGTGCGGCGTGCATCGTTCCAACGATTCGTTCTGCCAACTTGTGCGTGGCTTCATGTCATACACCCTCAGCCCTCAGCTCTCTCGATCGCTGGATCGTGTCTTGCTGTGCACTGCCGCATTTGCAAACCCGTTGGCCGAGCAAACAATAATAATGAAAAGGCCGCCAAGCCGCTGCCATTGCAGGACATCATCGGCGGAGATCTGCCAACGAGATTCAAATACCGCAAGGTGCAGCCCAAAGACTACGGCATTCCTGCGAATGTCATCCTCTCCAAGACAGGTTGGGAACAGGGATGACCATGGACACGCGGCGCCATCTGGTCTATTGTCCGACATCCTGTCAGGAAAGGAACTAAACCGCATGGTCTCCATCAAAAAGCTTCGCCCGTATCGAGAGGAGGGCCAGGCGGCACGTGACAGCAAATGATCATGCGTTGTCCAACCCTTTGCCTTTGTTCGGCTGTTCATGTGCATGTGTTCGCAAAGCGAGCATTAAATGGCCAGGCTGAGTGGGAAGGCCGTGGTCGTGGTCGGGGCAAGGCAGGTGCAGGCCGTGGACGCCGTGGACGCGGACGAGGCGAGCAGAATGGCGAGGAGGACCGATCAGCTTTTGGTAGTGCAGCATAGTGGCACGCGCGCATCTGCAGAATTCAGGCTGGGGCTTCAAGCACATCGAGCAAAAGCAAGCTGCCACTCTGCTTTGTTTCGCGCTGCCTAAGGTCCATCATAAGGCATAGATCACCGAAAGCCCTTTCAAGTTAAGCCTTTGGGCGTCACACCCGGAAGGGCCGAAGGCGGGTTGCATGAGACCCCGTCCATGGTAGCATCGAAACTTCATCTGATGCGAAATGAAGAGATGACGTCACCTTCTGATCAGCAGCAGCTCAGTAGCAGAAGCGAGCAACATTTACAGCGTGTTGAGGTCTTAGTCGACAGGCTCGAGATCCTGCGATGTTCGTTTGATGCCTTCCAGCCGATTGAAACACTCGGCCAGCTCTGGGGGACTGTGTGCAGTAGGATACCATGAGATCCACCAGACAAGGTAAAGGCCAATCATGGGCAAACATTGCGTCACAGTCCAGGGCAGATGGACACCAAGACGTGGCTGTTCGAAGAGCGACTGTGCGAGACAGCTTCGTGATAGCACAGACAAACCCAGGAATCGCGTGGCTTCGAAGGCTTCGGCAGCGAAAACGGTGAGTTCAAACCGGATACAGGCATACAATTTGGAGAATGACAAGTTTGCCCGCAAGCTTCCCAGAATTCACTCGGCATCAGATTCAGAGGGCATCAACGTCCTGCTCGCAGAGCGCCCAGGTCGAGGTGAAAGGAAACTGAAAGGCCTGCGATGCTCCGATCGAGCTTTGATGAGCTCTGCCTGCCCAGACCTTGCCTGCAAGACCCTGAGATCCAAGATGTGCGATAGGCAAGCGTCAAAATGAGAAGGGCTAAATATGCCAGAGGCTCAGCTTCCAATGTGGCCACCGGTAAAGTACCCACCGAAGCATTCCGGAAAGGTGCGAGTTGAGACACTCCCACTGAAAGCACGGACAACTTGGAAAGCTGGTACTCGCCTTGAGGTTTGGGCTGCACATGATCGTTGTACATAATATTAGGATGCAATCTCCAGATCGTATGTGGACTGCACGGTTCACGCAGAGACATTTCATGCCGACATGACTTTGGCGTGCACATTCTCAGGTCGAAGGAAGAAAGATCGCCGGGTGAATTGCAGCCTGATTCTGCTTTGTCACAGACTGGCTTTTGCAAAGGTCAAGCACCTCCGCCCATACCATATGGTTGAGGGGATAACGACCCTCCCTGATCTTCAAGAGCTTGGTGGAGCACGGAAGAGTTCGAGATCAGCCAAGAAGCGCTACGATCTACAACGCAAAGATCGTTTCGTAGCGTCAGAGCAAAGGCGTGCTTGGAAAAATTTAGTCCTGCTCATCTCGGCAGAAGTGCCTTGCCATAAGCCATAAGCCGTCCGGCTGCACGTGCTGCACTGTTCAGAGCCATCGGCCGGGCTCTGCGGGCTTTGCGGGCTCAAGGCTTTGCGGGCTAGGCCGCTAGGCCGGCTCGGGGCTGAAAAGTGCGGGGGACGACCACGAGGCCACAAGGCCGAGCCCCTACAAAACACACTTGGGGGGCGATTTTTGGCTATCATAAGCCGCTTCTTTGAGGCAGCTTCCAGGCAATAGCAGGCACCTTGTTACACCGTGTTCTTGACACATGTTCACGACGGTTTCACTTGCTCGAAAGAGCTGCTGACAGACATTCTGTTGCAGCTCGGTGCTGCAAGGCCGATGCTGAAATGGTCTGGCGACTATTCTCTTCCCCGTCTTCGAGTGAGAGACACAGCTGGAGACATTTTTGTGTTTAGCCCCTTTTCATCCTGGGCCATTTGCTGCGCGAACTTCCCAAGCCGTCGTCGTGAGTTCCTACAAGGAACAAACAGGGACCGCAACCTGTTCGCCGTGGTATCCCCTAAGACTCAGACCTTCATGCACGGCATCGCATTTGTTTTTGGCTTTTCGGAGCTGGGGGTTCTGATGATGAGTGCCGGTCGGAGATTTTCAGTGGTGCACCCATTGCAGGCAAAACTTGCAACCACCGGAGCTGGCACGGAGCAGACAGAGCCCGACTATGCAGAAGTGTACCGTCCGGCATTCGACTTAGACTAGACAGTGGGCGCGGCTTGAGAAGCTTCCTTGTCGCCCATTGACAGGATTTGGGGCAGAGCACCATACTGCGGAAGGACCTTGCCTGCAGCACTCTCGGAACATGCTCTGCTCCCTTTGACACGCAGCGGCCGTTGCACAGGGCTGCTAAGGGCTGGAGGGTCTGAATACTGGCTCCGCATGGTCGTCTTCGGAAGCCACATGCCACAATCTACAAGTTTCTTCGGAAGCACACCCAAGGCCTCCAGTGGATTTGAAGCTTCGGCCTACGCTGTACCCGCGCCATGTGCGAAAACAGAGAGGGCAATTTGTTAGCACTGTGACAATGAGAGCCGTGCTTCCTTTCTATCCTTGTACTGCAAGCAGCACCCCGCCCGAAGGACCCTCCATTATCACGCTCCCACCATCGCTTGTGTCATGACTGTCGGTGAGGCGATTACTCACTACTCTCGACAACTGGTGGAAGTATGCCAACCAACGGTTTCTCATGTCAACACGGAGCAACTCACACCGGCCCAAGCTACAAACAAGATTACACAAGTCCGGCTGTGCACAGAAGCGGCAAGCGTTGCATGCTCTGGTCGTGTTCCCAACATGGGCAGCATTGTGCTGTACTTTGTGCGCCCCTTGCTTGCAGGAATCGCCGGAGTTTTTTGCGGCTGTTGCTGAGACCGGTCACTCGCCAAGATCTCGCTGATTTGGAGTGACATTCGCTCAGAGCTGCAATGTGTAATCCCAGAATTGTAGAGACTCTTCAGGGTCGTAGAAGATACGAAGGGCAAAAAGACATAACGAAGGAGGAAAGAGCAATCGCTTACGGTTCCTTGATCATTGGGCGCAATTGAGGTGGATTCGAAGCCTTTGCCCGCAGTAGCGGGTGTCGTGTTCTGAGGAAGGTGCGCTGGAAGCCTAACTTTTCTCCACTGGGCAGTGCAAATTCCATTGAATGTCAGGGTGCATCCCGCTCCTTCGTCAAGACAGGCAGTTTGGCTGGAAGGACGCGGGGTTCGGAAGCTTGGCCTGGACATGACATTGCAGCCCAGTCTGTCAACAAACAAGGCTCGCCCAACGAAATCCCGGTTTCACTAAGTTGGTATTGACGGTATGTCAAACCTGTGAAGTTAGCGCCGCAAACTTGATCAAACCATGTTCTGCCCGCCGGTCTTACCTCTCGAGGGTGAGCTCTGGGGTCATGCAGAATCCAAGGACTACACCTGCATAAGCCTGCACTGCACTTTTTTGTGCGGCAAATAGAGAGACAGAGGCTCAAGTGCTGCACCTTTGCTGAGGGGCCTGTACCGCCTCTTGGCATCGGGGGGGGAGCGCGAAGGTTAACCGGAGGTTGTGCCCTCCGGGGAGCCGGAGCGTTAACCCCAGCGGTGCTTGAGTCACACGCCGCAGCTCATTTTGTTTAAGAGGCCCGAGGGGTTTGCGCTTCACGGGACCCCTTGACCACGGCCCTCCTCCGGGAGGTGGCCCGTCAGAGGGGGGGACCGCCATACTACTTCCTCGCGGAACTGAAGGCAATCGTCCTGGAAGGGATGCAGTGCAGACTATGTCGTGAAGCCGGGGGGATCTGCAGGCCTGGTATAAGGAAAGTGCATGTGAGAAGTGATCCTGCGTGTCGTTTGCACGGTGTGACAAGCAGAGCCAATGTGGCAGTGGCATCCCCTAAAACAAAGGGGAAACCACGTGAGACACAACAAAGCCAAGACGGGGGAGAAGCTAGCTCCTCTTCCAGGCGAGCACCAAGCCTTGGGGGGATGGTGCAGCATGAGACAAAGGGAGGGCTTCACCTGCTCTTTCACCCAAGCCCGCTCGACGCATGGATCGGGCGCAATGTGCAACAAGACGAAGACACTGGCGAGCTCTATGAGGGGGGGAAGGCGTTGGGGGAGAATGACCAGGAGACCTACGCTTCTTATAGGGGGAGACTTCTCCAACGGCGAGCCCTCGGAGCAGCTGCAGATAAGCTGGTGAAGATAACAGACAAGCTGTTACCCAGGATTGCCAATGAAACACGCGCTTTCGTAATGCGCTTCCCACACCGCATTCCGAGACTCCTGAAGGACGCCCGCAGGCTGAAGAAGAAGAAGACTCAGAAGACTCAGCAAACCAAGCGGGGGAGACAAGGGCAAGCCCAAGCAAGCCGCACGCCACGTCCTCAGGGTGCGCTTTGTAGGCTTTGTGGTCAGGCATACAATACTGTGCTACCTGGAGAGCCTGTGATCCTGTGCCAAAACACTGATGCGTTGCAACGACCTGTCAGTTTTCTACTGAAGGTAGCGCGCAACCCATCCACGTGCCCTCACACTCTTCTGACGAGTTTGAGCGTGTTTCCGGAACAAGCAAGCATTACCAGAGGCTGCACGGGAGACTGTGGGACCCGCCGCTCCCGCACCTATGCCAGCGGAGAGGGACGAAGAGACTCCGCCCGACTGGGGAGGAACCACCGAAGACGACAGCGGGGACGACGAGGAGCCAGACGCAAGTGGTGATGTGCAGTGGCCGTGGGGACCCGAAGGCAGACCGTCAGACCGGGAGACGAACCCAAGACGTCCTTCCGAACCGGTGGGGGAGCCAGACAGCCACAGGACCTTCGGCCAGCTCCGGAAAAAGCACGCGGACCGGAGGGGAAGTCACATGCCAAGCGAACGCGACCTCCTCCAGTAGGGGAACCACACGGGACAGGGGGAAGACCAGCCGTCGCCCTGATCCCGAACCTACGTCACCAGGTACAAGAAGTACAGCAGCACATGGCACGCAACAGAGGGGAGGCGACACGGAAGTGAAGAACTGAGACAGAGTGAGCGTGGCAAAAAGTTTTCCAGTGACGGCCGCAGCGGGGGATATAGTGGAGGGCCTTTCGGATTTCGGTTGTGTTGGTTCAGGGCTCTTTCTGGCTTGCTGACCTCCCCTATCCGCCGTGACCGTACCGCCCTCACACTGCAGCTTTCAAGCAGACTTTTGGGGGATACCTCCATAATTCAAAACGGGCCGCTGGAGCCACACAAACCTATTGCCACCGGGGCCGTATGCCCCATCATGCACCGTATGCACACAATTGGCATCGAGACTGAGACCTGCCGACCTTTTCGCTCAACCCTTTAACAGGAAACCTAGATGGAAGCTTTTCGCAGCCGACCCCACGATCCTGTTTGCTTGCTCGTTTTATAGTACTTTCCCTGTTGTTCAGATGCTATCGTCCTGGCCTTAGCTGTTGTTGGTACTGCAAACAAAGGGGGACCGGCCACATACCGTTGTACTTTGTTTGGGGGAGGCGTCTGGCGAAGGTACTAAGGATTCTGCCATAGAGGGCGCGGGGACGAGGCCGGGATGCGGGCTAAAGTTCAGGGTCGGGGGATGTTCGCCAGACGTACTCTACCACACAAGCCAACCAACGGGAACAACCCCTAGCGCTTCGACCCCAAAGCCACTCTCCCACCTTCGTTTAAGGGAGAGGGGGGCCTAGGCCCGGGTCTTCCTGGAAGACCCTACCCTCAAGAAGCGAAAGCGAAAGCGAAGAGAGAGAGAGAGAGAGAGATGCTACTAGCAATGGTAGCGGAGCTGTGATCGAGGGAACCTTTCCCACTGGATATCTGATCTGCGTCTGTCCTGAATGGAAGCAGCAGCGGCTACCACCTCTCGGACTGGACATCGTTTTAAATGAGCGAGGGTGGCCGATTCCGTTCTGGCCGCTGAGGGACAAGCCGCACAACCTTCACTGCGTCGTGACCTGTTGGAAGGCCTCAACCCCATTTACAAGATCCACGGCTCCGAGGACTGTGGCAAACGAAAGGACGCAAGTGTGCCGGTGGTGGATGCCGAGCGCCTCTATGTCCTGCACGTATGCTTGCTGCGGACACGCGGGCCTTGACTGCCCGAGACAAAATCAAGGAGCTTGGAGGCTTGGAGGGGAAGGGAGATGGGTGTCACCCGAGCGTATCCGAGCGACAATATGCCGACAGCCTCAAGGCGAACCCCAAGCTCATCGCCGATCACGGAAGACCGAGGCAGGACAGGGTTGCCGCCGCCTAGCACGCGCTCGAGGACACGCCCCTGTCGTCTACGAAGCGACGTGATGACATACGAGGCGAGCTCCCACATCTTCCTGCCAATCCTCATCACCCTCTTTCACGGTCTACGTGTTTCTTACGGTGATCTGCTGAGACCCCCGATCTCGGAGTCCAGACTGACCCCGAGCCCATCCTGGTCACACCAGAGCACGACGCCCGGACACAGCGGAGACGCAAACCGACATCCACTACATTTTCCGCCAGATCCCCCAGCCAAAGACCGTGATCGGAAGAGGGTGCCAAACACAGAGTCTGCTGCACTGCACCAGTCATGGCTGATCAGCAGCCGGCTGCAGCTGGCTCGGGATTACGGTGGGAGGTTGGACATACCGGAGACATGCATACCTGACGGCCGGGTTTGGCATGCCAGCCAGGCCGGTGCTGTCCTGTGCTCGGAACTGCATATTCCGTGCGCATGTTGCCCCAATCAATGGATCCCGGCCCCGGGTTTGTAGACTCGTGCCGCCGTCTCGTGTGCGGTGGGGAGTGGCGCTTTTTAGCATCTTTTCATTGGCAGCATGCTTTCCAAACAAGTCTTCGTATCAGTACTTCAACCTAGGACCCACGTCGAGTAGAAGTGCTCTGCTATGGGCAGCAGCCGCTTCCGGGTTAAGGTTTGGGGCCGGGGCGTATACTGCTTACTTACGGTTCAGACTTTTCCCAAACTTGCTGGGCCCCACAGGCCCACGAAACAAATGCGGCGGTCTTCGTAATCATGGAAGGGGTCGCGAGGAAGATGGAGGAAGTGTTCAGGCGGTCGAAATAAAGACATGGCAGAATCAAAAGCAGAATGCAGGCCCAAGAAACGACATGCCCAGTCCTGTTCACGCAGTCATTTCTGCTTCGTAGCCGTCATTCCTTTAACTCACCCAGAGCCCTGGTACAGTCGAAGAACCCTTGTCCGTGTCTAGACGCGAAAACGTTTTGCTTCGAGTATGTATACATGGCGCATCATAGAGATTTAGGCCGACTGGGAGGAAGCATCTGGAAGTGTCTGTAAGAATAGCGTCGTGGAGAATGTCAGATAATGGCCAGTGTGCATGTGCAGCATGGGCGAACAGTGAACACTTTACGCAGCAGTGACTCCACTCTCAACTGCACAACAACGGCACGCCCGGGAGAGGTGGGCACGTATGGATGTCAACATCGCGGTGAGCTTGGGTTTTCAGACTCATCAGGGCTGGACAACCTTGGCTTCCGCTCACCCGCCGCAACTTCAACACATCGTGGCTTGCAATTTTTTTGAAGTTGACAGGACATCGCTCGGCCAGTCCAGCAAGATGAGCGGCTTCGAAGATTTCAGTCAGACGGCCATGTCGCTTGCTAAGTTGCATGCCGGCTTGCGTGCGGTGCGTTCAGCCGTTTTCCAACGTTTTCCACAGTCGCCCCCAGGATGCGGACGAGATCAGTTCCAACTTTGGGATCTCGCACGGCGCGAAGACTCAGTGCCAACCAGCAAGTTAATCTCGGTGCGCCATAATTGCTGACAGTGATTGCCAGCGCCGTGCAGGTCGAGAAATGGCCAGCAGCAGTGCAACCGTGCCCCGCTCGGTGAAGGTATTGTTGTGTAGCTCTTTGCATTCCTTGTGGGCATGCGCAAAGTGCCTAAGGCTGCCTCCTACCTGGCATGTTTCTTCAACCTCTAGTTTGCCTGGCCTTGCGAAATCAAGCTCGAAGACAAGAGCTCAGCCGATGCCTAGAACAAGCGGCGGAGGTGCAATAGCATCACACGAGACTCGCTTCACGTTCAGGGGTTCGCTTGGCTCGAAAACGGCCAGCGTCTCGATTTGCTCGTGCCACAGACTGCTGACGTGCCGCAGCCTTTGCTGAGGTAGCTGCCTCTCCTTCATCCGATGATCCGAAAGAAAAGCAGGAAAGGTTTGTAATATCTGTATTGTTGCAAAGTCGTGCCCGCGCAGATCGAAGCAGCCTGCAGAAAGCTTTGGACGGCTGTGCACGGCAGCGAGAAGTACATCAAGGCAGACCTGCACATTTCCTGCTTGTTAGATCCTGCTTCTTCACAGGATGAGATCAAGAGGCTGCAGAAAGAAGAGCCTGGAGCAACTAATCAGGTGGCAACAACCGCATGCGTGAGCTTCCGGCCACAACTTTGCCCGAGCCTCTTTCTCAGGCATTTCTTGCCAAGCTTAACAAGGCCGACAGTAGCTTTCCATCGGTCAAGAAGGCCAGAACGGTGGAAGTAATCTTTAGCGAGAGATTTGGTACATGTGAGGCTCTCAAGACAGGGGCTAAAATCGATTGGAGAAACCCTGAGTCGCCGCCTCGGACGGCGAGCCACGAGCATCAGAGTCCATCTTCCCGGCTGTTGATCGAAGGCTGCACATTTGTGAGTGCTGGCGAGGTGGGATGGAGCAACGCTCTTGCTACGAGCAGCACGCACTGGCTCTCTGGAGCTTGCAATGTCTGCCGGGCAGAGTTATGTCAAGTTCATTGAACAGGTCACTGATGTCCCTTGCACGCGATGTCCCAGGCAAGCCCATGCGAAAGAGTCACCGTTGTGACCAGGTTCTGCTTATCGCAGCAAGCCAACATCGCTGAGAAAGATAACTCTGGAAGAGGGGTGCCGTGCTGAGTTGTTTCTGGGTGGGGACCAATGGCATATTGCGTTAGCACAGCAACCCACGGAGTACTCGCTAATGCCAGTAACCGATACTAAAAAACTAAAACACAGTGCGCATGTCCCGGGACTGAGCAGTTTCGAGGTCTTGCACTGGGCAGCTTTATCTGGCAACAACTTCTTGATGCTGTGTGCTCAGCGGACACCGTTTCTCGCATCCTGCCAAGCACGTGAATCCAGGCACTACTTCCTCACGGAATATCGAGAACAACTCAACGTTGTCCAGGAAGATGGCACCGAACCCAGAGCGATTTCCTTCTCTGCCTGGATTGTGCAACTGTTCAACTTCAGCGTTTAGACCCGAATAAGGGCAGTGGTCAAAATACCTTGTCGCAAAGTCTATACAAAACAACCTATTTGATTGTTCGAGTCTGTATTTTTATTTACAAAAAGAGGCGTCACGGAACTAGGGCTTCTTAATCCCCTGGCTGGCGCTGGGACAGCGCTAGCCTGGCGCTAGGGATCTAGATAGCAAGTGGTTCGTGATATATTCAATTTAATTACTAGCTTAGAGTATATGATAAGTCCTTACACTGTTTACTCCTTCTCTACTCCTACACCTAATATCTCCTACTCGTACTCTGAACTCCTACTTCGACTCCTGCTCCTACTCCTAATCCTACTCCCACTCCCACTCCGCATGGTGTTGTTGCCACGGCAACTGCTACTGCTCCTGCTGCTGCTGCTACCAAGGTTTAACCTCCTGCGGACTAAGATGTCACTCCAGTCCCGCATTGCTTGAAGAAGCTTCTTTCCTCGCAAGTAACAGTGTTCTTTTCATTCGCATAAGCATCATGTATCATTGCCATCACAGCTGAGCACAAGATGTGTGATAACATGGGCAATCCGCGCTAGCAGCGCGCTAGGAAACTTGTCATTTCTGATGCCTAGCCCATCCTTCTCATCTACACTAGTCTACTGATGTCTACTGAACCATGTTGACGTCAGCTGAGTGCCAACCCCTGCGAAATGCTGGCCGTGACGCCTACTTCAAGGCCCATGGCAAGGATGATTGGCTCGTGCATGCAGACAAGGAGGTTAAAGGTGAAGGAGCTCACTGTTTGGAAACGGAAAGTGTGCAATATCGTGAAATCTTGCTTACTTCCTACTCCTTTACTTCACGGGTCAGAAGCTTTTCCGAAATTTCCAATCCTCAAGACTAGCCTTGGGCCAGCCTTCACCCCACACATGTGGCCACTTGAGATTTGCAATCGAGAAGTTAGAACATGGAGTTCTGTTCTGTCGGGGCAGCGTTTCTCTCTTTCACAAGAGGCGTCATGCAACTAATTTCGGTCAACCTCAGGAACAACAATATTGAAGTCTGCGCGTCTAGTGAGTCGCCATCGGACTGGCTTCTTGTGCTCCATCCTGCGGCTCGAAGTCTCGATATCTTCACCACCCGCCGCCACTGAATCATGCGAAAGAAGAGGCGACACGACAAAGCATCAATCATGCTTGCAACTGCGGTGTGCGCGACCCGGATCTCGGTACGGACTGGAGTTGGGGTCGAGGCCTTTCCTCGAGGAGTGCCGCTCAGGCTGAGGTTCCGGCTTGCAGCTAAGGCTTTGGTGTGGCCGCAGCCGTGATTCCAATGAAACGTGCTACCTTTGACCGAACCAAGCTCGAGAGGAAGATGCAGGAAGAAACTAGAGAATTGTGAGATGAAGGGGGAGTGACCTCAGCTACCCAAGGAAGTTGTCCGAGTCCGAGTATAGTATGCACTTGATGCATTTTCAAGACGGCACGCACTGCACAATCCGCTTCCTGAGCGGTTTGTCAACTTCAGACATTTCTGTGGGTCGGACGAGCGGGCAAGTAATATGCAACCGAGGCATCGCTCCTTAGATTGATGCCGCTCTTGCACCTGACGAAAGTTAAAGTCGTGACGGCTTCCTGCTTCCTGGTGTTTGTTGGCTGTTGGTGTAGTGTGTGTAGGATTCGGAAGAGGTGGACCTGTCAGCCACGATATGCGTAAAGCTGGCGGGGTGTGGGAAGGGCCTTGCGAGGGAGGTCGGCGTCCTTGCAGAAAAGCCCAAACTGTCATGGGCTTGCGCATGTGGACAGGATGACATCGGATTTCGCTTGGCCTGCGTGGGGCTGATCGAATCTTTAGCACTCATTGTCCGGCTTCGGGGAACTACGCGGGAACTTCACCAGCCGTGCCAGGCTTGGCGCGGCACATATGCAGGCGCATGGATCCCGAAAGTGATAGGCTCTTGAAGGTTCACATGGGTTCCGCTTGCCAATGTGCAGGACTGGCCGATCGGGGTAAATGTTGCTAGCCGGGAGCTACTGTACGCAAAGGAGGACTTGACGATATCAGCCGCGAAAAAACTGTGGCAAGTTAACGTTCAGCCATCAAAACTGAGCAGAGACATTGGCAGAACAGCTGGGCAGGCACAGGGCACGGCATGTTCTGTCCGAAAGGTGCCAGAAGACGTGAATTTATAGTATTTGATTCCGCGTGTCGGGCGTGGGGTTTGCCGGTGCCGGACCCTTGGCAATCTTTGGAACCTCGCAAGTCCTGATTCCTCCTGGAATTCCTGGACCTCCTTGTGATCCTCGGAAACCTAACCCACTCATCCCCGACCGGGAACCATCCGGAAGCAGAAGCTGGAAAATTGCACATTCTTGAAGGCTTTATGCAGGTCATGCTTTCACCAGCAACGTGTAGCTGCAAGAGTTTCTTTGCACGCCTGCCAAGTCTCGACTCCACAACTCGAGAGAGCGGCCGCAGCCGCGAACTGCCACCAACAGCTCGTTTGCTGATGGACACTGTCCGCTAATCCCAACCTGACCTCTTCGGGTGGGCGGGAGGGCTCGGCATGCCTCGGCGTGCCCCGCTCATGGTCACATGCAGCCATAATTAAAGCAAAAGGACCCCCCAGAACCCGGACCCTGTGCCGAACCCGAGGAGAAAAACGCACCAGGATTTCCGCGGCACCCAGCTCTTGAACGTATGTCTCTAGCATCTTGGCGAGACAGAAAGGTTGCCCCGCCAGGCCTCAAGGAGGAAGGCAAGAAAGTGCAAGCACGAAAAACCTCAGTTTGCAGCAAGTCAAACCGGTGTTTAGAAGCCGACCATGAACCATTCCAAATCTTCCTCCACTGCGGTGTGGAGCCCACCATCATCGCAACCCAGCTGGGGACGTGCTTCTCGAGTTCGCAGCTCGGTGCCGAGTCTTTGGTTGATTCACCCGAATGTAAAGCACATCGCCTTCGAAGTGATCGCCTGGAAGAAAAGGTCCTGTCTGCGTAGCCCAATAAGCTCTGCAGGTCTCAACAGTTCAAAAAACTCGAGCACCAAGAGCACCGCCATGCGATGCCACTCCCAGCATAGAGCAGTAACCACAAGAGCATGCAAGACTTGGATTGGCATCGGAGGATGATGCTGCACTGGTTCCAAGCCCTCCCACGTCCTGATGAGACCCCAAGGCCCTGCAAGCGAGGATTTCAGCCAACCAAAGGTTTGACTGATGCCATTCAGAGTCTCCGCTGCTGATCGCCGACTTTTGCCTTCCAGATACATGGAGATCAAATATTCTTCGAGCCACTCGGATAAAACGTCTATGTGCCCTCGCGCTAGAGCCTCCAGGGAAAAGCCAGGATTCTTGGGCGTCAGCCAATCCTCCAGCTCTCTCAACAGCTTGACGCGAATCCGATGAGTCTCGGCTGTGATTCTCCTCTGGTCAACAGCTCCCTTTGGCGCTCGCCTTGTGGAGCCGGTCGCGGAGCAGCAGTCAGAGGCACGCAAGAGCAGAGCACCAGCCAGGAAAACCAGCGATTAAAGGCCCTTGGCAAGCCTTCCAAGTCATCCAGCACTTCACTGGCTTGAGTTCGACAGAGAACCATGATGGCAGAGGTGTAGATTTGAGGGAGCCTGAGAACGGCTGGGGGCATCCGCGCGAATTGACCACGTGGGCAGGTGAACTCCTGACACGTAAAGGTTCTTGCGCAACAAATAAGCAGCTTCAGTCCGCATGACAGCGTTCAACGCCTCCGAAGGACTACGACCCTTGCCTAAAGCCTCCAAGTTAACACGACTGTCCTGGCAAATCACAACTCGCTTGTCACGCGGTATAAACGTTTAACCATACGGGCCTTCGACTCCTGCAGATTCAGGTGGGTGCGATTGCGGAAAGTGTACTGCGTACAAGTTTTCCAAACAAGACCTTCCGAAAGCTGCACCGCCCACAAAGCCGAACTACGCTTCCGCCTACCCTTCTGACTCCTCTCGCGCCTCACTCCGAAAGACCTCCGAACTCGGAAGCTCATCCCAGCTGTCCTAAGCACACGACGCAACCCGCTCACAGAAGCTGAGGCTATACTCCCCTGAACCGTTCGTCAAGCGACCCTGAAGCCTCTGATGTTGATGATGGTGGCAGCACTTCAAGCCAACGCATTTTAAAACAAGCGTGTTAGTAAGGACAATCGTGGACTTACGGTAAGGACGGGAATACCGGCACCAATCACTCTGCACTTCAATGCAACCTCTGCGCTTCAAAGACTCCCAAGCACACTTAATAGGTAACCCTACGAGACCTTCCTAGATGCTCCGGTTTCGGAACCACCCATGGGAAAGGAGGAGGACGTGGGAGGAAAAGGTTCTCGCTGTCCACCGGCCACTTCAGCAACAACAGATCCACATCGTCGCCCTGAGCATTCACGCACCTCAGGTTCAAACTTCCCCTTTCGGAAACTGGCATGATGCCCCAAAGCAGTAGGCTTCGGCTTCCACCAAAGAGGGGAAGGCGCGGGAGACCACTCCAGGCCTCCAGCGACCAATCTTGTCCTTGACGGCCTCGAAGTACTGCCGGCTGCTGCGAGTGACTCGGGGCCACTCTCCCGAAAAATCGTAGAGGCGAACGATTTTGGATGAGGAAAGGCTCAGTCGGCCTTTGCTTGCCCCCGTCAAGGGCACTCTGGCAGTACTCTGGCCGTCTGACTGTCCCAACTCGCATGCTCGAACAATCCTTTTCTCTGGGGTCCAGTCGCCCCGAGGAGCCAATCGAGACCGCCAAAGAAGATGAAGCACGAGCCGGTGCAAGCTCAGGTAGAGGTTCGTCGGCCTCTTGCCTCGGAGCCTCAAGGAGCTCCCACTCAGCGGCGTCGTCGCCGCTAGAAGCCTCAGTCCTGGGGCGCACTCGCACTTCCACTTCCGATCCGTCCACAGAGGTATAGCGCTGGCTCATCCACGATATGCCAGCAAGCGATGTCGGCCGTTCCTAGAAACGGCTTGCACGGGACCCCAACCTGCACTTCCAGAGCAGAAATTAGCAACCTCACAGCCCACTGGCGGCACCTAGTGGAAAGGCAAAAGCCTGTGAGCACAGCCCTACACCCAAAGCCAAACCAGAAGACCACTAAGGTCCACGAGGCCAGTTCAGCAAAGCGAATCGAACTATGGCACCACCAGCTATGGAGGGAAGGCAATCTACTAAGGACCAGGTCCCTGAGCATCCGAAAAAAAGCTTACGAGCAGCAGCACTTGACCCTGATTCCCAGCCATAAAGAATGCGAGTCATGTCACGCCATTTAGGCCAATTTTCAGGATCGAAAGCAAAGCTGGCATTGCTCCCCGGACCTGAAGATGACTTCTAAATTCTATCGCTACGTGGCCCGCCTCGGCTCCAGTAGTGCCAGCAGCGGCGCACCGCAAGCAGCAGCAGGCACAGAAGGAGCACAGCGACTGGCAGCATGTGTTGTAATCCAACATGGCTCGGAAGGCTGGCAAAAGCAGGAGCAGAAAGTAGCCATGGGCTGCTGTAAACCTGCGGCGCTGGGCGGCCTGCGCTGAAGGTGATGGCATGAATGAACAGAATAACAGACAGCAAGTCAGAAGCAGCTGGAGCAACAAAACAGGAAAACGAAGGAAGCACAGGAAGGAAGGAGCAAAAGTGAGACCAGGGTAGGGAGGGGAAAGGAGAACCGAAGGAGAAGAGCAATGGAAAAAACACGCGAGCGAAAGCAGCGGGAAGATGGAAAAGTGGCGGGGGAAGATGGAAAAGTGGCAGAAGGAAGGGGAGCAAGGGGAAGGAGGGAGCTGGGCAGGAAAGCAGCGGGAAGGTGGAAAAAGGAGAAAAGGGCAAGGACGGGAGGAAGAGGGAACGCTTCGAAGAAGGAAGGGGAGGGTAAAGAAGGGGGCAAGTCAAGAGAAGTGGGCGGGGCAAAATCCCACAAACAGAGGCGAAAAAGGGGGGAGACATGGGAAATAGTGAAAATCATGGGTGACAGGACGGAAAACAGGCTTTGCGTTTGAGGTGCAGGGGGGAGGATTAGGTGGAGGGTTACTTAGTATAAACCATCAGCCTCGACGGATTACATCCGTCTATTGCCGAGGTGGTGGTGACAGTCCGCTCCATCTTGGAGCATACGCTGGTCATCTTGGCGTCTCTTCCTCGACGCAGGGATTCACAATGTAGCATATCGGATCTTTTTGAGGCAATGGCTTTGCTGTGCCAAGCTCGAGTCATTAAGTTTCGTCCGCATGTCCGGCATGGCTCAGAGTAATGAGAACCCTGGTGCTAGCGCTGTATATAGCCATTGTACAAAGCGCATGTCTCAGCGAGGCAAGGGATTGCCACCAGGAAGGGCGCCTGGCAAAGGAAAGGGCAAGCCGGGGGCACCGCCCCCGCCTAGGCCAGGACCTGCCAAGTGCCAGGTGAAAGTCGGTCCGAAGCTGAGGCCCCTCTTCTGGCAGACTGTGGGCAATGTCCCCGACGAAAGCATTTGGAGCAGGATTTGCAAGCCAGTGCCATTCGACGCGGCATTGCTGGAGCGTCGCTTTGCTCTGACCGAGACCAGACCACCAGCCACTCGCAAAGGAGTGTCTGGCCATGCGAGTGGTGATGAATCCCGAAGAAAGGTTCGAGTGCTTGATGACCGGACTTCCCAACTACTTGCCATCGCCTTCAACAAGTTACCTCCAGCTGAGCACTTTGCCCAAACCGTGGAGAGCCTCGATGCTTTTCCAGAAGGTCTACCACCAGAGGCAGTGATAGCTCTTCAGGCGGCGTCGGTCGACCAGAAAGAAGCTGTTGAGCAGCTTCGACAAATGGATATTCCTGAATCGGACATTCTGCAGCTTGATGTGCCAGAGAGATATTTGTGGGTCTTGGCCAACCGACCTTTGTGTACGGCAAAAGTCGCATGTGGAGCCTTGATGTTTGGTTTGGCACCTGAGCTGCCAGAACTAGGCCTGGCATGCGAACGTGTGATCACGGCCTGCACGGCCCTGAGAACTTCTGAGCTGATTTCCCAATGTATCAGCACATGCCTTGCAGTGGGCAATGCAATGAATCGTGGGACGGCTCGCGATGGGGCAAGGGCAGTGGTGCTACCAGATGGACTGCTGAAACTAGACGAACTCCGGGGAAACAGCGAAGCCGATGGTGTGTCAGTGCAATCGCTGTTGGATTTTGTAGCCGAAGCCATTGTGCTTGAGGCTGTATGTCAGTCCAACACCAGGGAGCAGCAAGCGCAGCTTCGCACTGAGACATGGAGCCTGCGTGAAAGCGTGCGCGCGGCCCAGGGTGTATGCATCCAAGAGGCTGAGACAAACTGTCAGAGAATTTGTCTTGCAGCATCTCGGGCTCACTTCGGACTAGCCCCGTATCTGCACGAGCCATCCGTGGGAAGCATTGCTGTCAAAGTCTCCGGGATATGCGAGGAGGCAGAGACAACTTCCCAGCGCATAGCTGCAGCCAAGGAAGATTTGAAGTCTACCATGTGTTGGCTCAGCGCAAAGCCAAGCACAAGTCCCTCTGAGTGGCTTGGCAATTGGGTGCAGTTCCTCGATCAGCTCACCAGCGCCATCGAGCGTGTGCAGCTGCCTGAAGGCATTCCTCAGCGTTTCAGAGCAGAAGACCAAAGTCGTCAGCTGCAGGACATTACCAACAAAGCCTGTCAATCAGAAGTGGCAGGTCAGGCAGACCGCGCCCTGTGCCAGAAGGCTCCAAGCATGCAGTCCGTACAGTTGGATGACGACGAACGCATTGAGGTCTTGCTTGCTCGGATGCGATCACAGCAAGCGAACACGTGAGTCTCACACCAACTTTGCCAACGGGAATGTCTACATGAGGCTTCTGCTGCATATCTCCATTAATTACAAGTTACAAGTCATGTCCGGGCATTCTGAAGGCGTGGGGAGCGCAAAGGAAAAACACAAAATGCTGCGAGAGAATGACTGCAATGCAGTTCCGCATCAGGCACGTGCTGCGCACAGATTCCCTTGGCCCAGCCTGGCACTACTCTCGACAGACAGGAACTGGCTCATGCTACAGTAGTCATGAACACAAGCGTAGACACTGTGAGCGCCAAGATTCTGAGACAAGATCATGCTTCGAACACAGGTACCCGTACCCCAAGTAAGGCACTTTTGCGACCTTCCCTGGTAAGGTCGTTCGTCTTCTTCTTGGAGCTGATGCAAAGGAAACCCCCAATGCTGGTGGGTTCACTCCAACACAGCTGGCGGAGGCCTCCCGGGTCGGCGATTGGTGCCGAGCCAGTCGCTTCACTGTCGTTCAGGAGGCAGATAGCAGAGGCAGAAACCTCCTGCCTTGCAGTCCAAACCTATGCTATCCTTCGCCGCTCTTCGGCAGAAAGCTAACAGGCAGATACTGGCACACCTATGGAGACATGCAACGGAACTGAGAAAGACTACACCAGATCAGAAGAGCTCAGCCCGACAGGGGTGACAAACTGGAAGGGGGAGAGAGAGAGAGAGAGAGAGAGAGAGAGAAGGAGTAAGACCTCCCGCAACAAGCGGGTGTGCGTGCGCGCACGGGGTGATCGGCCTGGACGCTGCCGTGATCCCCAAGCCCGGAAGAGAGAGAGAGAGAGAGAGGGAGGCGCGCCCACCTGCTTTGCTGAGCAAGAGAGAGACAGAGAGTTAGTAAGTAGCAAAATCTTGGAGTTCTACACGGTTACGCTGTTTTTGGTCGTTTTCAAACGCGGATGTATCGCGGCCGAGAGGAGCAGTCTTTCTCCTGCACACAAGGAGGTTTGTGTACCCTTTGTCGAGCAACCTGTCAGGGCTGTGTGAGGACCTGGGGATTCACGAAGCTTTTCCTATCTGTGTTAGTCCTGACTGCCAAGCATGCTGGCGCTCAACAAAGGATACATGCCCCCTCAATCTATAGTCTCGAAATTGAAGGGGACAATCACGTGGCAATTCAGTTCCCTAGTTCAAGCATGTGTCGTCAATAGGTTGAACAGGTCCAGGCTTAAAATACTGCCAACTTCGGGGAAACAACCACAGTATTACTCCCCTTCAACACCCCGTAACAATGGGGGGACCGTGTGGCCAAGCGGACCTGCCCCTTATGCCCTGATGAAGAGAGAGGCCCCGGAAGGGCTTCACAGACTTTGCAGACGCACACTGTGGTGTGGGGCAGGCCTTCCGGCCAGGGTCTTTTAGGCCTCCACATCCCCAGCAAGCAGGCAAGCAAGAGAGAGGGGAAAAGAAGTTGAGAGTGTGGGTACACTCGCCGTGAACTCTACGTTTGACAACAGTCAGAGGGGACCGGTTGCGGAGCGCAGCCTTCGAAGCGAGACGAGCCCATGACATGAGTGAAGAAAGTGCGTTCGACGACAATGGGGGTTCCTGGCACTCGCCTCACCTTCAGAGGTGCACGGTAGCTGCGCGGCAGCCGCAAGAAACTGCTGGCTCAGTCAAAGGGTCAAAGGATATACGGAATAGATATGAAGCTCTTGGAAGACGTGGCCGTTTCAAATGTCCCTGCAGCTGAACAGCAACTCATGCGGATGCTTTGACAATGTGGACGGGTATCTGCAGCATTCAAGCCAGTCTTTTTGAACGTGGCCTCACCAGGTGGCAGGGGGAATCAGCTGTGAGCAGATCGTTTCAACTGAGATCTGTGCTGTTGTGCAACAAGTTCCGCTGCGTTTCAAATGTTTCAGGAACCCGAATGCCCCAAAGAGAAACGTGAAGAAAACAAACCATCCTGCTCAGGCAGTCTAGTTTCTACCATGGCTTCAATCTGGCTGGGAGGCAAAGCGTATGTGGCATGTTGTGCGACACCTCCGCGAGAATCAGAACGATGACGTGGTGAAGGACAGTAAGCCGACGGTCGGGCAGTCTCATGATGTGCTCAAACGTTTGGGAAGGAACGCTTGGGTCACATTCTGAGATACAACAAGACGGAAGAGGCAGAGGAGGACCGGCTGGCATTTCCGGAGGCCTCAAGTGTCGCACAGCTCGAAACGTCGCAAGCCGCTAGACTCATGAAGAGTGGTCTGAAGTCGGAAGTATCAGGAATCATTAGTGTCCTACTGCGTAGCCACAAGACCTGTCTGCGGTACACCAGCTGGGCTGCGACTTGCCCGTCGTGACCGTCAGCTGATTGCCGGCTTTACCCCACAGAAAGGTGGAGAAAGTTTAGAGCACGGCCTCGAAAGTCAGTAAAGCCAGAAAACATGAGATGCAGAGACGACCTACTGCGCACGACTCGATGTATCGCGTATAAAGTTCTGGTCCTCCGATTTACCACTCACTGGCATACCTTCAATTGTTGTACGGCATTCAACGGGGTATTGCTTGCAGTGATATATATATATATATATATATATATATATATCAGGTCGCGCCTGATTGCACAAACTCGGCAGTTCAAGCAAACGCCGACACACTGTGCTCAGCGAAGATCATGTGGAAAGGCTGTCACGCACGGTACCAGGAGCGACAGCTATGCACCATCTGTCTTGTACAGCCCTGTCGAAGCATTTTTGGAAGTTACGATGTGGTTGTGTAAGCGACTCGTGGATCACGGGCTTGCCATGCACCTCACATGTGCAGGAGGACATTCCAATGCGCGAGCTGGCCGGGAACCTCAAAGAGTGCTGGCAGGAAAGAATCGGTGAATTTGACTGCAGGTATTTCGGCCGTGTGACATTCACAAGGCGAACCAGCTCATCGCCTTGAAAGATGACTGAGTCAACTTCCAGAACCAACTTGCCAAAGAACATCGGAAAGCCGCCAGGCTCCCGTAGCAAAGCAGCTAAGCAGCTCTTGAATGGAACCAAGCAGTTTCACGTGGATTGCGAGCCTGTTTCCAATCGCCCTTCATGACCAAGTCCTTGTAGTCATGCTACGTATGACCGCCAAGCTTTAACACCGCATACTGTAGCACTTTAGCAGAGCCTATTCCTGCTCTTCGACGCTTGACTTGCCACAAACTTTGGAAACGAACATCCACACGTTCCTGAAGGGAACTGTGTCGTTGGAGCTTGCAGTCCGGCTCGGACGAAATCCCATTGCAGAGTTGCGGCCTGAAACGTGGCGTGTAAAAATGCTTTCAGATTCGCAGCGGCCTGAGCAGGGACAAATGCCATTTATGATCAGATTTGTAGACATCGAAAGCAGTGAGAGTCTGACAGCCCTTCATCTGGACAGTCGGGAAGTGAAGCAAGCACAGCCCCATGAGCGGTCGTACATCAGGGATGTGAGAGTTCAGCTGTGCATGCTGGCTGTTGCGCAGCTGGCACTGTAGAATGCCTGATGCTACAGCAGGCTCCAACCCTGTGTTTCTGAAATCCCTCACCTGTAGCAGTAGTTGCTTGCAGGACTTGCTGGGAATACATCGTGGATACTGCAGGATGGCAAGTGGCATTGCTTCATACTGTGATGCGGGCTTGCTGCGTATCAGCCGCTGACTCGCCATCCAGGAGGCCAGAATGCAGCGGATGCGAAGGCTTCAGCCGCAGAGGTACTGGTGCCTGTGTAACGCTTGATTGGGCATATTGGGCATGCTGGGGCAATCGACTTCGAACTTCGGGCACTTGCCTGAGCTTCTGCACATCGATTCAGGCAAGTGCTTCCAGATTGCCCCAGCCGACATTGGCTTCCGCTGTGCGTGCTTGGCTTGTGAGTTTATCCGGACTACACGTCATGGCCCGCCGTGGCAGCTCACCCTTCAGGTCGTGCGGCTGCACATCGAAGGACTGTTCTTCGCCCTTTTTGAGCTCAACTTTGCGCAGTTGGCACAGTTTAATTTTCAAGCTTGACATATCCTTCTGTGCGCTCTGGCTCTCACACTTTTCATGCTTTGTGCGCTTCTGGCCCCCTGAGTTGGCATCTGCGACCAGTGGCACTGTGGGTGTGAGTTAATTAGTTACTTGTACCCGCTTAGAATCGCCGTCGCTGGATCTTCGACTGGAGACAATATCTCCGGAGGAGCACGAGCAACTTCCTCATGCGCCGTTGTCGCCTCAGCTCAGTTGGAGAGGCTACGCAGGCTCCTGAATTCAGTTGTGTTTAAGCACGCAAATTATTTCCGCCACTCCAGGAGTACCCGACGTGTCAGCGACTGCAACAGTTGGCAGCGAATGCATTCGCTCAGGAGCGTTGGTCTGGCGCCGGAAGATTCACAAGGAATGCCCGCAGAGCTTGAACAAACCCCACAGCTGTGCACATCTATTTTCGTCGCCAGCTGGTTACCACGCTCACCGGCATTTGTGCGTTGGAGATCTGGTGCAGCTTAAAGCCGCGGAGGCCAGAGAAAACCTCTGTGATTGCATTGGCTTTTCTTCGACCTGGGCCCATCTGCCCATGCACTCAGTCGGTTAAGTTGCGTCCAGGCATCGACAGCGAAACGTGGAATTGTTCTTGACATTCTCGAGCTGGATCCTTATTCCATCTTATTCCTGTGCACTCATGGGTTCTGGGACATGTGAGATGAGGATGTTGATCCCAAGGTCGGGCCCGTTTGGCTTGTGCTCGGTGTTGGTCTCAGTTTTTCACATCCACCTTTTTGTCACTCGCACTCGACAGTGTCACACAATGCCGCTTGTTGTGGTGGGGGTCCCCCAAAGTGACTCGGTCTAACTATTGCTAAACCACGAGATAAGGTCCTAGACCCAATTTTGACCTGGTTCTGTACTGCTACTTGTAATACTGTACTCACGTAAGCTGGTAGACGACAACTCCCACAAACTCCACAAACCTGGCTTTGGTGGCATCAGTCAGTTGTGTGGGGCATTGGATGTGGCTACAGGCTAAGCCAAGAACCCCGCAATGATTATTTAGATTCAAATCTAGATTGCACTAGGCTTGCGTGGAGTGCATAGGTATTTTGGGCGCATGCCAATCAGCTTCCTGCTTGTTTTTTCACGAGAAATTCGAAGCAAGACTCTTGGTGACGAGAAGATTGACTGCAATGCGTGACCACCATTGAAGGACAACGAGGCAATTGCGTGTCCTTGTTCAGTATGATATTGCAGGTCCTGTGTGGTGGCATGAACGCTTGGTTTTAAACCACCTTCGCAAAGAAGAATCTGTCATCGTCACACCGGACCGGGATGTGCACATCGAGGAGTTGACGCTTCTAGAAATGGTGATCTGCGATTCATCCGAGTTGGAGGCCCAGGTGGAGTACACCCAGTGGGAGTCAGGGCAGACGGAGGGCCGATTTCCAGACAGAGGCGGGCCAGCTACGCTGCCGTTGCCACTGGAGTTCTTGGAAGCGTAGAGGGGCTCTCGTACCTGCGGCTGGCCTGCACCCTCCGTGCTTGTTGCTGGATGTCCCTGCCGCAATGGGCAGCGGAGGTGGGAAGCCCGTTTATGACTCCGACACCTTGTATTGTTAGGCCGCTAAAGTGGGCCGTGGCGATGCCGTTGCGCATGTGGTAGCGGTGGCCCGGGATGGATGCAAAGCAATTCATCAGCTGCCGGCGGGGGACCAGACCTTTGATCAGTGCTGCTATAGCGAATCGAAACGACTTCTTGCTGAGGCCGAGTGGGTGGGATACCCGCACTTGCGGCTTGAGGTTTGATAGCTTCGAGCGACGTGAGGTTTCCGTGAAGGACGCGGCCAACCGATCCTTGGAGACTGCTGTGGGCTGAGTTCTTTCAGGTCCCCGCACGGCCAAGCCGTGAATCAGTTATCTCGTCGTCGAAGGCCTCGGCATGGAAGGTCATCGGACCTACGGGAGCACTTCCAGTTTTCAATGATTACGAAGCAAGCACTGCAAGTAATCCGTGCTCCGGATTAGTTGGGGGTGGGCGCCGCGGCGCCCCCCCTTCACAATTCAGAAACCCTTTTATTGATTTGGAGGGGTCGGGTCGGTTGGTCTTGGACTGGTCGGGCCGGAAAGCCCACACAGGCGACGCGTAGCAGCCCGCAGTCGCGGACATGTAGTCAAGTGGTAGAAGTAGTAGTAGCAGTAGTTGTAGTCGTAGTAGTAGTAGTAGTAGTAGTAGTAGTAGTAGTAGTAGCAGTGGCAGCAGTGGCAGTGGTAGTGGTAGTGGTAGTGGTAGCAGTAGTAGTAGTAGTAAGTAGTAAGTAGTAAGTAGTAAGTAGTAAGTAGTAAGTAGTAAGTAGTAAGTAGTAAGTAGTAAGTAGTATTTCTGCTACGAGGCCCTAATGGGTGGAACTTTTGCAAATTAGTGTCGCAGTTTCTCGCTTGATTGCCATGGATTCTGCGTCTCGCCGGCTTTGTGCATGCATTGGGTATGCCATTAGGCAAGCAGGCAAAGGGAAACGCCAGGATGTTGCTCAAACGCTTTGGCAGGCTCTTCACATCATGACTAAGCCAGATATCTCGAGACAACCTATATCTTGTTGGTCAGCTTTAGGTTTGGGTGGCAAGGAGGCTCCGGGAAATGCCTTTTCCGACGTTCATAGGTCTTGGGGACCAAAAGCCAGTCGCACCTGTCATGTCTTCCTGGATCGCACGACCCAGACCGAGGTTGAGATCATCACACGTGGTGAGTTTGAGAATATCATGCACAGGAACATGCAAGCTCTCTCGACTTATCAGGAAAAGCTTGAGACTTTAAATCTATGCCTCGCTAGTTTCGAGCGCATTGGGGAGGCTGTGACGACAGATGGACCTGCAAGCATGTCTGTTGCTTCATCATTCAATCCTGTTCGGCGTGGTGTTGGACTTTCCGTTGACGAGTTGTCTGCTGATGGCAGCGCGGTGGACTTCGACCGGGAACCAATGCATCCTTCCTTGTCGAGTGTGGAGCAGCTGAAGGAAGAACATCGCCAGAGACGGATGGAGCTGAAAGAACAGAGACGAGCTGATCGTGCGAAGAAGAAGAATATACCACATGCTGGCTCCAATTAAATGCTCAAATATATTTCAACTAATAGTCGTTCCTCATGAACAAGCTTGAGGGCGGACCCGGTAGAGGCGCTGCAGACCGGATGCAAAAAGTAGTAAGTAGTAAGTAGCCAGTAGTCAGTAGTCAGTAGTCAGTAGTCAGTAGTAGTAGTAGTAGTAGTAGTAGTAGTAGTAGTAGTAGTAGTAGTAGTAGTCAGTAGTAGTAGTAGTAGTAGTAGTAGTAGTAGTAGTAGTAGTAGTAGCTGTAGCTGTAGCTGTAGCTGTAGCTGTAGCTGTAGCAGCAGTAGCAGCAGTAGCAGCAGTAGCAGTAGCAGCAGTAGCAGCAGTAGTAGCAGTACTAGCAGTACTAGCAGTACTAGCAGTACTAGCAGTACTAGCAGTACTAGCAGTACTAGCAGTACTAGCAGTACTAGCAGTACTAGCTGCACTGGCAGTACTAGCAGTACTAGCAGTACTAGCAGTACTAGCAGTAGCAGTGGCTTTCGCTGACGACTGGCTCTTTCAATGGGTCATTAACAAGCCTGAGGAGGGAACTAGAGCTGTTAGACTAGTGGGCTTCGTACTTGATGTCCTACATGAATTTGGCATGCAACCGAGCCTGGACAAAACAGTCATACTCATCAAACTCAAGGGCAGCCAAGCAAGTCGACTTGTTAAGGAGCACGTTTTCCACCGACCGGGCAAAGGCAAGGTCATCAAGATTGAAACAGGCCGTGGGCAAGTTGAACTGCCTGTCGTTGATCAGCATACCTACTTAGGTTGCCAGCTGAGCTACACTTGTTCTGAGTTTCTCACAATCAAACATAGAGTCCGGCGGTCTTGGATTGTCTTCAACAGGCTCTTGCCCTCTTTACGTAGCGCTGGCCTCTCCCGCAGACTCAAGTTAGAGATTTGGCGCGCGTGCGCATATGCCAGCCTAATGTACGGGCTCGATTGCGTAGTTTCCTCTGGTGCTGGTTTCCTTCTTATCACCAAAACAGTAGCCAGGCAGCTGCGTATGGCTATCAAAGAGCCAGTCCACCTTACCAGGGAGCCGGCGCGCGTCTTGTTTGCGAAGCTTGAAGTGCTTGATCCTTCCTTCGGATCTGGCAAGCCGCGCCTTGCGTCGACTGCAAATCTGCAGAAGTGGTAGTATGCCACAATTGCAGCCTGGCAGAGTCAGTACAAGATGGCAGGCATTGGAAAACCACTTTTCGTGTCAGACACAAGGCGTGCAGGTGCCCGTCACACAATCCTTGTCTCACTCGGCTGACACTCAAGCGCAGCTGGTTGCCATCGCGCAGCATGTTGTGCCAGGCCTGTCCGCATTGTGGAGTCTATTTTGACTCCCTTAAAGCAGTGCGGGTCCATTGTGCCCTGAAGCACGCCCCTACTGCAGCGAGCGAGGCTACCGTCACCGACCCGCCCAAACGCACACAGCAGGATATGCGTGCAGACTTTATGTGCCATGCCGACTTTATGTGCCATGCCCTGAATGGACTCCCCACATGTAAGCACTGCCTGTGGAATTTCACTTCATGGCCCTCTCTTTGTCAGCACTTCGAGAGGAAGTGTTGCTCGGTGTTGCATACGGTGACACAGCCCGAACCGGCTCCTACAGATAGTGCTGCAATGCAACCTGACCTTCCCTTGCATATGTCTGTTCCCGAACAGCCGCACCTCCCAGAGGTAGACACAGAGGTACCGCACGACCTCCATAACCTGTGGAGCCGGCTGCCTGAAGACCTATGCCAGATGCTGTGTGACACGGATTGGCGGCCTTTGGCCAAACACCTATTAGGGCGAGTGGTCAGAATGATTGCATGTTTTGCAGTCAATGGTTAGCACGGTCTAACTACCTGACCAGACACTTAAACGTGCAGCATCCCTCACTCAGAGCTGTTCTCCAGGAGCTGCCAAGTTGGCTCGCAGACCGTAGAGGCTTTCCGGTAGAGCTACCGTCTTTAGCCCGTGCCAGTGGTGCAATCAGGACTTCAGCGTGCAACACCACAGCAGGGCTAAACATGTGCAGTCCTGTCCCACCCTTATCAGGACAGGCCTCCTCACCTTACTGCAGCATCTGCAGCAAGCACTTAACGCCTCGCAGGATTCGGATGCTCGGCATGGAACCGGAGTTGCCGGAGCCCCTGGCGGAGCTGGTGTCAGCCAAGAAGCAGGCGGCACTGTTGCAGAGCATCGTCAACACCAATCCCAGTGGCAACCTGGGAGCGGGAGCGCAACAAGCTCCGCAGGAGGCGGAGCCGGCGAAATCCTCGGAGCCATCTGCTCCCTCAGCACCGGAGCAGGCAATGGACAAAAGCGAGGTTACCATGGAGAGCAGCAGAAGGAGAGCAAGTGGCAAAAGTCCCACTACAAAGGGGGACACTCCACCGATGGTTCCGGATGGGGAACGACCACTGGAACAAGCAGGCTTGGGAGAAGGAGAAGGAGCAGGACAAGGAGAAGGCCAATCCACCTACCCACACCTGCCCGCAGAAGCAGCGGCAGCAGCAGTAGACTAGATGAAGGGGCGGTCAACAACAGCACACCAGTAGTAGTGATCGTGGTAGTAGTAGTAGTAGTAGTAATAGTAGTAGTAGTAGTAGTAGTAGTAGTAGTAGTAGTAGTAGTCATAGTAGTAAGTACTAGTACTAGTACTAGTACTAGTACTACTACTACTAGTACTACTACTACTACTACTACTACTACTACTACTACTACTACTACTACTACTACTACTACTACTACTACTATACTACTACTACTACTAGTACTACTACTACTACTACTACTACTACTACTACTACTACTACTACTACTACTACTACGACTACTACTACTACTACGACTACTACGACTACTACTACTACTACTACTACTACTACTACTACTACTACGACTACTACTACTACTACTACGACGACGACGACGACTACTACTACTACTACTTGGCTTGCGCGCCTCCTGGCGCCTGGTAGTTTGGAGGTGTTCGAGGGTCGAAAGTATCGGTTTTTACAGGGTTTTGTGAAAATCGCAGTTTGGGTACGTTGTCAAAAACTACTTTGTTTTACTAATAATTACACTTTTGGATGACGATGATGATGCTACTGATGATGATGATGATGATGAAGATGCTGAGAATGCCAACGATGTGCATGTAAAATTCGCGGTTCAGCATGTTGTGATTGACACCCCCACCAAACCCTCCCCTCCCAGTCGAACACAAGGCCCCATCAAACGCTCCAAAGTACCGGCACTGCCAGTGTTTTTGGCAACAAGAAAACCATTGCGGTCGACCATAATAGTGTACCGTGCTACTGCTACTGCCACTGTTACTGCTACTGCCAACACAGGAAAATCGAGCCACTGTGCGGGCCCCCCCGCCTGACGACCCCCCCGCACCAGTGGAAGAAAATGCTTCGAAAACACACGAAAATCGAGCCACACCGTGGGGATTGCGTTTTCGGCAAAAATCGCGGTTCAGCATGTCGTGATTGACATCCCCACCAAACCCTCCCCCCCAGTCGAACAAAAGGCCCCATAAAACGCTCCAAAGTACCGGCACTGCCAGTGTTTTTGAAAACCTGTTGCGGTCGACCATCTCGTTATTAACCCCCCCCCCCCACCCCCCCCCCAACCCAAAACCTCCCCGAAACACTTGAAAACAGAGCAAAACACCAGGCGCCAGGAGGCGCGCATGGGTACTACTTCTACTACTAGTAGGAAGAGGAGTAGCAGCAGCAGCAGCAGTAGTCGTAGTAGCAGTCGTCGCCGTCGCTGTGGTTGTCGTAGCAAAAGGAGTGCAAGAAGTTCCTTGTGCAAGTTTCAAGCTGCGAAAACAACTTAAGATACCAAATAAGCTGCACTTTGCCGATGTTTGTTTGTGGTGTGATAAGACTTTTGCTCCGATCAACGCTGAAAGACAATACTCATGCAACCTTCGCGTAGCTAAGACGATATTTCCACAGCAGTTGTCAGATCAGAGCAGCATGTGTCATTTTGCGTCCTGGGTCGAACCCGAATACCCGCTCAAATCTGTACTTAAATCGAAAAGTTCCCGGGATTGCTTTTCAGTGGCAAGCGTATGTCTCGACTGCATACATATTTGGGCGAATTCTAGCTGTGGGGAAATCCAACTTTGCTCGTGAGGTATGTACTTGTGGGCTCTTGCTGCACCAGTGCAGTTCGATATCTTCAAAAGCGAAGCTTATCCAAAGAACACGTGCTTTTCCAGCTACCTTCTGAGCTTCTTAATATTTGACCTCAGGTTGCCTTGCTCCGGGAGTCGGGCAGGCCTGTACCTAAGGCACCGGGCACAGCGCGAATACCCAACATCAAGTTTTAGCCATTCGGTGGACGCGCAGGAGACGTTCATCTCACTGAGGGCGGCTGAGCTCCAGATTGAGGCAAGCCCTAGCCGAGCTGTTGTGATATGTTGTGATGCTTGACTGATCTTATGTGAGCTGTCCGTCAGCTGCCATCCATTCAAGCATCCTGCGTGCCGTATTGGAACTGTCTGAAACGATCTGAAACGTACCTCGATTTTTGCCTTCGTTCGCCCGTCAAGTGGACGGAGCAAGCGAGGAAGAAATGATAAGAAGAGGACCAAATGGGATTGGACGGGTCTTCGTGAGAGCCAGGCTCGCGGAACCTGGCGAGCATCCGACAACAAACGAGTTTTCAGGTTGATAGGCAAGGCAAATCATCTGTAGAAGTCTTTGTAACTGCTCGGAGGTTGAAGCACCGGCAAGTCGCTGCGTACCCACGATGGATCGCTCCCCAAGCTGCAATGTTGCCACATTTGCGTTCCCTGTTGCGGAATCGAGAGCATCCAGAACCACAACACCACAGATGGCCCAGGAACTGAGTTGCAATGTGCATCGCATCGGTCAATTTTCGCCGTGTCAAACCGAGAAGCAGATCAGCGCAGGGAGCGGCAGCAGGTCGTGATGGTTGGAGCTTGTGGAGATGTTCGCGCCTGCGATTAACGCAAGTCAGTGGATGTCTTACACGTTACAGCCGTTGTTGCCTTGGCGAACAAAATGCTAGAGGTGGACGGGACGGCGTTCCCAACAGTTTAATGAACGGTGTCGGTTTGTCGTGTCCGGCTTTAACGTCCACTGTTGGATCTACATGCAGCCGCGAGGGTGAATGCAAGTACTCGAAATCTTTCCTGCTCAGTTGCAGAACGACTGCACCGAACCTTGGAAACCCGACACCTTTCCAGGACCTGCACGCCTTCTGTTGCTTTGCCCATGATCTGTACAGGACCATGCTTCAGTCGGCTCCTGGTCCCCTCCGCGAGTTCTAGGTCTGATCTTGGAAAGCGAAGCAGCGAAGCAGCAGTTTCCAATTGCACCGATTCAGGCGGCTTCGATCGCGAGGAGAACTTCAAGAACCTAGTCTTTCAGCTCGCGGCTTAGTGATTGGCCGCATGTCTCGTTCCCGCAGGTGCCCATTGTGCGAGCTGTTGATCAGAAGTTTCCGGTTAGCCATGCCTTACCTGAGACCTGGAGGGCTGCATAGCTTGGTTCCGGTCTGTTGCTTAGCTTGCGACTTGCAGCTTGCGGCGTGGTCTTTTCCACAGTCTCGGAGGCCTTGAAAAGACGGCGATGCAGCATCTGCGTGCTGGGCGGCTCCATCTCGCTTCAAGCTCGTGGGTCCGGCCCTTGGTCCCTTCAGAGGAACTGACCATTTTACGCTACTCTCGAGAGATGTCGCGTTGTGAAATGGAGTGGCAATTTCGGGCTATTGACGACGGCCCTGGGAAGCAGTTTTTGTCGTTTGAGTTGTGTAGTGGTTTGCAGACAACTATCGAGTCGCATCTGCTGCGCGTGCCTGCTCATTGCAAAAGATTTGCCAGCTGTATGTTGATTCTCATGTCCCAGTTTCCCTGATGGCCATGCAAGCAGTGAATGTAGAAGCAACAGCCGCTCAAAACACTGGCAAACATAGATGAGACCGGTGCAGTCAAATGCAGTCAATCAGTTCATCCATTGTCAGTTCATCCATTGTCGTGGTTCCAGGCACAATTGGTTTTCTAGGGGGCCACCCGGGCAAACACCATGAGAGGAGACAGGACTCTTTTCGTTTTCAGAACGCAAGACATGTCTGAGACAAAAGCGGGCAGAACAGAAGAAGATGCTAGGAGAGTATGCCACCTGAAAATCCAGGCGCGACAAAAATATGGGCGGCAAACCACAGGAAACACCAACGGAGCAGGGCAGATGGTTGGTGCACATTTGCTGGATTCAGTCCTTCTCTATTGACTCCATTGATTTCTGTGTAGCACATTTATGTGCGTAGGGACAACCGTCGAATCGACGTGGATGCTGCAGCCGCTGTCTGCTCCACGTCCCCCGACGATTTTCAGATTTCCGGTAGATCCCTCCTGACGCCATGGCATACCAGTCCGCCGATGTCGTCGCGGCGCTCGACATGATCCGTCGAGCCGTCGCCTCCGGCGACGACCTCAGCCAGCTTTTCGGCGAATGGTCTGGACTGGAACGGCGGGCCCTGGTTTCGGCGATCAACAGTCCAGCCGCCGCGCCAGGGCCCGTCGTGTATGGCGACTCGTCGAGGGCTACACCGGCGTCTTCTAGTGGAGCAGCAGCAGGGCTGGCGCCGTCCGACGACCCGTGCCCGGAACCCCCCGTCGACAGGCACCACGCGCCTCCTTCGGCGCACGCGGGGGTCTCCGGAGCACCGTCGTCCTCGGCCGACATGCCGGCGGCCGGCAAGCCATCGGGTGGGGGCTACCCTCAGAAGCCCACCCGCCCGGCGCCGTCGGTTCCGAAAGGCAGCCCGCCGGAGGTCTGGGACCAGGTGGGGTATCTCTGTCGGACCGACGCGGAGCTGGCCTACAAACACAATATCCCGACGGCGGAGGCCTACTACCGGCGGTACCAGACGGTACTCCCGGATCGGATCACGCCGGCGACCGTGATCCCTGGGCCGCCGCCGCCGGCTCCGTCGGTGCCGATCGTCGACTACCAGGACCGAATCGCCGAGGAGCTCCGGCGGCAGTTCGAGGATGAGTCGCGACACCAGCGCACCGGCGGGCCGCCGGTGAAAGCCATGCCGGCCGCATCGGCACCGTCGCCGTCGCCGCCAGCACCGTCGGGGTCATTCCGCAGGGCACCTACACCAACGCCGCAAGAGATGTACCCCGACGCGGACCCGATCACCGGCGCCGGCTTCCCCATCCTTCCACGGCGGCCGGGGCCGAGTGCCTCCCCCGCCGAGCTCGAGCGCCACCGGCGCGAATACCGGCGGCTGGCCCATATCCGCCGGATGCTTTGCTCGCCGGAGTGGCGCGACCACGTCGAGCTGATGGGCAAGTCCGGCGTGAGATCCGACGTCACAGTGCCGGAGACGCTCCGGCCCCTCACCGTCGCCAACCTGGAGCAGTTGGAGGACATCGAGAGGGCCGCCGCCGGCGGCTCCACAGCCATGGTACCGGCGGCCGCCGCCGCGGCGTACTATGTGCTGCGGGCACTGCCGCACGGCGTCCGGGGAGGCCGCATTCCAGAGAAGATCCCCGGCGAGATCTGGTGCGTCGGCTGGTGCGGGCACCCATGCACCAACGGTCGCTGCCGCGGCATCCCCGGCAGATGCCTCCGTCCGGTGCTGATTCGTGCCGGCGGCACCGTCGACCTGGATCGCCACGACCACCACGAGTGCGAGGACTGCCACGAGCAGTCCCGGCACCGGTGATCCGGTCGGCCGGCCCCCGTCGCTATCTCCCCGTCGCCGTCTTCTACAAGGTCGACCTCTCCGACGGCTTTGTCGCTGGCGACGTGGGAATTCAAGCCTCAGGGGGTGCGTCGGTGAAGCCTTCGCGGGCCTCTCCCGTCGCCTTAATTTAATTCTTTTTCTGCCCGGCGTTGTAATCGCCCAGGGCCCGACTCAGAGCCGATCAGGCGCCACCGGCGCGAGAAAGGAGGGCGGCCGTCGCAGTGCAGTCTTTCTCGCTTGCCCGTCGTTCGTCGTGCACCGCTTTTTCTTTTACCTTTTTCTTGAGGAGGTTCGGTTGGCTCGAGGCGCCAAGGCCGGCGCACGCCTAGGCTCGAGGCCCCGTTTGCCACTTCGGCCGGCTGGTGAGGGCATTCGTCGAGCTGGGGGCTTCCGACCATTTGCCCCTGTTGCCGACGGTTGGCGCCGTGGACGTCGACTCCGCCCTAGCCCGGGCCTCGGCGTTAGTCACAGCTGGCGTCCCGGCCACGGTCCTCGAGGCGAGTGGAGGTCCCGTCGGGAGGGGGATCCTCCGACCGCCTCGGCTGGCCAGCCAGAGGGGCGACGGTCCTCAGGACCGGCCCCGTCGAACCAGATCGTACCGGCGGGGCCCGCGATAGGGCCCTCAGCGACGGCCGTAGTACCGACCGGCGCTCCAGTAGTGGTCGCGGCGACGGTTCGTGGACCAATCCCGCCCCCGGCGACGGTCCCCGACCCGCCAGCGAAAAGGCGGAAGGACATCCCGCTCAGGAGGGACACCCGTCGAGCGTGCAAACGCACCGCCTTTGAAGCGGCCCTCCCGGAGAACAGGGAGGCGGCGCTGGCGGAAATCGACGAGAACATCCTGGCGAAGTCGTCCCAGGCACCCTTCCAGTCGAGAGTCCGCACGTGGCAGGAAGCGTGCGAGACTTGGGCCGTCGCTCCCTGGCCCATCTCGGCGGAGGCGGTGCGGAAGGTTGCCGCCACCTTCCGTCGAGGCGGCTATCGCTCCGTCCAGAACTATTTCGACGCCGCCGTGTCATACCAGGAACAGTTTCGCGGCGAGGCCGTCGACCCCCTCATCCGGCGGGCCATGCGACGCTACGCCCGGGCAGTGGTCCGCGGCCTGCCCGGCTCGAAGCTGAAGGCCATCTTCGCCGTCGACCGCCTAGTGGCCCTGGTCTCCAGGGTGGATCCGCCGGGGACCGAAGCGTGGAGCCCGTGGGTCACGGCACACGCCGTCGACGCCCTCATCCTGGCGGTGTGGTTCATGCTCCGCGAGATCGAGTTCTCAGCGGCGCGGACGCAGGACATAGAGGTCGCCGACGGCACCGTCGCCCTCCGGCTTCCCCTGCACAAGACCGCGACCGGCGGCGAGGTCGAGTTGACCCAACGCCAGCTACGGTGCGCTTTTGCGGGGCGACCGTGGCGCCGCTGTGCCCATACCACGCGGCGCTCCGCCATGTCTCCCGCCTTCGGCGGGCCGGACGGTGGGTGCGTGGGGCACCCCTGTTCCCCGACGGGACCGGTGACACATGGGAGAAGTCAGAGACCGTCCTCTTTTTCCGGCGGGTCTTGCTGGCGGCGGGGATCCAGCTGACCACCACCGACCACAACGGCGCCACCGTCCAGCTCTTCAACGGCCATCTGGCCAGGGTGGCCGGCGCCGCGTGGCTGGCGTCTAAGGGCGTCAACACGCCCATCATCCAGTTGCTGGGCCGATGGTCTTCGGCCGCCGTCGAGCGGTACGTCCAGGCGGCGCCGCTGGCAGTCGCCCCGGACGTCCCCCGGCGCATACTGGCGGAGGACGTCGAGATAGTCAGCGTCCGGCCGGCGTATGGCGACGCCATCTCGCAGGCCAAGGCCCCACCGGCTCTCGGCCACCAGCCGCCGCTGGCACTGGAGGATGGCGAGCCGGCTCAGGTGGAGGCGCCGCCGCCCGAAGATCACTCCCCGGCGGTCGCGTTCGAGCCCGGCCCCGCCAGACCCGAGACGGTGAAGCAGGTCGCCGTCGCGCCGCCGGAGCACCTCATTTACAATGAGCGGCAGAAACGGGCTCACGCCCCTGATCCGACGGAGGCTTCGTCGGACCGCTTCCTGTGGAAAGCGCGGGGTTGTTCCTGGCCATACGGCGTCCGGAGTTTTTATAGGATCACCGAGCTGCCGGCGGGCGCCGCCAAGTGCCTCAGGTGCTTTCCGAAGGCCCCGTCGGCCGACGGTGTCGGGTCGCCGACGGAGGAGGCAGCCTCCCCGGTGGCATCCAGCTCAGATTCCGACGATTCGTCGTCGTCCTGAGAAAAAGGGACCGGGGCCGTGCACTTGGTGAGCCCGTCGCTGTGCACTGTGCTCCTTGTTTCTTGCCGCAGCCCGTCTTTGATCGTACCGCCTGTCCATTCCCGCCGGCCCCCTCGTCGTGATCATGGCTATGGGTCCGCAGCTCGTCGCCGACGTCCTGACCGACTTCGACGACCTCGCCACGTCGGCGGGGGCGGGTCCGGACCTCGTCGCGTACCTGAAGGCGCGGTCGCTCAACCGCACGGCCACCCTCGCCCTCGTCGCCGACGAGTGGTCCGACGTGGACGCGAGAGTCTTCCAGCCGTTCCGCGACGGCGACGAGATCGCCGGGACGACTTACAAAGCGTCGCCGGCGGAGCAGCCGGTCGTCCGGGCGATCATCCGCCACATGTGGTCGGAGGCCCGGCGGCAGTGGAACGAGTTCTCCACCCCGGCCCCGGCCCCGTCGACGGCAGCACCACCTCCGGCCACCCTGCCGACGATGGTCGGCGAGAAGCCGCCGAGGACCTTCCCGGAGTGGACCGACCTCGTCGCCCGCCGCTACAACGCCGTCCAGCTCGGGGGTGAGCCCCGCTTCGTCGGGGCAGAGGAGGTGCTCGCCAGGATCCACTGGGAGCACACCAAGTCCAAGCTCTACTCTACACGCCGCTCGGCCTCGGCGAGATCCTGGCGTCCCGGACTTGGTCCTCCCTCGGCGTCGTCAACCCCCTCGCCGGCCGTCGCAGCGCCGGCGGGGCACAGAACATCAAGTTCGTGGACGGCGGCCTGGCGGTGGAGGAGAACCAGCCGTTCGTCCCGAGGGGCATATGGGCCGTCGTCGACGGCCTGGACGCCATCCGCTGGGCTTGGGTCCTGACCGGCGTGGGGACGGAGGCCGGCGTTATTAGGTACGTCGATTGGTGGACGACCAAAGCCCGGCTCCACTCGAGCAAGCTCGAGGCCGTCGTCGCCTACTGGGACGCCACGGCGCACCAGCTGGCCATGTCCATGCGCCTCGCCCGGACCTTCGAGGAGGTGACCTCGGCGATCATGGCGGACCAGGCGGCGTTCAACGAGGCGCTCCAGTCGGCCGTCAAGCCCGGCCCGCCGAAGAGACCGACGGGGGCACCGACGGGAGGCCCACCCAACCACCCGACGGAGGACGACCACACCGCCGACCCCCCCAAGGGAAAGGGGAAGGGCCGAGGTCGCCAGCCCCGTCGCCGCCCTGGGAAGCAGCGCCGCCAGGAGCAGGACTGGGAGGACGACGGCGCCAACAGGGACTGGGGTCGTGATCACTACGACGACCGTCGCCAGCCCCAGAACCGCTGGAAGCAGACCGGTCGCGACGAGGGTCGCGACCAGGGCTGGCGCCAGTCCTGGGGCCGCGGCCGTCAGGACCAGTGGGACCAGGACGACCGTCGCGGTGGGAAGGACCGCCGTGACGAAGGCCGTCGGGAGGACCCCAAGCGCCGCCGCTAGGGACAGCGCGGGGCCTCGCCCGGATCGGACAACCACGGCGAGGTACCCGGCAGCCAATGTGCTGGTACCGTCGTCCGACCGGCACTCAAGCGCACCCGGCGGGCGCCCAAAATCATCCTGCTCTCCTTCTTCGACGGGATCGGTGCGGCCCCGGCGCTGGTGGAGAATCTGTTCGGTCAACCGACCCTGGCGCTGGCGTGGGAGATTGACGCCACCTGCCGACGGCTGGCGTCGGCGAGGCTGCCGTGGCTGGTCCACAGGGGCGACGTCACATCGGAGTCGCCCGGCTCCGTCGCGGCGGCAGTCAAGAAGGCCGACCCGACCGGCGAGTGCACCGTGATTGTCACCGCCGCTCCGCCGTGCCAAGACTTTTCGAGAATCGGCCCGGCGACCGGCCACGCGGGCGAGCGAGGGAGCCTCTTCCTCCTCACCGTCGACATGTTCAACCAGATCACCGCCGACCTCTCCGACCGGCGGGTGGCGTTCCTCTTCGAGAACGTCGTGATGGAGCCCGCCGACGCCGCCAAGATCAGCGACGCCCTCGGCGTGCAGCCGGTCCTGGTCTGCGGGTCGGACTTCGGCTGGATTTCCCGGCCCCGACTATGGTGGATGTCGGCGGACCTAACCGGCGCCCTGGTGGACCCGGCGTCGGGCCGACCGCTTCAGTGGTCGAAGCAGGGCTCGTACCGCCGACTCCGGCTCGAGGCCCCGAGACAACCGGCGGACGAGCTCACCGAGGCCGGCCTCTCCTTCCACCAGTCCGTCGAGTCCGGTAGGTTGCGCCTGCCGTGCTCTACGACACCGGCTGAAGACGCCGGCGGGAGGCAGCCCCCGAAGAGGGTTCGGCAGAAGCTTCCCGAACCGGCGAAGGCCCGCTGGGCGGCGGACGGCCGACGGTTCGCCCCTTGGCACTACGTCGAGGAGGCCATGATGCACGACGACGCGGGCCGCCTGCACAACATCCCGGCGGGCGTCAAGGAGCGCCTTCACCACATCCCGTCGGGTTACACCCAGGCCAGCTTCGTCGACGACACCGCCCGCCACCGCGTCATCGCCAACGGATGGCACTGGGGGGTAGCCCGCCGCCTTCTGGCGATCATCGTGGCCTTCTCCGTCGCTTCCTCCTCGACGGCAGCACCGGTACCTGAGCCACGTCGGTCAACCCTCCAGTGGGCAGCGGAGCAGTTCGGCGGCGGACCGGTGCCGATGGAGCCTCCGCCGCGACACCGACCGGACATCGACCTCCCCGACGACGACCCGGACCTTCATTGGCACCTGTCGGCGTCCCTGCGGCATTGCACGGTGACCCGGCGGCCCGATCTGGAGCCGGCCTTGGAGCGTGTACTGCTCCTCTGGCGGTCGTGGCGCCACGACCTGGCGAGGATCCGGCGGGAGGTACTACAGGACATCTCCCACCTCGTCGACGACATGGAGGACCACACGCAGCGGTGGCTGGAGCACCGGTCGCCGTCGGTCAGATCGACATACTCGACACCGGGCAAGGCGAGACCGACGCAGATCCCCGTCATCCTGGAGTTGCTCCGCACCGTCGGCTACCCCGACGTCCCCGGCATGCAGGAGGACCTGACCGACGGCTTCGACATGTTGGGCGAACTCCGCCGCGGCCCGGGGTGGCGAACCAGAACCGACGAGAAGTACTCCAACCCAGCGTCGATCGAGAACTTCGCGTCGGCGAACTGGGAGTACATCAAGCGGCGGGCTTCCACAGCCACCGTCGGGGAGCACACCGACACCCTCCTCGCCGAGCTCGTGGAGGAAGTCCGTCTCGGCCGGGTGGTCGGCCCAACTCGGGCCCCCGACGGCTGGAACTTCAAGACGACGGCACTCCTCGACAGGCCGGGGGCCGACCGTCTGGTCCCGCCGCCGCCGGGCCAGGCCTTTGCCGCAGCCTCCTTCCCCGTCGTGCAGGAAGACGAACAGGGAGGAGCGAAGGTCCGTCGCGCCGAAGACTGGCGCAGGTCCGGACACAACTCCACCGTCAGGGCCCACGACGTCCCCACGCACCACTTCGTCGACGACTTCGTGGACATGGTCCGGCGAGTGGTCGACCAGGCGGGGGGGCCGGCGACACTGGCGAGGATATTCGGGCACGACCTCCTCAACGCCTACCGCCAGTGGCCGGTCAAACACCCGGCGCACTCCGGCACCTTCATCGCGGGCCCAGCCGGCGTATCTCTCTGGTTTCATATGGCGATGTGCTTCGGCGCCGCCGCGTCGGTGTGGCACTTTAACCGGACAGCCGACGCCCTCCAGGCCATACAGCGGGTGCTCCTCTGGATCCTGGCCGGCCACTTCGTCGACGACTTCAACGGCGTCGACATGGATGAGTCGGCGAACTCGGCCTTCCGGGCGATGGCCGACTTCTTCGAGCTCGTCGGGTTGCAGACGAAGCCGTCCAAGGCCCAGGCCCCGGCGACTCAGCAGACAGTCCAGGGGGTCCTGGTGTCCGTCGAGACCGACGCTGTGGTCCTGCAGCCGACCGCACGACGCGTCAAGAAGGTCCTGACGACGATCGACGACGCACTGGCCAACGACGAGCTCACGCCGGATGTGGCGAACCGTCTGGCCGGCAAGCTCAACTTCATCACCCAGTCGACCTTCGGCGCCCTGGGGAAGGCAGCCCTTCAGCCCGTCTATTCAAGGGCACACGACGCGGCGGCCACGTCGGCCACGTCGCTGTCGACGGGCCTCCGGGCAGCCCTCACGTCTCTTCGGGCCCTGCTGGCGGACATCCGGCCAAGGAGGGTACCCATCATAGACGACGGGGCACCGGCGGCGATCATCTACGCCGATGCCTTCTACCAGCCCGGCGAGGTGAGACACAAAGCCGGGCACATACCGGCAGAAGTCGGGATCCGGCCGGGGACCCGAGGCCGGAACGGTTGGGGCTTCGTCGTCCGCATCGGCGCCCTCGTCTTCTATGACTGCGGCGTGGTGCCGGCCAAGTTCCTGGACATTTTCGCCTCCCGTCGGGCGTTCATCTACGTCCTCGAGATCGTCGCCCAGGTGCTGGCGCTGGTCACATTGTCCCGTCGGTTGCCCCAGAGGTGGCTGGCCTTCATCGACAACGTCGCCGGCCAATGGGCACTCACCAAAGGGTACGGGAAGGACCCCGCCGTCAACGGCGTCTTGGCGGCCTTTTGGTCCACGGCGGCTCTGTCGGAATGGCTCCCCGACTTCCGTCGGGTGCCGTCCAAGGCCAACGTCTCCGACGCAGTGTCGAGAGGGGACCTTCACACGGCGGAGAGCTCCGGCTGGGAGCGGGTTCACACACCCGTCGAGTCGATCCTCAAGGTGCTCTCCCGGGCCGCCGTCGACCTGGACTTCGCGGTGAACGAAGCCGCCGACGAGCTACTGAATCTGGCGGTGTGAGCGGGCTAAGCCGGCGCAGAGTGGGTGAGGGGAGCGCCGGGCGGCAGCTAAAAGCGTCCCCCGGCGCCGGCTTGCCTAGTACTGGCGATTGCGACGGACCCGGCGCGAATGCGCTTCAATCCATCCAAAAGAAGGGTTTCGTCCGTCGTAGCTCTTTTGGGTACCCGTCGGGGAAAACGGTTGTCGTGTAGCACATTTATGTGCGTAGGGACAACCGTCGAATCGACGTGGATGCTGCAGCCGCTGTCTGCTCCACGTCCCCCGACGATTTTCAGATCCCACCCTCGCCGCCCTTATTGGGGGAGAGATTTTTCATTTGGAGACCTTCGGGTCGTCGCTCGCTGGCGGGCAGCGGGCCGGGGCAGCTAAAAGCGTCCCCCGGCGCCGGCTTGCCTCGTGCGCTTCAAACCATCCAAAAAGAAAGGGTTCGTCCGTCGTAGCTCTTTTGGGTACCCGTCGGGGAAAACGGTTGTCCGTTCCATGTGTCTTGGCTATCTCCTTTTGTCTTGGCTATATTAATCATATGTCTTCCTGTTTCCTGCAATCCCGCACTAACTAGTTTAGGGCAGGCACTAAAGAGGCACTGTAGCCTGTGTTGCTCGAGGCAGACTCGAAGTGGCTTCGCAACAGACTGCATTCAACACGCCGCAGTCTGAAAGGTATCGCCCCCATCTAGTTCGTGCATTGG
>CAJNDT010005864.1:283856-517219 GCA_905221615.1 Symbiodinium sp. CCMP2592
CAGCTTTTCGCGCCTTGTACAACATCGGCAGCTCTGCGTGTCACAACGGCAGCAAAGCAGGTTGGCGAGACATGACCAGATGAACACCAGTTAGTGCTGCAGGTTTGGTAAGTTCCGTAGTCGTGAAGAGACGAGTTCAAGTCCTGTTCAGCTTGGCTTGCTCGGGGAGCTCTTGGTGGTTTCCTGTCACAGTCAGGCTGAACACGGGTTCAACGACGTGGGCGGGTGTGTTTGCGTATTTATTTTGCATACCTTGTAAATTCCAATACCTTGGCCCCATGTTGTTCTCGAATTGACAACCCTGTCGGTGCTGCACGGCGCGTTTGGTGCCGCAATGATTTTCGTCTCGAAATGCTTAATCCAGCCAGCACATGGTGGGATGCATTTTCGTTGCCCTGGTCCGTATCCTCCTTTAAGTGCGATCCGTTGCACCTGCCAATTTTTATACATTAACCTCATGTTGATTTCGGAAGGACAACTCTCTCGGTGCTGCTGGGGTGTCCGGGCGCTGCTCATGGGCTGCGGGGAAGCATTGCAATGGATTGTGGCCGTGACCCTGAATCCACCAGAATAGAGGTCTTCGGCTCTGGTCCTAAATCCAGTCGGTACGTAGTGGGTGAAGCATGTTGGTCTAGGGTTCTTGAAAGGGTGTGTACAATGTTTCTAGCGGGCCGTATAGAGAAATTGTAGAAGGCTGCGTGGATGGAGTGGTAGGTGCATGGATGCATGGGATAACTGCTGTTCCCTCGCTGCTCTAAACGCTTTCGAGACACGTGGCCGCGAACGCGCATGCAACCCTGTCAACTTGCTGCTGGACCTGCACCCGAAATGCAAACGCCACTTTTGGATCTCTTACCTCGGCTGCTGACAACCCGTGTCCAGACCTTGCATTCCAAGATTCCCGCGTTGCGCTCCTTGGGTGCGGAGCAACGCTCGGAATGGTTTCGGGATGATTGCGATGGCCTCAGTGAATTGCAAAATCTTCGCTTTGCGACATCACCAGCGCCATCCCCGCAAAAGGCCATCACTCAGATGCAGGCGGCGAAGCACTGGGCAATTTGCTGGCCAAGCTTCTGCTGTGGGCAGTTCGCCAGCTATGCACTCAACAAGGCATCTTTTGGCAGATATTTTCGATTTATTCCGGCTGTTTGCAGTTTGCACATTGTGCGGGAGTTGTGGATCGCCTCAGCTTTAATATCACTCGTTGATGCTGCAGCCAAGGCCGGCCTTGACCGCTTTGAAGGCGCCGTTTGGTGCCGCAATTCTGTGGTGAGGGAACAGCGCACGTTTCACACTTTTAGGTTCCAGCGATCCCAAGCATCCCAGCCGCTCTGGATGCTTGTTCCTGAGACAAAGTTCAAGTGGCGAGCACTACAGCATATGCTGCAGTCATCTGCAATCGAGGCTGGTTGCTGGTGCAATGGCAAAACCATCCGGGTCGGAGTACGGCTCGAATATGCTCACAGACACACACACACACACAAATGAGTTTTTGCTGCATCTCCCCAGCTGGTCAGGTGCTTCGCGGATGGTTAAGTCCAGCTTCCCTGGTATCCACACGGAGGGACAAGGCCGCCGACTTGAAGTGTGCAACCAGCTGAACTGGACAGAGAAACAAACCGAAAGCATGTAAAATTAATCTGAGAAGGCTGATGTCGCATTGCCACCCCAACTTAGGGCACTAAACGACAACAGACCATGCCAAAGCCTTGATTCCTCCAGGCATGCTTCGGGCGACGAAACCTTCCAATTTAGATATTTAGATACCACATCGACCCGAAGCATGCGGTGCTAGTATGTGCTACTGAAGCTGTTGCAGCATGTCATAGCCACAAAGTGCAGCTGAAAGCTGGGAGTTAAGACGACCAAAAGCTGAAGTCTTACTGGCAACGTGACGTGAACCTTGGCAAGCGTGCCAAAACCTAGAGAGCCTGTGCCTTGCTGGGCCAGCGTAGTAGGTCCGGCATGTCATGCTACGGAAACTCAGAAAGCCCGGCCGGACGGGAAAGCCGAAGAACTCTGAATGCATGGGCAGAAGTCTGCCGGGCAGACGGTGTAGCGCAGGCAGGTCCACTGATCGGGACAGTCAGACTGAGACTTGTTCGGCTTTGACGGTAGAGCACATCTGCCGCGAGGACTTGCTGCACCTTGGACAGCAAGCGGACCGAGTGCACAGCAGACTTGCTGTCGGCATTTAAGCCATGTCTGAAGCTGCCACTGCCAGCCTCTGGAACACTTCTGGAACGTAAACCTGGACAATGGAGGACTGGCTTCTTCTCCATACAGCGGGTAAGGCAGTGGGCAGCGGTTGCTCAGCAGGAAGCTGTCGACCGTGTGCTGACAGGCAACAATTCCTTTCAAGGGCAGCTCCTGTGGTCTTATGACTTTGCTCGGCGCAATCCTTGGGTGCTGACGAAGACTGTGGGTTCAAGTCGCTGCAACAAGGCCCAGATGCTCCTTGCCTGCTCCGGCCTGAAGCCCCTCGCAACCCGGGAAAGGTTTGGCATTGCCGAAACGAGGCAAGTCAGGGTGGATGGTGGCGACGTGCGACGTCTTTCGCTCCTGGATCAGTGGTTGCAAGCTTGGAGATGCATGATCTTGCGTGGCACTCAGATGCCAGACCTGTTAGGTGCTTCTACTGGCGAGATGCTGTCGTCCTGCTTTGTGATGGCCTTGCCCTGCCAGCATGTTAACATCGATTCAGCTGAGAACCGTCATGGCAGCGTGGCAAAGCCATCCGTGACATCGGTGCACCGCAGCTTAGCCATCAGCTCTAGGTCACATGCTAACTGCAGTAGTGACCTGCTCTCAAGCTGTCAGGGGCTCTTCCCACAGAACAGACATGCGAGCTGCACACTTTCTGAGCCAAGATGCCATGCACGTAGTCTCAGTCTCACTGCCTCCCAGCTCCCACCGACTGCAGCGCCTATTGCAGCCAAAGCCACGGTGCTTCTCCGCCAGCCCATGCCATGGCCATGGCATCCGATGTGGCTAGCCAGTGGGTGCAGCACGAGAAAGAAAGAGAACAGCACTTTTGGCAAGAAAGTCAGCGATTGCAGTACCGATTCAATTGTAGCTACATGTAGCTGTGCTGAGTTTCTCCAGACTTGACCACCTCCTGGCTTGAGGCCCAAAGGATTCTTGGGCACTGCCTTTGGCTGCATGGCTGCATTTTTGCAGCTTCTCGAAGCGCGGCGACGCCACGACGCCACAACCAAGCTTGCACAACCGACACGCTTTCTTGAACAACCAAGCGACGATTGCACAACCAAAACGCACCGACTACACAACCAAGAATACCAAAATCACAACCAAGATTCTCGCATCTTCCCTTACGCTTAAGAATGCTTAAGACATGTGGTTCGGACGGTTTCGTCCTGTTACCAGCGCTGCGAAGCAACAACTGGCCCTTTTCGGCCCTTTGCTCGGGGCACTTGTTCGCTCTGGGATGTTTTGGGGCAATTCTTAGTCACTTAGTCAAGATCTTCCAATCGAAGCAAACCCTGCCCAAAACCTAAACTACACCCGACCAGGACTTTATGCGGCTTAACACAACCCCGGCTAGCCTAAGCCCGATCGCCAACCTGGAACCCCACCTAACAAGGCTTAACCTGGCTTAAGCAAAAACAATCCAACCCAGCCTAAACTGAGCAAACCCGAACCACCAAGCGTGACCCAGCCTGACCCAATCCATCCCAACTTTACCACAAGCCTCGCCCTCAACCCCGACCTGGACCTGACACCGCCTTGACCCAACCCGTCCCTGACCTGAGCTAACCCTAACACCAGACTTACCTACGCCAAGCTGATCCCAAATTTCCCATGCTAGGGTGGGGAAGGCCAGGGTCACGGCAGGTTGGACTGGGCTGGGGTCAGGTATGTCCTGAGGTTAGGGAAGCTTCGCCTGCATCTCCAACTTACTCCTTCTTTCTTAGCTGTGCTGTCCAGCATTTGAAACAGCAGGAAAAGCTTGGAGCATGCTTCAATTTTTTCCTTGTGTATCAAAGTTCTTGATGCACACGGCCCTTCATTCGTTCCGGCAGCGAGCATGTGCATCCTTCTCGAGATCATGCCTCTTTGTTCAGACATGTGGTTCGGACGATCTCGTCCTATTGAATTATTCGGCACAATCCTTAGGGAGCTTATTCGATACTGTTTGCTAGGCGGTTGGGGTGGAAGCTCTGCAGCAACTACATAGATATGTGGTAGTTGATCTAAAGCTCCTTGTGGTATAATTTATATGAACGGCCAACTGCATAGCTAAATATGCCTTCGCGAAAGTTCCGCGATGGTGCGGCGAAAGTTACTTTGATTTTTGCGAAAGTTATGTGTTGACCTACTGTTATTGTTACTATTGCTATTACTATTACTACTGCTACTGCTACTACTGCTACTACTACTACTACTACCACTACTACTACCACTACCACTAACACTACCACTACCACTACCACTACCACTATCACTACCACTACCACTACCACCACTACTACTACTACTACTACTACTACTACTACTACTACTACTACTACTACTCCTGCTACTACTACTACTACTACTATTACTACTACTACTACTACTACTACTACTACTACTACTACTACTACTACTACTACTACTACTACTACTACTACTACTACTACTACTAGTGCTACTACTACTACTACTACTACTACTACTACTACTACGACTACGACTACTACTACTACTACTACGACAACTACAACGACTACGACAATTGCGATGACGATGTCGATTACGATGACTATTGCTGCTGTTATTACTGTTACTGTTGCTAATACTATTACTGTTACTATTGCTACTACTAGCACTACTGGCTGTTATGCACCTTGGACCCTCGACTCCAAACACGCTTGAACCTGCACTCTCGAAGACTCCGCGGTGGGTTCAGAACTGCTTGTGTACGTTTCTGTGTAACACAGTAGCGAAGACGAGTTTCCGGTTCACGCTGTGTGCAGTTCCTTGCAGCACTGTCGATGCTAAGTGTAAGCAGCGACAAACCCAAAAAATAGATTCGTGTGGAGGATTTAGCGCGTAAGTTCCGCGCAAGTTCCGCGTAAGTTGCGTTAAAGTCGAAGTCGCCAGATCAAGGCCACCCCCCAATGGACATTGTTGGTGCCTTTCGCGAATGGCCGTCTTAGGGGGTGGATTTTTGATGAGGACTAAGAACCTTCAAAAGAACCTTGCAAAAAAACATTTAAGCGCAACCTCGCAGCAAGCCTTAAAAGGAGCACTCCAAGGAACGCCGAACAGAACCCTCACAGGAATCAGGTGTCTAGCTTGCAAAGGTATGTAAGTATGCCTCCGCGAAAGTTGCGCGACGATGGCGCGAAAGTTACTTTTTTATCCGTGAAGAAGGTCATTCCGGAACGAAGCAATTTAGATCAACAACCATGTAATCGGTTTTGTTCTGCTCTCAGAGCATGCCGATGGCCACATGCGCTGGCCCAGGACTGAAGGGCTCCGTCCTGCCCTATGGCTTCCTATACTCTATGCCTTCGACTATCATGGAGCCGCGCCTGTAGAATATGAGGTTTATTTTTGAGCGATGCCGAGAAGCCGCATGCCTTCTCGCAACTGGAATCGAGCTACCACGACCGTGGTGTCAATGTTATTCAACTAACTGCAGACAGCGTTGTTGCTTCTCATAGTTCTTTTGCACTAAGCCAGGGCCACAACTTCGCCACGTGGCCTGCTTCGATAATCGGCCAGCACAAAGTTTTTTTCAGAGGCCGTCATCCTGCACATTTTCTGGAGCCCGGATCTGAAAGGAGAAGGAAATCCACAGGACCTTGTCCATGAACACTTGTCTGGTGGCATGCACTTCCCGTTTCGAGTTTTATGCCAATTGGTGACAGGTAGGTGGCTTCATGGCAATCTGGGGCGGCTACACCTTCGTGCTTGGCTTTCTCATTGTTTTCAGGAACAACCAGGCATGAAAAGGGAGTCGTGCATGTCCACCCATTGCCAGTGCCTCGGTAATTAGCTACAAAGGACAGAGCCTGTGTGCAAAGGCCTACAACAGATTCTGGGAGGCAGCATCCAAAATGCACGAACTGCGTGGTGAGCTGTTCAACTGTGCCAGCACACTTTGTGCATATTGCTGCGAACCCAAGATGCTTGGCTGCTTCCCATGTTTTCGCAGTGTTTGGAAATGACTTCTGCATCGTAAACACAACCAAGATTCAGGAAGTTCGGACCAGAAGGCTCACGAGAGCATGCAGCTGCAAAGGGGCATGTGGATGAGTTTCAGCACCTGCTCGTGCGTCTTATAAGCTGCTTGTCGGAAAAGTCGCTGAGGACTTCGCTTGCAAACGGCGCGCTTGCGCAGCAGCAGCGTTTCGACTTCCTAAGGTCTGCTGTTCTCCTCCTGCTGTCATGATATTGCAAGCGAAGATCCCCACATAGCCCAGCTGAAATCCAAAAGCGTTGGCGACCTGGACCTGCAGACGGCTACGCGGCTACATCAATCAAAGCCTGACGGAAGTCTTGCACAGACCCCGTCTGCATCAGGCTCAGAACCTGAACAAGAAGGCCTGCTGTCAAGTGCTGGAGTGGCTCTGCATGCTACGAAGATGTGCGCGCGGTGTCGTGGCCCTTGCAAGTATGCTTGGCCCACTTTGCATACATGGATGCACCGTTCAGAAGTCGGTCCAACACGACAAATCGCAGATTCAACGTGCTGCATGTCATTTATACCATATGGAATCGATCTCTCGGCATATAAATAGAGATGCATATTAGGAGAACTTCTCCACTTCGGGGTCTTACGATGGCTTTTTCTACGCTGCAACTGCTTGAGCATGTCGGGGCCTTGCTTCCTGTTTAAAATTCTTGGAGTGTGAATGGACACTGAAGGGTGTGTCTATTCCTAGTTTCCTTCATGCATGTCTACCAGTTCCTCGTTTCGAACGGCTTTATGGAGCAATTCGGGCCTTGTCTACGTTTCGAAACATTTGAGAGGAAAGGAGAGCCCTGCCGAGCATTTATTGGAAATGTAGCAGCTGGCGGATCAAGACAAATCAAGCCAGGAAGTGGGGAAGTGCTTTGACAAAGCATTCAACAAACAATCAAGAGAGAGAATCAGACCGGCGCGAACCGCAGAGAGGGTAGATTAGGGTAGACTTCGGGTCAGGGTTTTTTCGGGAGCGCAGCGCATTCAAGCAAGCAAGCAAGCAACCTACAAGTCTCTTCCCCCGTTCATCTGTATACTAGCTGTTAGTTTGTAGATTTAGATTGAGAGTGACCGGCAGTCCTTGCGTGATGGTTCCTGATTTGGCAACATGTCGCGGAAACCTCTGGATTCAGTGGTGATGATTGTCGGAAGCGACTGGGTTTTGGCAGTGACAAAGGTACTCTTGCTTCCTTTGTGCAGCTGTCTCCTGCGGTTAAGGGTCCTAGACATGAGGTTGGTTGTATGGCTATTCGTAAAAAGCATCGCAAGTTGGCTTGCCTGTACGAGTATCGCAGGCTTTTGGGTGCTGCATCCAATGGCTCCCTTAATAGTCACCAAGCGGCCGGTCTGCAAAGCCTGCTGCAGAAGCTTGTTCGGTGGTTTGGCCGCCTCTTGCTTTCACTGAAGTTTGTCGGCTTATCAATGACTGGTCTGCCGAGTTATCTCAGATATCGAAGCGACAGCAGCAAGAGAAGATCAAAAGCTGGAGATTTCTGCAACTCTGAAGCTGCCTTGAGCTCTTGGCTTCGTTCTAAGTCTGCTCATGGCGGTTCCCATGTTTGCAGTGAAGACGGCATGGTTGCTGAGACTGACGTTGAACCTGGCCAGATCATTTTTGACTACTGGACTCAGGCTGAGGCTCGTAGCAAGCCTATCGAGGGGCGTGTCAGCTTTATGTTGGAAGGCGTTCCTTCGGTTACCGCTGGGATTGGTCGTTGCCTGATGGCGCTGCCTTGGCTAAGAAAGCCTCTTTGTCCAAAGGCTCTGCGGGACCTGACGGTTGGACTGGCTGTGAGCTGCGTGGCTTGCCGGTTGAGGTTTTCGCCCTCTTCGCTACCCTTGCTCGCCGTTGGGTCTCGTGCGAGCGCATGCCTGCGCAGTTTTGAAAAAGTCGCATGGTGCTGTAGCCTAAACCTGGTAAGACAGCCGCTCTTGGTGTTTGCCCTGTTGGTGATTGCAGGCCGATCGCGGTGCTTAGCGCTTGGTGGCCGTTGTTTTGCAGTTTCATCCTCTCTTGACTGACGAGTGCAAAAGCTGGCTTGGTCGTCACGTGCCTGCAGAATACGCGGTTGGGTCTAAGTCTTCCATGGAAGAGGTCGTGCTTGACTTGCTGGAGAAGTTCAACCATGGATTTGTCCAAAGCTTTTGACCTGCTTCATCCGTCGGTGACAAAGGAGTTGATGTTGCGCAGCTCTGGCCTGTTGGGTTGGTCTCTGTTTTCAGCGTGGTCGGACCAAAAGCATTTCATCCAATGGCATAGTCACACGCACAGCAATCCGTTGATTGCTCCCGCTATGCCTCAGGGCGATCCCATGGGGCCCCTGATCGTGACGCTTTGGGTCATGACTGGTGGTGGCTTTGTTAATCGCCAGACGGACAACGCTTTGACGCGTGTTTACGTTGATGATCGTGGCGTGGTTGCTGCTTCTGCCCTCAAGCTTCGCCGTCGCGGGGATGCTTGGTCGTCTTGGAGTGACAATGTCGGACTTGCTGAAAACGAATTCAAGACCTGTGTGGTTGGTAAGAGTGCTAAGCGCCGTAAGGAGCTTATTGACACTTTTGGTAAATAGTTCAAAGTTGATGTTGAGCTCCTTGGCGCCTCCACTATGTCCAACAAGGAAACACAGCGGGTTGACGCTTGCTTGACTGCGGTGCGTTTGCTGTCATGCATCCGCTTGCCGTTTGACCGTTATATGAACGCTGTCTGCTGACATGCCTTGAGTAAAGCGGCTTACGGTCGGGTTGCTCGTTGGTCCACCTTGAAAATCTCTAAGAAGATATGCGCGGCTGTTCATGTTGGTTCTCGTCGCATGGTGTCGGCGGCTCCTTGGCTTCGTGCGGCGTTGTTTGGAGGCAACACTCACCTTGACGTCGTGTTTGCTACTCGCTTGGTTGGCACCTGTGCTCGTGCTCGCTTGAAGAGGGCCCTTAAGTGGGTCGCTGCTACCGGGTCGCCCTCCCATGCTCTTGAGACTTGGTTGCGGCGTCGCGGCTGGACGAGGCAGCGCCCATGGATATGGCTGCATCACCTGACTGGTGGCGTGATTAACCTTCGTCCCCATGTTGGTCGTTTGCAGCATGTGGTTCGCCAGGCTGCAAAGTTTTACCTATGGATTCAGATGTGACTAGGGTTTAGCTCCACGCAACATTTCAAACTTCATCACAAAGGCGAAGGCCCGTTTCTTGGGTTTGTGATTTGACGGGCCCCCGTCCGGCAACCACCCCGCCAGTCACACGATCCTGCCAGGCAGATCACTTGAAGATGCAGGCGTGGGGCGATTCATGGGTGATGCGGCGTGTTGTTGTTGAGATGCGAAGCAGGTCTTGGACCTGGGAGGCGTACACGCTGAGAGTAGCTTGCCTCAGACAATGCAACAACGACTTTTGCAATGGTCCATGCTATGGTAGAGAGATCGTCCCGAGGCCTAGTGCATCTGAATGAAGTACCGAGCAGGCCGGCAAATAATGTTTGAAGCTGCAGACCAAGTTATCTTCCTGGCAGGTGCGAGGTAATAAGCCAGTGGATCTACAGGCTGAGATCCTTATCACATGGCTTGAACATTACTGGTTCGGTCGATGCTTTTGCGAAGCAACGTGGGGTGGTGTCTCAGGCTGATTATCCAAAAACAGCGTGGAGAACCTGTGGATGGCATGCAAATCACAGTTCTGGATGTTCCGCCGCCGATTTTGGGCCGACCGCTGGCAGATTTGGCATCAGCTCTTGGTGACCTTTACCGAGTGACAGAGCTGCAAGAAACCGTTAGCTGTTTGACAGGTTGGTGACGGTAGGAGAACCTTGGTGAAAGCCTAGCTCTGTGAAAAAAACTGCGCACTCGCTGCACCTATCATACGAGCAAGCAGAAGCGGATCGCAATCTTGAAATCTCGGGCGATTGATTGGCAAACGCCATTTTGACAGCGCCAGCATCCACCGCCTGTGGCATGACCTTGACAGGCAGTACAACATCTGGGAAAAGCCAAGCAAATGGCCAGAGTGATAAGGGGTGCCGGTGACAAGCGAAAGGTGGAGCCGGTTTGTCTGCATCAGCGCGACGATGCTGCTCTCATTTCCCGTGCATTCGGATGATTCTCACTTGTGAGTTTTCCCCGTGGTTTTGCTGAGAGGGATTACAAAACTCGGCTTGAAATGTCCTCAGCCCGCCGGGCCCACAGCCCAATAGACTTGCAAATCGATGTTCATAAGAAGAAGCTGCCCCTGCTGATGGGTGTCCGGACAGGACAATCTAGCCAAAACGTCCTGCCTCAGACAGGTTCATATCATATATGTCCAGGCCATATCAGTTCAGAAAGTTGCGCTTCTGTGCCGGGGCAACCGTTGAGCATCTAGCGTACAAGTAGCTGAGTAGCCCAAGTTGCACTTCCGGAACTGACTGAGCGCGGCCATGCACGGCCCAGCGCAGACCAACAAAGCATACCGTGTTTGTCTTCACGTGTTGCGGACCTCTGGTCATTGATGGGTACCGGGCAAGTTTTGCATTCACACGCTTGCTGGCTTGCTGGCACCTTGTTGCAAGCTTCAGGCACGAAAGATTGCGGAGATCCCTTTTCCGTTTCCATATGCCCAGATGATCCTGGACATGCTGCTGGTTTTCTGCATCGCCTAAGCCTCGACTGTGAGGATATTGATTTGCCGTTTGCAGCCCGAGCCGATTGTCTCTGCCCGTGGCGATCATGTAGCAAGTCGCTTTCGGAAGACACGAGGTCACTCCGGTGCTGGCCAGTCAGCTGGTGAGTTCAACTCCGATGGCTCCCAAACTGCACCAGCAATTCTCCGTTCATTCTGCGAGTTAGCGGGGATGGGGAGGGGTGGGGTTTCAAGGACAAATCCGGGCACTTGGTTCCAGAACACAGCCGCGCCACTTTGTTACGGGGACTTGGGAATTTAAACAAAACAACCAGCGGGCCCTGCCCAATATCTACTCTACTTTTCAGCTTACGTAAATAACTTAGATAAGTTAAATCCTGGAGGCAGGGGTCCGCCCCCCGCCCCCCGGGGCGAAGTTAAATAATTCACATAATTGAAACGCCAGGCCCTGCCCAAGATTTGGCCGGAGGGGGGCCCAGGACCCCTGCCTCCAGGATTGAATTTAAATCATTTAAATTAAGGACACGATTTAAATTTGTCAAGCTCGAGCGAATTTCAAATACATAATATATATATATATATATATATATATATATATATATATATTTTTTTTTTGAATATTGGGCAGGGCCCGATATTTACATGACTTAAATTCCGGCCCGAATTTAAACAGGTTAAATCCTGGAGGCACCACCCGGGGCCGAATTTGAATAATTTCTGCCCGGTAGTTAATTTATGTATATTCGGGCCGGAGGGAGGGGGGCCCGGACCGTTGACACCAGGATTCAAAATATTTAAATTCCGGCCGGAATTTACACAATTTAAATGCCGGGCCCTGCCCAATATTTAAACTATTTAGATTCCGGCCCGAATGCAAACAATTTCAATACTGGAGGCAGGGGTCCGACCCCCTCCCCCCGGGCTTAATTTAAGTAATGTAAACAATTTAAATGCAGAGCCCTGCCCCATATTTAAATAATGTAAATTCGGGCCGGAGGGGGGCCCGGACCCCTGCCCCCAGGATTTAGACTACTTAAGGTAATTAAATGATTCAAATTCGTGCCGGAATATAAACGTTTTCAATCATTTAAATGCCGGGCCCTTCCCAATATTTACCTTGTTTAAATTCCGGCCCCATTTTTAATGATGTAAATCCTAAAGGCATGGATCCGCCCCCCCCCATTGGGGCCGAATTGCCGAATTTAAATAGTGTAAATGCCGGGCCCTGCCGAATATCTAAATTATTTACAGGATTGAAATCCGTGCCGGTGATTTAGATTATTTAAATGCGGGCTGGAGCTTATTTTTTTTCATGCCGGGCCTTGCGCAATATTTACATGATTTAAATTCCGGCCCGAATGTAAATTAGTTTTCTCCTGGAGGCCGAGGTCGCCCCCCCAGGAACGAATTTAAATGTGTTAAATGCCGGGCTCTGCCCAATATTCAAATTAGGGGGGGCCTGAACCCCTGCCCCCAGATTTGAGTTATTTAACGTCGGGCCGGAATTTAGATAGTTTAGTTATTTTTTCTGCCGGCCCCCCAATGTTGAAATTATTGAAATTCCAGCCTCCAAGGCAGTTTTCAAACAAAATCCGGTTGAAGCTGCAACCAGGGTGGGGGTGTATGGGGGGGGCGGGCGGGCGCGGCTGTGGACATGGCCGTTGGTTGAGCCCAGAGCATTATTGGCAGAGTCGAGCCACCCGGATGCTGGTCATGTGCCGCGAACAAAAACCAATTTTGCGACAATGCTGGGGACACCAGTGGCCTGGAGGCCGTTGCAGCTGCACTGCCCGAGAACTGCAGAATCGGCCCAGCAATCTCTGCGGCATGTTTACCATATGTTGTCGCCAGTGCTGACTAGGTTTACAATGGTGCATGCTGCATGCGCTGCATGCTGGTCAAGTCAAGAAGACCGACATAGGCCGACAACACTGCACCACTGCATGCATAAACTGATTGCAGCAAGTCGTCCAATCGTCGACGAGGCTTGTGATTGTTAAACCCAAACTCACCGTTGATCCAGTGATTCCCCCTGCCGTTCTCTGAAAGGTTTGCAACTTTTACAACCCGGAAAGGGTGTTACAACGCAATGCAGAATGAAGACAGCATGGTCGGCAAAAGACACGATGCCAGGCCAAGCAAATCAGACCATGTAACAGCTCTCGGTTTTTTGCATACAAGAAACTCATGACATGAAGGGACTTGCGTGCACAAAGCACTCAAATGAGGTGTTGAAGCTGTTGCCACGAGGTGTGCTGCCCTGCTCAAGGTCGAACCGAGGTCGGTGTACACAGATAATGCTGTGGGTGCATCCAATACCGGCAGCAAGCAGCTTAAATCCCATGCATCATGTAACACTATCAACCAACTCCGGGTTCTGCTCGTCATGATGCAGCAAGAGTAAGGCTGCTCTGGCAACCTTCTGCGTAACTGCTGGATATTGGGCACTATTCCTCATTGCTGACGAGATCGATCAGCCATTTGGCGGCGACCCTAATGACCTGAACCTGTCGAACATGCAGCGCGACTTCAATGCCACCTGGCAAAAATCAAGCCATCCGTGACGGGGCAAAGTGTCGAGTCTGCTCGTCAAGATGTCAAATGCTAAGAGCTCCAGAGTGCGTTGGGAAGTGGTTTTGCTTCTAAGGCCAGCTTGATCACCTTACTGGACCGTAAGACTCAGACCGTACCCTCGTTTCGCCCGAATCAAAGCCACTATCCTGCACAAAGGCACCTGCGGATGCATGGCTTTCGGTTGCTCACGTCTTGCACTATCTTGTTGGCCAAGGGTTGCAGAGAAACTCTACCACGGTGATTGAGTCCCGGTTCCGCAACCCGATACAGGGGGAGTTCTGGCGCCTTAGATATTTTACGAAAGACTTGCGGAAAAAAGCTGCAAAACATAAGCAGCCTTGGCCAGGCCGACCAAAGATCAGATAGCCCGCCCTTCGGAAGAGCTCACGAGGCGAGCTCTTGCCTTGCAAAAGCCGCGTGTGCCATTTCGGTGTTCGGAGCTGTATAGCAAACGGCTGAGGGCGGTGCCAAGGCGACGAACCAACAGACACTACAACTGTTGCTGAAGGGCGATGTATAGAATCAGCCGGTGTGTTCTTGCAGGGCAGAAGTCTGCGTTGTTCGGTGCTGCTCTTAGTCACCCGTAGGAACGTGCATGTCGTCTCAGACAGCCTCAGTGTTTGCATGCCGAGGGCTCAGCTCGTCGGAGCTACGGCTGATGAGGCCAGGGCCAGCGAGAAGAGCGTCGTTTCTGGAGTCGGAATTGGTGGGAGGGAAACAGTTTTCCATGGTTGCACAGCTCTGGGCACAGCGAGCTACGCTGTGTGGCTGGACTTTAATTTGAATGCTATTCACCATCACATAGCCAAAGCTCTTACTCTCCCGGCAGGTGCATCTGAATGTGGGAAGCTCAACCAGCGGGCCTACTTTTGAAAACACGCTTATGCAACTGTCATGTTGCCGATGGCTACATGTCAGCCGAGTGGTTCAGCAAAGGTTGGAACCCCACGGTCTCTCGAAGAATGGCCATCGCAGAGTGTTTCGCTCGCATTTGGTTTAAGCTTAGGCGAACGAGGCAAAGGTTTTGAGACATGTTGCTGTGCATTGACAGGCCCGTCACACAAGAAGGAGAAGAAACAGCAGAAGAAGAAGAAAAAGCAGCCATCTTGGGCTTACGTGTTGGCAATTCTTTGATCGCGAAAAGGCTGCAACCCAGCTTGCGTCAAGGTCAGGAGCCATCGCACGCGAATCGGGGCTGTGTCCTCAGATTGAAGTCAACTCTTTTCCTGAGCTACTTCAGGAACGAAGTTCTGTAGGCCTCCACCGTAATTGGAGTTGAGGCAGTAAGAAAGAAGGACCGCATAGGTTGGCAATGGTGGACCCCTATTTGGCGCAATGCTACCCCTTACGCTCTAATGATGCTATCTTCAACAGAATCTGTAGCGACGATGTGCTCGTTGGCGTATTCCAAGGCCAGACGAGGCGCAACAAGCCGAGAGCATGCCTGACAACGGATGGGAAGCAAGTGACGCTTTTCACGGGGACCAAGTAGCCACGCCTGGGGCGGGAGATGCCCCATCATCCGGCATGCACATTCAGTTGGGGCTTCGTGTTGAAGCAGAGCCAGGAGAGACCAAAGAGAGGGCTTCTCTTCTAAACTCGTAGCTTGGGCGAGAAGGTGTCGCAGGCTGTTGCCGAAGGCAAGCATTGCAGTCGCTGCCACGCCCGGTGTTTGTTTGTTGTTGCCCACTGTGTGCCTCGCATGATGCTGCTAAGCCAGTCGTCATTGACCCAAGGACAAGCGTGTCACGCCAGGGCATCACGTCATTTCTGCGTAGAACCACCAATTTGCTCTCCACCGTGCAACTGCTTCAGGCAGTCTGAAGCCGTTGCATGGTGTGCCAGCACGCTGACCACTCTGTAAAGCAGAGCGAACGCAGACCGGTCAACGCACAGTCAAACCTGCTTGTCATGCAGATGGTTTGGTGCTTGGTTTCCTTACGTTAGGCGGCTACACATTATGTACTAACAGGACAAGGCTTAATTACGGCTTTTGCCGCAGCATTCATCAGGTTGGGCTTCCGATGCCAGGTGGACACAACCCACACTCTAGAGCTGCAGGTGGAGGTCCCAAGCGCACCACCAGTGCCACCAGCCACCGAGCTGCACTGCTCGTAGCGTGAGGAAGAGATGCCGGATATGTCCATTCTAAAGCGACAACCATGCTCCGAGCTTTGGGACAGGCCCAACGCCCAATGTGTGACTGAAGTTGCTGTCGGTCACGGGGTGTTGTACGCCGTATCAAGGTTCCAAGCAGAGGCACGAGAAGCAGGGCGTCAGCCACAGAAGCTATGGATGTTATATGCATGCGCCCGTGCCTGAGCTGTTCGCAAAGCCATCAGATCTTGCAGAACAGCTGGACGAAAGACCGCATGCCTAACAAGCCATCAAATCAAGCCACGCCTGGCCGAGCACATTACATGTTCAAACAGTTACTGATGTAACATGAAAATGCCGGACTTGACCCGGGGTTCAAAAAAACACAAAACGGCCGAGCTGCAGTGCTCACCTGGCGAGATTGTAGTGAGGGCCAGCTTTGCCTTCGCCACCGTCTTCTTGTCATACAAAGAACCTTCGAAGAGTCGAGCTCACACTCGGTCCAGTATAGTCCAGTGAAGCCTCGAAAGAACGCTTCGAACCCCTGTTGAACTTTTTTTTTACTTCGAGTGAAAGCAGCTTGCCCCATGAGCTGAGGCGACGCGAACACGCTTGGGCAAGCCAAACACGCAAGCGCTGTTTCCGGTGTCGTGCCTGTGTGTGTGTGTGTGTGTGTGTGTGCCAGACACATCTAGACAAAGCCGGTGTCTATAGGCCTGAAATTAGTTGGGAGATGCACCTCAGAAGATGGCAGAGGAGTGCCCCACAGCACCGACCTAGCATCAGATGACTCGGAGTAAGTAGAGCATAGGGCATGGGGGCCACCATGCCTGACCCTTTCTTGGCTGCCAAAAAGGCTTTTGCCCAACTCATCTTGCACAGCAAATCTTTGCCCGAGGCTGTGGAGACTGAAGCATAGTCGCCGTCGCGGTGGACATGCGAACCGAACGGAATAAAACCTATGTAGGGCAGGTGGAAAGTTGCCATGATGTCGCAGAGTCGGTTGCGCATACACACAGGATTTGCTTTTCCGGTTCACTTTGGGACATAGTGACTAGTGCATGCCAGCATGCTCACGGACAGTCCCACGAACGTTGTTGTCCTAGATCGCCCGTGAACACCTGTTAACTTGGCTGACCAAAGTTTAATGCCTGAATTTCCATAGACACACGCGCACACACACAGACATATATATATATATATATATATATATATATATGTATATATACATATATATATATATATACATATATGTAGATGGTATGATGCTTCAAGAGCAGCAACGAACACGCAAAAAAGTCCCAGCAGCCTCCATCCGCAGCCATCATGTGCCATGGTGGAGGCATTCCTTGATTAGAGATGATTAGAGATCGGGAAACGCCTAGACCGCATCCGTGAAATCCCAGGGGGTTGTTGGCGTGACCCGTTTCCTGGAGGAGCCGGGTCAAGTATGACACCCCTAAAATCTTGCAAACAGTTGGGCTGGCTGGCTTGACTGCACGAAGCCCTTGTGGATAGTTGCGGATTTTGCTGGCATGCTGATGATTGACGGTTCAAGTTGTTGACATTTCAGTGGAAAGTCGGCGCGGCTTCGAAATTCGAAAGCTGCTGCAGGACTTTTTGAGGCAGCAGGGGCTCTGCCAAACGAGAGCAGCAGCAGTAGCCGCCGCGGCAATTGCAGTGCCAGCTTCAGCTACCTCAGCTCCCTCATTTCCCTGCTCTTTTTCACGAATGTACATGAAGTGCACAGCAAGGCATTGCCCACCAGAGACGATGCTTGCCCGCCAAGCGAGGCCCAGCAACCCCCCGTTTCGATCAGTGCTGTATGAGACTCTTGATAATTCAGCCGCTTTAGTTTGAAAGTTATCTGTCAGTGACTATACTGAAGCCCTCGAGGCCGTCCAGGTGAGTCTTGCTTCGCAGCGGCTGAGGCTGAATGTAATCTACAGTATCCGTGCGAAAACTAGTAGCAGTGCAGCATAGAAGACTGTCTAACATCAGTTCGATGGGCAGCAGATGGCGGCAGGTTCATTTGGGTATTGTTGCCGGAATTCTTGGAACGACCGACTTCGGTGGCTGCTGCAGCTGTCGATGGCTAAGTCTTGGACTATGGGCACGGCATGACAGACCATACTGGCCATACCTGCCTTCGAGGGAGCAAGCCGAGCCATGCAGTCGTTTCTGTCAGAGCAGAAGAAGCTGCGGGCCGGTCACCCAGATGACGTCAACGTGCTCGAACCTCATCTCAGGCCTGGGGTCTTCGAAGCATGCATAAACAAAATGAGCACGTCAAGAAGGGTTCGTTTGAATTTGCATGATTTTGCAAGTCAACTCCATGAAGCGGCTGGCCCCATGACTGGCGTGGAAAATGTTATGTAGTAGAAAGCCGGAAGCTTTAGTGTGCTCTGGCTGTCTACTGTGTTGGCCCACAGACTCGAGGTGTGATGCAGGCTCTTTCCCTTTGTTCAGTCGGGAAAGGAAATGAGCTTCCTTCGGGAATGAGCAAGAGGCCAGCGCTGGCGCAGCAACACGGTGTTTGGCACAGTCTTACGCATGAAGCAGCTGCACATAGCATGGAATTGACACTCTGTGAAACGTCGGTTTCTGTGGCCTGGCATTCTGTTTTATGGCGGTTGGACGTGGCTTGCCTGCCTGCTTTTCGTGGGCGCAAAAGGGCCGCAAAGAGCTGCTATTCACATGATCCAATTCACCTGGAAGTCAACGGATGGTGCCTGATGGCGGGACAACGGCTGAGGCAAATGAATGAGCGTAGCAGAACAAAGGCAGGCTTTTCCCTGGTCGGGCGGGTGCCTTTCTTACATTCCGCGACAGGCCGAATGCTGAGACTCAGCACCAACAGCTCCGCACAAGACTTGAGAGGCAGTATCCTTTTCGAAGCTGCTTGGACACTGAGGTAAGCCATTTAAGCTGCCTCCTTATTACTGTTTGCATTCCACGTTTTTCACTCCGAATTGGGGGCCGGCATGCCGCAACTGAGGCCTTCATCCGAACTCCCTCATGTTGGAAGGTGACCATGCGATGCAGTCACTGAGGTCCACATGTGCCTAACACGTGAAGTGGTGTCTTTGCGGACTGCATCGGGCCTATAAAGGCCAGCCCTGACTGGCTGCTTGACGAAGGTAGGGCCGGACGGCGCACTTGACAATCGCAACAGTAAGACAAAAACCATGACCGAGCTGCAGGTAACACTCGACAGCTTAGTCAGCGCAAGGGTCTAAGCCAAGGCAGCAAAGCAGCCCACACCGCGATTTTCGCATGTTGTCGCGAGGTCCAGTTTCACATGCCCCGCCTCCTTGATGTGTTGGCTCTCTTGGAAGGACTGGGCTTACAATGGATTTAATTTAGCACCAAAAGTTCGACTTGGACGCTTTGCTACACTGCAGGATTCGCGGGTAGCTCATGCAGGCCAGTGGACCATCAGTGCCCTCAGAAGGTGTCAGCTCTTCATTCCTTGGGACCCGGGGACAGGAGCTTGCGCAAGGTCGTTGATCGGCAGCCATGGACTTGGGATGACGAGCGAAGAGCATCGAAGAGCATGGGCAGCTCGGAGAGCCACCGCGCATGCAGTGAACCGCACGAAGAAACCTCGAAATACCGCGAACATCAGTCGATCAAGCAGCTGCGACGCCTGCTTCCATATGAGACACTTACAGGTCCCGATGGCGTCCCAGAGAACTTCGTTTCGAACTCATGGAGGCATTGGCCGTTTCCTGCAACTCTTGGCTCTTCCCTTGTCCCATCTTGACAGGAAGATCAACGTCTCTATGCCGCAGAGGTCGCTGACTTGCTTGGGACTCATAACAGCAAAGCTGTCAAGCTATATCCAGGCCTTTCAGATTGTTTCGCTAGGTTGGGTTCCTTGCCAGCTCTGCAGCACCTGGAAGGGCCGTCGACTTGTCGTAACGACTGCAAGGGGCGTGCAGTTATGCGCAGAGGGACAGCGGTTGAGCCAAGGCCAATCTTTTCTGTTCTGCTGCGTGCACGCAGGCACGTGTGTGTGTGTGTGTGTGTGTGTGTGTGTGTGTGTGTGTGTGTGTGTGTGTGTGTGTGTGTGTGTGTGTGTGTGTGTGTGTGTGTGTGTGTGTGTGTGTGTGTGTGTGTGTGTGTGTGTGTGTGTGTGGTGGTGTGTGTGTGTGTGTGTGTGTGTGTGTGTGTGTGTGTGTGTGTGTGTGTGTGTGTGTGTGTGTGTGTGTGTGTGTGTGTGTGTGTGTGTGTGTGTGTGTGTGTGTGTGTGTGTGTGTGTGTGTGTGTGTGTGTGTGGGTGTGCGTGCGTGTGCGTGGGTGTGTAAAGCGGTGGCACGAACATTGCGTTCGTGTAACAGGCATGCTGCAATTGCAGCTCGAGCAGAGGCTGGAAGTTCAAGTCTGCACTGCTTTTCAACCGGTTTTGGCTATCCTGGGAATCCTTGCTGAGACAACCTGATGCCAAAATACACGGAGTTGGCAAATGAGCTTCAGCAGTTTTCACGTATAGCATTCGCAGCGAACCTTCACATTTCAAGAGGCCTTGTCGAGGGAGGTTGAGAGTGGCGGATGGGTCTACAGCATTGCCGAGAAAGAGGCTGCACCATATTTGTTGGAACCGCCCAGGACAGCCACCGATTGCCTTTCCTCTACAGGGCACACAGCGGCACACATGTATGAATGTACAGCGCATCAGCTGCATAAGAGATGCCACTTCCCCCAGTGTAGGCCCCTGCATGTCTTGGTTTGCTTTCAGTTTCGCTTTTCCAGATTTCCTTGGCACTCGAATCGTTGGGTGCCCTTGTGTGCCCTTCGTTTCTTGTTAACGTCTTTACCGCTGAGTCCATGGAAGGCTGGGTACAGAGCCAAAGGTGCCATGCCATCAGGGCGAGGTGTTGGGTCCATTTGGGTCCTATCTATATATATGCTACCCCCCCCCCCCCCCCCACAGACCAAGGTTTTCAGATAAGAACATTGGTGGGTGCTCCCATTAATATAGAATTCTAATGCTATTCTGGAAGAGTACTGAAATAATGTTTTTGTTGGTAGTGTTTTTTGTTTTTGGTGGTATTGTTTTTTTGTTTTTTGTTGGTATTGTTTTTGGTTTTCTCGCCTAGAGCCATTCTAAGCGCGATCACGACCAAAACGTTTTCCATTCAAGTGCCATATTCTGTTGACGCCTTACTTCATATGGAAAACTCGCCCCATGCCGTGTGCTTTATTAGCTTCAGTTGTAGTATGTGGTCAACCCCACAAACACATTTATTCTTATACTATTGGTTTTAAGAAATCAAGCTACTTGTAACGTTTAAAAACACCTACCAAGCATAGTACCTCGATGCCATCGTTTAGTGTGTACAATTTATTGTATGCGAAAAGAAAAGGCTAATTATTTGCCAGCTGAATATAGAATTGTGTATTCGTAGACTATATGTGTGAGATATCAAGCATATAATCTTATAGCTTAAACATGCCCATTAAGTATAAGACCTCGGTGTTACCATTTAGCATGCACCATTTCATTCTTGGAAAATAATGTTACGTACTCAGCAATTGGTTATACAATCGAATTTACAGGGTCTGCTAATTGCTAATAATATGGCTTGAGATTCCTTGTTGCGATTTACCCAGATAGCTGCTTAATAGAAGCAGTATAGTAGAACCTTGGAAGCTATACTTTTGAATAGGAGCCAAACAGCCTGAAGAAATCTCTCTACAACTAAGCTATTCATGAAGTGCTTTGCCAGTTAACACGAACAGAATGCTTCATATGATATCACTACACCCAGGAATAATGACATACTGACATACTTATACGGATTACTGACTGCAGAAACATTATTTTCTGTATGTTGGTAATTAAATGATTGGGTAGATTGAATTGAATCCTCGGATCAATTCAAGCATGATTTAAATATAAGAATAGCATAGAGGGTTTGTTGTCTGCCGATTAAAACTCAGAAAGCAATATATTCACAGTAGTGCCTGTAGGGACAACGTTATACTAATATGAAGATGTAGCTTAGTATGTATATAGCTGTAGAGCATTATTTTCACAAGTACGCAAACAGCTGGATAGGCCAGATCCTCGGACCTATTTAGGCGGAGTGTTTATTTACGTGTATCAAATCAGTTCTAAGTATTAAAAATAATACGGTGCATTTAGTAGTCTTTCCAATAATTGAATCGAACATATACATTCATGCATAGATTGCTAGCTACATGGACGTTAAAGTATGTGCTTTTGATACCTCAGTAGTATACAGTTCGATAGATTGAGCCCTCGATTTTATTCTTAGTATTCCAACTGCATTTGTTGCATAAAACTAGTAGTGTTATCTGAATTTAAGCTGGGCGTAATTCAAAAGAATACGTTTAGGGAAGCTTAAAGGTAGTATCATACGTCTAGTTGATGACTTTCTCTTCATAGCCCTTAAAACCCATACCCGTGTACTCCAAAAGTACGCAAACGCAGCGGTAGACTTTGACCCCTGAACCCAATTTTCCCACTTCCACGTACGGCCCTCATGATCGATTTCAAGATAAACCCTATTGAGTTCAATAGGGCATATTGAACTCAATGGGCCTCCCGGATTGAAGATTGAAGATCTCCCAGGAAACTTTTCGAGGGCATCTTCAATCTTCAATCCAGAAGGCCTATTGAATTCAATAGGCCTCCTGGAATGTGCGACAGGAAATGGTATAAGGATTATTGTATGCAGGCTTGTATGAAAACCACAAGGGGGTTGTGTCATGCATGTTTGTCCCTACACCTTAACAGGGTTGTTATTGGCACCCTGCCCCCCCAAAGACCGACGACTACTGTATCGGCTAGTGTAAGTAGGCTTGTGTCTAAAGCTCATATAGAAACCTTGGTCTTTGGGGGGGTGTACCATATGTGTATATATATATATATATACATATGGTACCCCCCCCCCCCCCGCAGGAACTACATACCCGCGTTTTGTATCGTAAATGCCGTGCCAAACCAGCTTTTCCGGAAGGTCAGGATTCTGTATCTCTCATAGACTACCGAAATCAAACTCACATTTCAAGAGAGCGTATCAGTCAGCTCGTTCAAGTTCGACGTTTCGACGTGAGCACACGCTTAAGAGCAACACTGTGCTCTTTCTCCCAAAACAAAACTTTTTCCTAGGGAAAAACAAAAAAACATATTTTGGGCGACTATGTGGCCAGACTTGAAAAAAATTGTTTTTTTGGTTTTCCCTAGGAGAAAGATGGTTTTTGGTGCAAAAACAAACTTTTTCCTAGGAACAAGATGGTTGTTGGTGGAAAAACCAACTTTTTCCTAGGGAATGATTTTGGTGTGAAAAACCAATTTTTCCTAGGGAAAACCCAAAAACACATCTTTTGGGAAACTATATGGCAGGACTCCAAAAAAAATGTTTCTTGGTTTTCCCTAGGAAAAAGTTGGTTTTTCACTCCAAAACCATTTTGTCCTAGGAAAAAGTTTGTTTTTTCCACCAAAAACAATGTTTTTCCTAGGAAAAACCAAAAAAACAATCTTTTTGGAGTTCTGCCATATAGTTTCCCAAAAAATGTTTTTTTGGTTTTCCCTAGGAAAAATTGGTTTTTCCCACCAAAACCATCTTTTTCCTAGGAAAAAATTTGGTTTTCCACCAAAAACAATCTTTTTCCTAGGAAAAGTTTGTTTTTCACTCCAAAACCAAGGTTTTCTAGCGAGGAGTGTGCCTTTCATTTCTTCGAACAAGTGTTGCCTTTAACCTTAGAGTATTCTTATCACTGGGATGCGATTCCGCCAACATTAGTACTTTACAATATATTGGGTAGTAACCAAGACACTATTCGGGTCAACTTTGGGGTCGATAGGGAGCTGGTTATCACAGCTACCGCTTGATGTCTTCTAGCTGACTGAAGTTGTAAATTACATATTAAATATCGGGGTCAGACTCTGGGTGGTACTAAGCCTACTATGGATGGCCTTAGGGCTGCTGTCACGGCGAATATTACGGTCACCATTGACATAACGGCGAATGACAAGGATATGGTTAGGGTTTATGTTGTTTGGAAGCAGGAGTCAGCTGATGATCTTCGTTACTATGCTGGTACCTAGTGAAGGTTTAACCTGATTCTTTACATGTATGTGTATATAAGACACAAAAATGTACATACCGAATACGGGCAAGTCCGACAGCAAGCCTGACAGTGAGAAAGGGGGCGCCATGCACCATATGTTGAAGTAAACAAACAAATGCTCTTTGGGGAACACCAGAGCGATGACAGCAAGGATCGCGGTTCTCAATGGAATCCGTTTCGTGTAGTTTAATATTAGCATGAATATGACGGCAACCGTTGAAGCAAATGTTTGGGCAGTATTTAGCTTACATGTATTAATATTAACAGTAATTAGAAATGGGGCTGCCATGGCTTTTAACTTCGGAGACTTGAATGGGAACCCACAGCTGCATCTGGATGCAGTAACTTGTTGATGAGGCCAATGGCCATTATGTGGGTTGCAGTTGAAGGAAGGATCCGGCACAAGGAACAGCTTATGATGGGCAATATTAAGTTCCATCTTGGGGGGGCGGCAATATCCTTACTATCAGGGGACCAGTCTAGCTGATGTATGTGATTGTTGTTAACTTTGTAAACCTTCAGCTCGGCATGACAGTTGATATGGGGATGTATACATAGTGGGGTTACAAGTCGACATAACGTGTTAACCCATACGAACTAAGACGTGCACCATTTGTGGGTGAACATGAAGTGGAAGACTACTGTCACCATTGGCGCCCATGTACAGTCTAATGGCAGGGATAGTCTTAGGATAGTGTTGTTTAGGAGTAGGAGTCAGTCAATGCTCACGGTCATTCATACGTATTGCTGGGGCTTGGATCTGAAACTGTAGTGAAGGCTACGTTGGGAGCAAATGCTCGTGCCCATATTGAGCTTCGGGTATTCCGACAGACATGAGTCTCATCGTTCGGGATCATATGTCAGAGTATTTGTGAGAAGGGTCACAACAATTGAGAATGAAGGCGGCTGCCGATATACATATGCTGTCCCCTCCGACCTTCAAAATCTAACACTACGCTTGGATCATACAATAGAAGCCTAAACCTAGGAGGATTGGTGGCATTAGCGCGGCACCTCCGCGGTAGTTCTTCGGGGGGGGGGTTAGCATATATGTATATATATGTATGTATATATATATATATATCATGTGTTCGCTGCCGGGCGGGTCGCAGTTCCAGGCTTCCAGTGTATGCCCCAACGTAAGAATGGAAACATATGTTGGGCAAGCTCAAAACTGGATTTACTTCCAACCAAGAAAGCATCAAGAACCTCGCTCACGTTCCCTCACTTTTTTCCAGCATGTGGGAGGCCACGACGCTTGCCTCATCTGCCCAAGACAGGTGCGCGCTGCCGTGCCAGCTTGTTTTATGCTTTGGACAGCTTGTGCCTGATGTCACCGTATGCTATTGCAAGCAGGGGCGAGCCAAAGGCGCAAAGCATGCCAGGCACACTCACATAGGAAACTGACTAGAAAGTGCAGCCTTGCGCTTGCTTGACAGCAGCTTCTTCCACGAGGGTGCCCTGTTTGCCAATAGTCGATGCTTGACAGCAATCAGTCCCCGCCAGCCGCAGCTGCAATGGGTCATGCCATGCATTGCAAAAATCTGTTTGCGCTCAAATTCCGAATCAACCTTCGGATGCCGTTTGTCGGATTCTCTTGGCAGTTCAGGGCCATCACATCGGGAGCAGCCGGTTCCCTAGTTCCCCTGTGGACCGAATAGCATCAAATAGCTGGGCCGATCCGCTGCGGAAGTCGCCTCTGTCAGCAAAAGCAAGGTCTGCGGGTCTTGCACTTGGTGGACCTGTGTGCTGCAGACCTCGGAGGACTGCTGCCCCATGGAGCCATCCCAGAAGGACAGGGCATGGATTTGACGTGACATTGCAACGTGTTCGTGCTGAAGTTCAGGCTCCTTGCAAGACAGCACGGCGAATCCATCCTGCCGGCAGCTCGGGCTCCCATGCCCATGCTCAGCCGCCTCCTTGGGAGCACTGGCATCCCGCGCTTCAGGCCCGCATCTTCACAAACTTCTTCTGCCAGGATCACAGCTGTTGGATCACAGGAGTCTCTGCTGTCGCTTCACTTAACACCAGCAAATGAAGGCTGAATCTGCCAGCAGCAGCGCCAGGTCTCACTGTGCAGGCATTCCAAGAGCTAGAGATATCAGTATATCAGTCACGTCTGAGTAGTCGGCTCGGTTTTTTTGTGCCCGAGGTGGTCGAAAAATTCCTGTCTGCATCTTGGGCTCTGCGAATTATGCACAGAAGCCCGACCACCATGTGACCCAAGGCCGCATGCGCCCGACCTCAAAGAGCTGCAGCATTGTGCTGAGTTCCAGAGCAGATACTGGCAGACACTGGGCATGCGCTCTTCATGTGGACTAGCCCAATATCCACATGAGCATCCGGCATGCGTATGGAAAGGGTCTCATGATTTGCCACTGCAGATCCGCACCAAAGGCCGGCAGCCACCAGACTGAGTCCAAGATTGTCTTGCATGCAGGTTGGATTTCCAGTACTTTGATCCAGGATTCTGGGATTTGGAGGCCTACAGAAAGCTTCGATGCATGTCTTCTTCTTGTGATTATAGCCGGCGGCCATGGTATCCCCCATACACTGTCGGACTAAATGACGGTCCAGCGCTTTCGGCGCCGTCACAGGCACTCGAGGCCCTCATTGCAAGAATTCAGGTCGCAATCTCAGACATGGCGCAGGCGGTGTTGCGGAAGCAAAAGAAAGTCGTTGGCTGCAGCCATCTTGGCCCGAGTCGTTGCACCTTCCTTCCCTTGTCGAATCTGGCTGCTGGAGGGTATAGTATCGGCTACACGGGGGACCCGACGACAGGAGGGTGAAGCTGCGAAAAGCTGCGAAAGCTTTCAAGCTGCGGCGCATCAGGCGTGGTGTCAGGAGTGACACGAGCGAGGGGCTGGGGCCTGAGCCTTGTCCCTCCATGGGAAAGGCCATACTTCAGCGTGCATCAGCATGCAAGGAACGAGCGCAGTTGATTCAGCGGCATACAAGGAAGCTACTGTAAGGAAGAAGCCACTCCTGCAAGCCATGCAGCCTGCGACCACGAACGCCAGGCAGCATTTGTGCTGCCTGCGGTGTCAAGGAGGACCTCGAGGCTGCTCCACTGTGACCAGCCCAAGTCTCGTGGGTGGAATCCTGCCTAAGCTATTCAAGCTCCGACGGAACTCCAACGCTAGCAAGTGGAGCGAAATCTGGAAGGCAAGTGTCCCATCGCTCTTTGGAAACTGTGTCAGTGCTGCAACAAGGCTTCCAGGGCTGCGTGACCTTCCTCTCAGAGGGTGGGCTCGCTTGGAAGTTGTCCGGTGGTTATCTAGAGGATTCTTGATTTGCATGCAGCAACGTTCGCCAAGTTAACAGGGTGGCTAAGCCCGGAGTTTAGACAGGAGTCAACCTGAGGTGGAACCCCTGGTGAACCACTACCAGTTTTTTCGACATTCCAGAGGAGAACAGGAAAAACACACAGAAAACAATGTCAAACTTCTACAGCGGCAGAGGGGAGCAAGACAATCATGGAAAGTCCGGGCACAGGAGCACCGCGCTCTAGCGACTTTACGCCTCCTCGCTTTGGCACATCTCTTCAAATTAATTAATTCCTGGCTCTATCTGGCAGAGGGGTCTGAGACAGCTTCCCTGTCTCAAACGTGTTCCAGACGCAGGATGCTGCAATGAGTCACCTGTGTGTGCTGGTCCTGTTCGGGATCCCTGTACTGTCGGCGCACAGCCCTTTTCACCTTTTCTCGCACATGATGGCATTGGGGCTCATGCGTTCGAAGCTTCTCCGTTCCGCTGCGAGGTTGCTTTTGTTGCGTTTGAACAAGCCCTGATGAAACAGAGTTCCTGGGGTTTCTCCCAGTAGCAACAGCAGAACAGCTCGCAATCAGCATCATGTAGCAAACTGGCTGCCGCTACTGTTGCAACAGCCGGAGTGAAGCCATGATTTAGGAAAGCTCCTTTCCCTGTGCTTGTTACCCAACAGATCGCCTTCAGCTCCTGCCTAATGCCCCTCACTCCATGCTCCAAGTGCCGATGCATCCTCGCTTGTGGATTTCGTTTCCAGCCATGCGAGAGGAAAAAATATTCCTGCAGAAGTATACCCTACTTCGACCTGTTCTGCGTTATCTCGATAGCTTGTTTCTTGGGGCTTGGATGTATACATACGCTTTGCGGTAGATTCCCAGCTGATGCCGCATTCGAGCCTGAGTTCAAAAACCGCTTTGCAGTATGTTGCTGCAGTGATACACCAATCACACGATCAATGGACAGGACACTTGTCGGGTCTGACTGTGTTTCAACCTCATCTAGATACGCTTTAGGGTCCTTTGACTCCATTGAGGCTCTGAGACACAGGGGTTCAATCATCGGGGGTGACCCTGCGAGATGCAGTTCAAGGACCGCAGCAGATTCCACCCATCTTCAGGTTTACTTCTTTCAGCATTTTGCAGACGCCCGCATCACTGTTTGTCGGCACGGCAGGGTAGCTAGGGCAAAGAATGAAACACCCGGCCACACGTTGGCATGCTCACAATGCCGGATCTCCGGTGCCCAACAGAAGGACACGCTTGCGGTCTTGCGTGAGGTTTTTCAGTTTGTGTGCGGTGAGTACTCGTCGACGCGGGCCCGAGTTAGCGGCGGCCATCTCCCGCAAAAGGGGAAGCAGCTGCTCAGACAAAAGCCATGGAAAAATCTGAAAAGGAGTCTTTTGTCGATCATTGTCGATTCCTGGGGCAAGACAACAATGGTCCTGCACATGAGGTTAGTGACATGAATTCCTTCGTCAGATTGGAAGCCGAAGGCTCTACAGTAGAGATTTTTGTGTGGCGAAAGGATATCGACAGTTTTATCCATCCAGTGAGAGTTTGCTTGCTGAGACGTGCGTTCGGTGGTCGTGCCTGAGTCCTGCTTGTGACATGTACTGTACTTGGTAGCCGTATAAGTAGCTTCATGCCGAGCACGAACGAGGTCACTTCCAAGATCAGCAAGTTGGTGCTGGATTGGTGTCGGCTGGGTGATGCCGGAGTTCGATGTGTCTGTGCATCACTCCTAGCTGCTAGTTGGCTGCCGGTATGTCTGCTTCGGGGCGACGAGTTCGACCCTGCTTACAGGCAGCACTGGCCAAGCACACCAGCAACCTTTGTTTGGCATTGGCCTCTGCAGTCGGAAGGGGCGCGCACGTGCGGTTGAGCGTGATTCGGCAGTATGTCCACGAAGTGTGGTTCAGGCACAAATCTCAGCCAAGGCCGGCAACCACATCGGCGACTGCTTGTGCCAAGAGAAGTGTGCGGAGCTGCAGCCACAGATTCAGAATGCAAGAGAAACCAACAAGGAGAGGGAGAGAGAGAGAGAGAGAGCCTGCGAAGCCCGGGGGCCTTGACCGGCCCTCAAGCCCAGGAGAGAGAGAGAGAGAGAGCCTGCAAACGTTGGATCATGCATGTGTCGGCAGTTCATCGAAGACCCCAGACTTTTCATAGATGTCATAGAGTCATAGACGTATACTCGATGTTTTTGCACGCCCTACCGAAAGCCCCGTAACACATGGGGGGCCCGTGAGGCCGGGGGGCTTGAAACGCCTCCTATGCCCTGCAGAAGAAGAAGAACAGAGAGAGAGGGAGAGAGGGAGGACCACACAGTAATCTCAATAACGGGGGACATATTATCACGAACCACGAACTGCGCAGAAGGCCGAAGCTGTTGTACTTGCGGGTTGTGTGTTTCCGCGAAGTCTTTACTTTGCTCCTCAAAAGGCCCCGACCTTCTGTGCAAACCCACTTTTCTGATCAGAGTCAGTCAACCCTTGAAAGAAAGGAGTGCTACCGATGCGGGCTAATACTTTAGACGTGCCTTTCCGCAAGCGAGCCTTTGCTACCCTGACAGTAGTGCAAGCCTGCCCACGAAGCACGACCTTGTAGTACCGGGGGACCCGATGATTCTTTGTGTGATGTTGGATGCAGTACCTGTTCATTTGATGTTGGATACAGTACCTGTTCATACAAGAGGGGAACCCCAGTCTCACAAAGCTGACACCTTGGCCCTTCTGCCCAGTTCACTAGATTCCTTCAGAGGGGCTTCTTCTTTTGTGGTTTAGGCAGCAAGGGACCAAGCAGCCGAAACAGCAGTGCACATGTAGAGTGCCTAAGTTCCGGATGCCAATTCGAAACCAACGTAATGTGGGGGGACAATGGTCTTGTACTGGTAGTCAGGTCTTGTAGTGCATCTCTAAAGTCCACTACCCGCATACAACGTTGGTGGCATGTGTCATCAAGCCATCACGGAAGATCCCAGGTAATCTATAGTCCAATATACTGTCCTGCAAACAACCTGGGGGAACCTGTGTTTTTTCACGCCCCACCGAAAGCCCCGTAACAAACGGGGGGCCCACGAGGCCGGGAAACCTGACAAGCCCCTTAAGCCCTGCAGAAAAATTGGACCACACCGGAGCCCCACCACAGCGCCACCACCACCTCCAGTGCGGGGACCCAACTTGTGTGATGTTCCCCTAGGTTGTTTACCTTGAGCCCCACCCTGCTCCCGCTGCTTCCTCCCGGGGACCTGCACTGGCACAAGCAACATAGAACGCCACCAAGCCAGCATCAGTCCTAAGTGAGGCCTGAAGTACCGAGGCTACCCTGAGCAAATGATATAAGGTCCTCTAGACGTCGTTATGCACTTTCTGTCCTGATTGCTTTAGAAAACACACAGAAGCTCGGGGGCCCAGAGGTGAAGCGGTAGAACACCTACAAGATTTCTTCACCAACACAAGCGTGCTCGGCCAGGCGGGGTTACAACACTAGAAGCAATGGGGAGTACTTAATGCATAGTGGAAAGTTCGACTGCGGGGAAACAAACAACACTCGGCCGGGCACCAAACACACGTCTCACACCAGATTCGGACACTGGCGTAGCGCTCGCGCGCAGGGGGTGTAGGGACCTGTGCCCTACCTCCCACACGCCCTGCAAGCAAGCAAGAGAAAGAGAGAGAGAGAGAGAGAGAGTAGCCATTTTGGCTCAAGTACTGCACCTTTGCTTGGGGGTGTGTTCCACCTCCTTGCATCGGGGGGCAGCTGGTGGGGTTGGCTCGGACTGTTCCTCCGAGAGAGCCCTACTGGGAAGAACCGGTGGCTTGTAAATGGTTAACATACTTTACGAGGTTAGCTATCTGTTTACAAACAAATGTAAAGCGTTAAGTTGGTTTAGCTATAGGGGTTAGCATAGCTTAGAAAAGGGGGTTAGTCTAAGTAACATAAGGGATCCCTTGTACGTCTAAAACCTTCCAAACCCTGAACATAAAAGCCTCAAGCCCTTTTTGCAAACCCTGCAAAACACAAGTCTTTTTTTGCATGCCGGTCGTTCACAGTCTTCCGGCTATAGAGAACCTCACCCTCGTTTAAGGCCGTAGCCTCAGAACTTCTGCATTTCAGCAGATATATATAATATACTGGGAGGCCGTAGCCTTCTGCATCCCATTCTGCATTTCTGCAGCAAAAGAGGCCGTAGCCTGGAAGAAAGCTTGCTTTCAGGCTGAGTTTTCAGATTCCTCTTCCTCATGCTCCTCTTCTTCAGCCACTTCCTGCTGGGAATTCCCATGCACATCTTCATACTCTGCAGAGGACTGCTCGGGCACGGCAGGGAGAGCATGCTCGTCCCCGGACTCCACGATATTCATATATTCGTACTCCCTCCATGCCCTTCTGTAGTTGCTGCGACGGACATCCCTCTCATTGTACCACTTGATTGTGCATTTTGCACACCAGTGGTTCTGGTGTGCATTTTTCACTCTGCAGCAACTGGGGTCACCGCATTCCGTGCAGGGTCCTGCGCACGGGTCCATCCTCAAACGGCGGCTGCAGGCTCCTCCCATTTCAAACTGCACGTGTGCAGGAGCTTATAAGGATGGCCTTGGCCGCGATGCACTCGCAGTCTGTTTTTGGAGTTCGCAGCACCTTTGGCCTTGGCCGGATATCACAGCAATCGCCCGAAGACAGGCGAACGGCAAGCTCTATAAAAAATATTATAGCATTTGAGCCACATGGCGGCAGCAGATTTCACACATGATATAAGGCACATGAGACAGCATGCTTGACGACCCCCCATACATGCCCGATGACCCAGTGAAAACCCTTCGCATGCCTCTGTTTCCTTGCGATGCACTCGTGTGTCAGCAGCTACTTTGCTGCATGGTATATAATGATCTATCTGTGCAGCATGCTAACCGATTTTCGGTGCAGTGCTCATGTGTGCATACACACATAGAAGCAAAAAGTTGGTTGGCATCGCTTTCGAGCCCTGCACAGCTGGCTTAGCAGCCGTTCTTCTTCTTCCACAGCAGAATGGCCTCTCTGTGGGCCTCTCGCTGGCACTCTACCACTTGCTGCTCCGAGAAGCCTTGCTGCTTTGCCCACGTTCCGGCTCGCTTGTACATGCGAGAAGCATAGTTCTTCTGGATGCAGCCGTCCTCCCAGACAATTTGGAACTTCCGCTTTCCATGCGAGCCTTGGGCTTGCTGCTCCTTTGCTTTGCCTTGGCCTTTCTTCGAAGCACTCTTGTCCTTGGACTTTCCTTTGCCTTTGCCGCTGCCCTTCTTCTTTGGATCTTGGCCTTGGCCATTCGTTTTTGTCTTGTTCTTTGCCAAGTTTCCTTGGCCACTCGCTGCAGCTGCAGCGGCCGGCTTCTTCAGAATCCCAGCTTTGCGATCTTTGAGCTTCTTGAACAAAGCTTCGTCCTCGAGATCGTTCTCGGCAGGGAGCGACTCCGTTGCTTCGGGTTCTTCGGCTGGAGGCAGGGCTAGCTGCAAGGCCGACTGTCGCCCTGGCGAGGTCTGCTGTGTCGCAGCCGAAACCGGCTGGGCTGGGTTGCCCAGAGCAAAGCCGACCCCGGCACTGCTGCTGCTCAGCTCGCCTCCTGTGATGGAGTTCCGTCCAGGGGTCCTGCAGCAGGTATACAAATGGAAAGGCATGCATGGGCTGTGTATATACAGATGCAAAACAAAGGAAAAGATAAAAGAAGCATGCAGTCCTCCTTTGCAAGATACTTGCGCCTGCAGCAAGCTGCAGCTCCCTTCGCCCACCATCCTGGATGGCATTCTGACCGCAGCCCTGGTCCAGCATTCTTTCCAGTCGCCCGAAGCACTGCTCCATGCGGCTCTGGAACTCGTTCGCATGCTGCTCAGACACGGCGGCCTGGCCATCTGGCCTCGGCAGCCTCTGCTTCTTGTTCTTCTGCAAGAGCTTGGAAGTAGATCGCATCGGAATGTGAGCTAGCCAGATCCCAGCCCTCACGTCTTTGCCCATGGGCGGGTCCTCAGCCTTGTAGGCTCGGTCGAACAGAGCCTTCGGCAAGCTGCTGGGGTCATCGGGATACGTGAGCAGGCCGACCTCAGTCGGCTCTGCATCCGTTTTCACGGATTCCCAAGATCTCTTGAAGACCTGGACCTCTTCGTAGATCTCTTCATATGTCGGCATCTGACTGAGCTCGCCGGCTGCCAGTGCCAAGAGGAAGGCCAGGCCTTTCTTGACCGTCTGTTCTGTGAGGTTCCTCAGGCCCAGCTGCAGATACCTTTTCAGAAGGATTTCCAGCCTTGCCGGTGCTGGCGACTTTTCCAGCATAGACCACTCAGTGACCGTGATGAAGTTTTCCGGCTTCAGCAAGGTCTGCGGCTTGCTTTCCTCCTTTCGCTTGTGAGGCATATATGTAGTATCTGGCGGCGGTGTTGCAGCCGTGGCCGTTGCCAGAACTTTGGCTTCAACTTTTTCAAGCAACCGTTCTGACAGGGTGCTCTCGAAGCTCAGATCCTGGATCGTCTGCTTCATCTGCATGGCTTGCCCTAACGACAGAGAGCCAAGGCTCTCCAGCCGGGTGCACCAGCTGTTCATCAAAGCATCGACCGAAGCCTTGCTCCCACTTTGTGCCCACTCGGCCATAGGGCTTAACTCGGCCTGCAACTCTCGGGCCATCTCGCCGTGGCGAGATATATATAGCCGTGGCCAGAAAAGGAGAATCCAGAAGCCCCCTCTTTTGGAGCCAAGATGCTACAACCCCACTACAGGAGCCAAAATGGCAGCTGCATGCACATCCATGGAAAAAGAGCATGGTACAGGTCGCCTGCATGTGTGTGTACGTGCAGATTCCCAAAATCCAGGATGCATGCAGGATCAATCTTTTTCATCGGAGGGAAGCAGGCAGGATGATTTGTCGTCGGCCTCCGGCCATGTCTCTCCATGTGCATGCACACAGAAAGTCTCTGCATGGCAGCAGATGCAGGCTGTCTATGCAGGAGCACTCCCCCACGAGGTCATCGCAAAGCAGAGAAGAAATGGAATGCACAACACTGTAGGCTTGCCCTGCCAGTTCCACGAATGCCCAGACAAGGGCACACTCCAAGCAACCGTTCCCTTCAAGCAGCACCGCATCGACGACATATCCGTTCCCCGGAGGGCAGCCTGACTTTTTCTGCCACATGAATCACTTGTGCCGAGGTCAGCTCCGGAATGATTTTGCGAAGTGCTGCCGCCTTCCTCCGAGAAGCTGGCTTCGGGTCCTGCAACTGCAGCATCGCTGCGAAACAATCAGCTCTTGCCAAGCAATATAGTTCTTGTCCAAGAACTTCTCGGAGAAGACCCTGCTCGTAAGCAGAAGTCTTCTTGATGTCCTCGGCGAATCTCTTGATAGTGCGATGCTTTCTTTCGTGAGTGTAGCACTGAACCATGAAACCCCACTTTTCCAGGTGCGAACCGAAGTGGAGAAGCCAATGGAACTTGGAATGCATGCGGTCCTGCCACTCAGCAGCATGCACTGCTTGCAAGAAATCGGAAACGTGCTTTCTCATCTGGCCGGGCGAAACCGCTCCCTCACTGCGAGCTCTCTGGCAGCATGCCACGAGTTTGTCCAGCTGCAAGAAACATTGGATCGCTTGCACTGCCTCAACATTTGCATTTGCCCTGGCGAGCTGCCTGAAGAAACAAGCCAATATTGGAGACAGTGTCAAGCCTTCGGAGGCCGTGCATTTAAAGGTCTCGGCTTCCTTGCATGCTTTTGCTCGGGACTGACCCAGCATCCCTTCGGCCTTGGCCGAGATGTTCCGGGGCAGGGTCCACTTGGCCACGTACTCGTCGGCGATTTCCCAGAGATTGGGAAACTGCTTCTGCAAAGCTTCCAAAACAAGCCAGGTCACTGTCTGGAAGACACCGGAGACCAGCAGGGTGTGCATGCTGTCGTGGCAATACTGTGAGACCGGCCGGACCAGCCATCGTTGATCCTCTTGTTGCAGCAGGGAACAACTATTATAAGTCCAGCCGGTGGCTTGCTGCCACGTGCTGAAATCTGCAGCATTCAGAAGCATCTTCTTCTCTGCCAGTTTAGCCATGGCCTCGTGGATGGATTGGTCGGTCGCAAGCGAAAGCTTACTTTCTCGGATCTCAGAGGAACCGACCACGGGGAGCCCGCTGCTGTGCAGGATATCACATCGTTGTGCTATTACATTCCTGCACAGCATGCACATGCGGGTGCCAGCATCCCCCTTGCAGCTCCATAGAGCTTTATGGGCACCACCGTCTTGAACGATCATTGACAAAACCCCCCGGAAGAGGACGGGCGGACCTCCTGGTCGCTGCAACGATATGCACCCGTGCTCCAAATGGTTGGCCGGCCGCATGAATATGTCTCGCAGGATTTTCGAGATCCATTGAGAGACACCTGCTTCGGCCTTGGCCATCAGGCTGGATCGGAGCAGTCCTATGCATAGCCACGACTCCTCGTGCTGCAATGCATAGCTTCCAAGTTCTACGAACGAGGCATAGCAAGCCCAGATTTTTCTCTTCGTCTGGACTGCCAAAGGATTACCCGGCACGATCTCGTCCGTATAGAGGATCAGCCGCCATGCCGAGCTGGGGCTCGGAGGATTCTTGTCGATGCACGCCCAAAAATATTGGGCGAAGTTGCTGTCGGCATCCGAGATAGCAGCTTGCAGCAGAGCCCAAAAATCGACACTGGGTATCTGCAGCTCTGCACCATCTGTCTGCAAAAGTGACAGACGATTGAGGATCCTATTCTCTTTCAGGGGTTGCCAGGCAGCCTCGGCTATATGTTTTCTTTGTGTGAGTTCCGGGACACCCTCGTCCCGCAGAACTTTGCAAACTTCGGACAAAGCCGAGGCTGTGAGATGGGGCAATTTCCTTCTCAGAGCATTCACCTTCTGAAGCTTCGCTGGTCTTTCAGCAAAAGCATCGGTGCTGCTGGAGGCCATGGCCCTATATCACCACGGCACCGCACCAACAGCAAATGCCGGAACATCTCCGTGGAGAGTTCCTTCTTCTCCCTGTGCCTGCAGCAGCAAGCAGCCACATACACGCCTCCGTGGAGGCTTCCACACGCCTCCGTGGAGGCTCCCGCACGCCTCCGTGGAGGCTTCCACACGCCTCCGTGGAGGCTTCTCGCATCCTTGGATGCTGGGTCTCCATGGCAACAACAAACCAAGCTACAGGACGGGTGACACAACAAATGGCCCCAGGAAGGGGTGCCTGTCTGCGAACACAACTGCACCAAACCTTGTCTGTGCTCGCACTCGTGCCGAGGGACGAGGTACGACAGTGTATGCTAGCGCTAGTATCCCTTTGGGAAACATCGAAGGTGTTTCGCTAGAAAACGTCGAAGGGGTTTTCCTCTGAAGCTAAACAGAACGAAGCTTGTCTGTTTGCTAGAGTGTCTGCACATGGCCGGTGAAGCAGTGCTACTCCGTGGCCATTGTGCTGAAAGGCCCCCAGCTATTGGGGGGCAAATTTCGAGTGGGGGTAGGAAAGGGAACAGGGCTAATTAGCCCTGCTTTGGGTGCGCTGCCATGTCGGACAGCGACGCTACCCTGGCGCCGACCACGCCAGATGGCGCAGCAGCTACAGCCGTCGACTGCGCTACAGTGGTTGGGGATTCCCCGCCCCCGCTAAGTGGGTCGTGTCCTACCGAGGTACCCACGCTAGGGGGGGACGACACCGCGGGGGCTCCCTCCGGGGAGGTACCCTCGTGGGTCCCGCAGACCCCAGCTAGTGACCCACAGCCCGAGGAGACGGGGCTACTCTTCGAGGGTTGGGAGATGGAGGCAGAGCTAGAAGCGCAGGCTACGGTCCAGCAGGAACGTAGGCGCACGCTAGACAGGGCCTACCGGCATCTCACCAGCCAGGGGTTTGGGGTCTTGGAGCTAGCGGTGGTGGACCTGGACGACGCAGAGGACGTTGCCAAGCAGCTAGCACGAGAGCTAGGTATCCCATACCAGCCGTGGCTATGGGATGGCGTTTACTGCTGGCTACAGGAAGCACGGCAGGAAGCTACGATCTATCAGAGGGTGCACGGCTACTTCCAGGACGATATCACCTGGAGAGCCCGGATGCCACCGCTACCGACCCCAAGGGAAGAGGTCGAAGAGGCGGTGCCTCAGCCACCCGCGCCGCTAAGACCTCCTCCCGGGGAGCGGAACCGAAAGACGCTACAGCCCAGCACGATCAGTGCGGCTAGAGAGGAGCGACTGCTAGACGTTTGGGCAAGGAAGCTCCGTGAGGAGCTGCTAGAGATACATGCCCCGGTTCTCGCTAAGCTGCACGGGAGCCTGGACCCCGCGAGGGCAGCTATGTTGCTTCCCGGGAAAACCCGAGCTTCCACCTTGAAGCGCTACCTGAGCTACTACAGGCAGTGGCGCCAGTGGCTCCACGCAGCTAAGCTCAGGCCGCCTCCGGGCACCGCCGCGGACCTGGTGGATTACCTCCTCGCTAGGAGTGATGAACCCTGCGGCCGGTCAGTCCCTGAAGCTATTCTTAAGGCTATCTCTTGGGTGGAGAAGGTGGCCGACTTCCCGGTGGAGCTACGGACCACCTTTGGTCGCCTGGTTTGGGCCGCTAAGGATAGCATAGTGGAGCAGCTAGCGGAGGGCGCCCCCCTGATCAAGAGAGCGCCCCGCTACCCTGTCTACATGCTGGTGCAGCTAGAGCTCGTGGTCATCAACCCCGCCCTGGCGGCAGGCTGGCGGATCTGGGCCTGGGCTAAGTTGGTCAAGGTTTGGGCCACGCTAAGATGGTCGGACCTCCAGGCTATCTTGCCGGCCGAGCTAGTGATGGTGGAGGGGCGACTCACCACCATCCTCCGGAAGACCAAGACGTCCGGCGCTACGAGGAGGGTCAAGGAGCTACCGGTCGTGGTGTCCGAGCACGCCTTTCTGGTCGCTAAGAGCTGGCTAGTGACCGGCTTCGACCTCCTCAAGGCCCACGCTAACTACGCCCGGGACTACCTCATGCCGCGGCTGGGCCGGGCGGGGCAGCTAGAGAAGAAGATGGCTACCTATGCGGATGCTATGGTGGCAACCGCGGGGCTGCTGGCTATCATGGGCTACCCGCGGGAGGTCCAGGGCTATTGGACGGAGCACAGTGAGCGCTCAGTGCTACCAACAGGGTTGGCGCTAAAGGAGATCCCCCCGCAAGATAAGGATCTGCTAGGGCGTTGGAAACCCGAGGGGTCCGACGTGTACGCTAGATCCTTTGCGGGTCGGGTGTCCCGTCTCCAAGCTCTCTTCGCTAAGACAGCTAGGGGGGACGACCGCTACGAGGCGCTCGACGAGCGTGAAATCGCCGCGGATCTGGAGCCCTGGCTGGAAGAGAGGGCCAAGCTAACCCACAGCCAGGCTATCCACATGGCGGCGAGGCTGCGGAAGATCTGGATGGAGGGCCTGCTAGGAGTCCCGACAGAGGCGGAAGAGCTAGAAGTTCCCGAGGGGCCCGAAGAGCCAGTGGAACCGCTAGTGCCCGGGAGTAGCTCCGAGGCCTCTGCAGAGGTCGTGGAACGGCCCGCTAAGAAGCAGGCCAGGGTTCCCGACCGCAGCCAGGGCAGCTATGTAATCGTAGAGGTCCCGGGTGCCATTTTCCGCCTGCACAAGGCGGGCGCTACAGGTTGCTGGATGGGAAAGCGGCGTGCTTTCCGCAACGCTAGGGTTTTCAATTCGGTTCCGGAGCCGCATGAGTACACACATGTGTGCAAGCTATGCTGGCCGAACCAAGGGGCTATCTCCGAAGGGGACGCTAGCGAAGGATCGCTCGCTAACTCGGAAGATGACGAAGCCCCAGAGGATCACGCAACGGGGTCCGCTAGCAGTCATCCTTGAGCGCAGGGCGTGCTAAGCCGCCGAACTCGCACTCGCACTGAGGCTAGAAAGGCTGCTAGGTCGGCACCCTCTTTTCCTTTCCCCTCTGTCTCCCTCTCTCTCTCTCTCTTCCCTCCCTTGCGAAACGCCGCTAGTTTTTAAAGGGGGTGTGCTCGGGGGGGGGGGGGGGGGGGGGGGGGGGGGGGGGGGGGGGGGGGGGGGGGGGGGGGGGGGGGGAGGGGAGAAAGAAGAGAATGGAGGGAACCACGTTCTTGCTACATGTCACTTGCTGTGTTGCTCGTGTTGTGCTTTCGTGTTCCGCTAGTGCGCTGTAGGAGGAGCAAGGAGCGAAGGCAGGCGCTAGGAAACCGGGGCCGGGGGACCCCTTCGCTGGCCACCCAGGGAACACAGGAGCTAGGAGAGGAGCCAGTGTCTGCGCTAGGTCCGTCCTGCAGGAAGGAGCTAAGGAGCGGAGGAAGGCGCTACGAAACGTGCGGGTTTGGACCCCGCTAGGCAACAGGGCAACAAAGGAGCTAGGCGCAGGAGCCAGTGACTGTGCTAAACCTCTCTCCACGCTAGCCCTCGGCTTCGCTACCCTAAGGTAGCTAGATTTTCAATAGTCGTTTCACCTGATCCGCGCCGTGGGCGCCGCTATGGGTGGCAAAGGAAAGGATGCCACTGCTACAACGCCTAAGGGCGCGGGGCCACCAGGTGGTCCAGCTACGGCAGAACAGCCCGCTAGTGGAGACTACCTTCCGGAGACCCTCCGCGGTCTTCGGAAGGCGCTAAGGTTTCGCCCTTCAGAGTGCACGGATGGGCTGCACCGCTATCTCGACAAGCCTCTGCTACAGGAGCTGATCGCTATGTCGCAGGAGGCGATCGAGAGGCTAGACAAAGAGTCCCCGCCACGAAAGTGGATAGGGGCCGGGCTACGCCAGCAGAGCCCCGCTAACCTGATGGAGCGGCGGGTTCTGTCCGCTACCAGCTGGGCCGACTTGTCCCAAGAGGACATCGCTAGCCTGGACGAGGCTATGTCTGCGGGCCTCACGCAAAGGTTCGCCGCTACAGAGGCCGCCGCGGCAGCAACAAAGGCCCAGCTAGACCAGCTTGCTGCTGCTAATGCAGCCGCTAGCGCTGCTAAGGCCAAGGCCCGCAGAGACGCGGAGGCCGCAGCCGCTAAGGAGAAGGCCGAGCACGACCAGAGGGTCGCAGCGGCCGCGCTAGCAGAGAAGCGGAAGGAAGCCGCGGAGCGGCTCGCTAAGGAGGAGCAGGCTGCCGAGCTGGAGTACCAGCAGGCGGTGGCCGCTAGCAAAGCCTCCCTGCAGGCCGCAGAGGAGGCCGCTAACAGAGATCCGACTGCTACGGGCAGCGCCGATCCTGCGCCTGCTGCCGCTACTGCAACCGCTACGGCAGCCCCTGCTGCCACAGCTGCAGCCGCTACCGTGGACCCGACGCCGGCAGAGTCGGCCGCTAGAAGGTTCATGGAGATGGGGCCGAGAGCCGCTAGCCCCTCGCCCCCTCGCGCTACCAGCCCGGGCCGGGGCCGCAAGGGCGCTAAGGGCAGGCCGGCCGAGGGCAAAGACGGCAAGGGCCAGCCGCCCGCTACTGTCAATGTGTTTGACTACACGTGGGGCACGCTATTCGAGGACCCCGACCGCTACCTGGAGTTGCTACGCCGCGAACTCCAGCAGGATCGCGCTATCCAGCAAGCGGGGGGCATGCCCGACAATGTCAGGGCCGCTAAGGGCACGCCAGTGAGCGTCGCGCTACAGGGCAGAGCGCGGCCCCCTCCGGGCGCCCACGCTAACAGTCTCCCCAGAGGGGAGAGCTACTGGTACCTCGAGCTCTCGTGGTCCGCTATTGACCGCGATCTGTGGCCGCTAGGTTCCTGGGACCAGCGCTTCGAGAAGGGGAAGGGCAGAGGACCCAACCCCCGCTATGGCAAAGGCTATGATGGCACGCTAGTCAAGGGTGCTATCCACCACAGGGAGGAGCTGTACTCGCTAGGGAGAGAGGACGTGGCACTGATGTGTCGCTACACGCACCCTCCCGCTAACACGCCCCAAGGGGAGCGCGCTAGCGAGCTACTTTCCATGCTGCTACCTAGCTGCTATACGCAGTACCAGCCGAATCGCTGCCGCTACTCCCTTGGCCACTGGGACGCTAACGCCTGTATTTTCAGGTGCGCTACGACCTGCGAGGTCTGTTCGCTAAGAGCCTGTAACAGGCGGATGTGGTTTAAGTGTGACGACCACGCTACTCACTGTTGTGATGGGTGCAAGCAGTGGAGCCGCGGGGAGGATTGGGGCGGCCGCTAAACAGGCAGCCCCCTGCCTCGCTACAGGCCCCGGCCTCGCTACGTGCACCCGCTACTTTTGTCTTGCATGTGGCTACTTTTGCAGCGCCCTCTGCTGCCGACCGCTAGCCGCAGCAAAAGTCAAGGGCGTCCCTCGCTACAGTTGCCAGTGTGTGCGCGCTACAGTCATGCTACACACATGCCGGCAGCCAGAAAGAAGGGACGGCTAGAGCGAGAGAGTGTCGAGAGTCTTTGGGGGGGGCGGGGCCGGGGTCGGTGGTGCTGCTAGGGCTGCTCTCTGCTGCAGTGACCCTTTTCAGCGAAAGCTATCGACCGGCACTCCCAGACACACTCTCACGCTAGGAGCTTTTCCCCAATGTGCTAGCAGGAATTTTTCTTTTCACATTTTTCCTTAGGGTAGCGTAGGGCCTGTCGTGCCGGCTACCATGGCAGAGGCTCTGGCGAAGAAGCTAGCCCTCGGAAGCAGCGAGCTTCGTTTCCTGCTAGTGCAACACAAAGTCTCGGATGCTATCCAATCCGAGCTCTTTTCCAACGGTATTGATACCGTCGCTAAGTTCGCAGCCTCAGCAACAGATGAGGCGGACCTCAAGAAGATGCTAAAGGACAGCTTTGCAATTGAGCCGTCCACCTCGCTCGCTAGCCGCGCTCAGGCCGCGGGGGTCACCATCGCATGGCGGACCGCTACTTCCCGCTCCGAGCGGCAAGCGGAGGCGGAGGCTACACACGAGGTCCGGGATTGGGCGAAGCCCATCCCCGCTACGGATTACATGGCCATGCGCCAAGCCTTCACAGCTAAGTTCGGAGACCTGGAGGACAAGCAAACTCCCGCTAAGGAGTACATCGAGAAGAAGCTAGGTGAGCTCGAATCTGGCGAGTTCCGAGCGGAGCCGCTAACTGAGGTCATCAGCCGGGACGAGTGGGATCCTGACACGCTGCTGCCCGTCTGGAACGGCAATGGCACGCTATCCATGAAGAAGGGCGGGGCTAGGGCCCCCATGCCCTCTGGGCCGGAGCAGCTACGGCTGCGGCTCACGGTCCTCCAGAACACGCTAATTATGATGCAGCTAAAACACCCCAATCGAGAGGAGCTAAAGGATGTCAACATGGCCCTCTTCGAGCGCTACAAAGACTATCTCCTCGGCGACTATTGCTATGGTCTCCGGTCCAGTGCTGACTCGGGGTCGCTAGTGCCCCCGTGGACCTTGGTCCTCAGCTACGAGCACGCTATCAGGAAGCACGCCTACAAGGTCATGGCCACAGCTGGCTACTCCTTCGGTGCTGCGCTAGTCCTGGCCTACAAGGACGCTAGCGTCAAGGAGCGGCACTTCACGACGCCGCTAGCCCTCCATGCTAAGCGGCCGCAGCCCTGGACCTCCACAGAGGATCGGCCCGCTAAGACCCCCAAGGGGAAGGGCAAAGGCAAAGATGGCCCCCCCAAAGGGGGAAAAGCTAAGAAACGCTTGGGTGCCGATCGCACCCCGCAGGGGAAGCCCATCTGCTTCCGCTACAATGCTAAGGGGTGCAAGAATGGCAACAAGTGCCACTTCGAGCACGTTTGCTCGCTATGCTTCGGCAAGCACCCAGCTACCAAGTGCCCGAGCAAGCAGACCGACGCAGCTAAGGAGGACAAGCCCTCCAACTGACCCGCTACGGCGGCTGCGCCCTCAGTGCCTGTGACCCCCCCCGGGGGGGATGCTACGCCAGACTCACCGGCCGCTATGCCGGCAGCGCCGGCCGCTACGCTGACAAAGCCGCTACGGGTGCTCTACCTTTTCTCGGGTACCTCGCGCCGGCTAGATGTGGCGCAGTGCTTGCACCAGCTAGCGGCAGAGTGGGGAAACGACGTGAGGGTCGAGTGTGTCGACCTGCTACGGCACGCTAAATACGACCTCAGTCAGCCCAAGATTCGGCAAAGCTACCTGGACCGGATCGCTAGCAAGGAGTTCGACGCGGTGGTGCTCTCCCCGCCGTGCGCTAGCTTCTCCAGAGCACCTTGGGCTAACTTTCAAGGGCCTCGCCCAGTGCGCAGCTACGAGTTTCCCCGAGGTCTGGAAACGCTAACACCTGCTGAGCGAGACCGCGCTATCCTGGGCAACATTTTTGCGGATTTCAGCTTCGAGGTCGCTACCCTCGTGGCCGATGGTGCAGCTACCTTCCTGGCCATGGAACAGCCCGAGGACCTTGGTGCCCTCGCTAAGGGCCCGCACAAAGGAGCACGGCCGGCCTCTATGTGGCAGTGGCCGCCGCTAGCCACCCTTCTGGAAAAGGGGCTACGGACCGTGGCCTTCCACCAGGCTAGTTTTGGTACGCCATACGCTAAGCCTACACGGCTACTCCTGAAGTGTTCTTCCGCTATGCCAGACTTTGTGCACGAAGGCCTGCCGTGCTATGACAAAAAGGGCTGCTACACAGGACCGCTGCCTTCTGCTACTACCTTGGGTCGCATGTTCAAACGCACCGCTAAGGGCCCCTTCAAGACCTCAGGTTCCGAGAAGTGGCCCGCTAGGATGTGCCAGTGGCTGGCTACCCTGATTCTGGACTCCTGCCAGCACCCTGCTACCGCTGCCCAGGGGGAGGGGGGTGGCGCTAGGCCGGAGTGCCCGCTACCCGAGACCTTCCCGACCTGTGAGCCGGAGGGTCCGCGAGTGCTAGGGGGTTCAGGACCACCAAGGACCTGCCAACAGCTAGGTGGCAACAAGAGCTACCACGATGGTGGGGGCCTCTGCTCCCCAGGACGCTGGCCCCACGCTACCCGCAGCTATGCCGATGGTCCCAACTGGAACTGGCTACGGGAGAAGATGATGGAGGTGATCCTCGCTAAGGTGGGTTCGGAGGCGGAGCTAGAGAAGGAAGCCTTCCGAATGGCGGCCGGAGGGGCCAAGGGCTGTGCCCTGGCTAGCTCCGAAGACCTCCAGGAGCAGCTACGCTTGATCTGGAAAGAGTGGCTGGAAGCTAACGACTTGGGGGACCCGGAGCTGCTGAAGGTGGCCCCGGGGCAACCGCTATACCTTCGCCTCATTCGGGCGCTACTGACCGCGGCCGGCGATCCCGACAGGGACTTCCTCCTCCAGGCCGAGGAGGGGCTGCCGGTGGGGGTGAGAGACCCGCTACCACGCACTCCCCACGTCTTCGAGGAGCAGCTAAAGTGGCCTTTGGAGAACGCCCCTTGGGAGGCGGCGCTAGCCTGGGTCCCGAACTACTCCTCGGTGGAAGAGTACCGGGAGTTCGCTAGGGAGAAGTTCGAAGAGGACGTGGCGGAGGGCCTCATGGTCAAGATGACGCTAGGCGAATTCAAAGCCCGCTATGGCGAGCATCGAGCCATCGCCGCGCTAGCTGTCATCGTCGAGGACGAAGCTAGTGGAAAGAAGAGGATGATCCACGACGCTACCCACGGGGTCCGGGTCAACCACCGCATCAAGTGCAGGGACAAGATCCGGGCCCCGGGAGCTAGGGAGAAGAAGCAGCTACTTCGGGAACACATCGACGCTAACGAGGTGGCTTTCTCCGTGGTGGGCGACATCGCTAAGGCTCACCGACGCTACAAGCATGCGGAAGGGGAGCATGGCTACTTGGGGTGTCAGATCGACACCGAGGAAGCTACACCGGGGGACCCCGACAGCCAGACGGTTTACGTTAACCTGGTGGGGACCTTCGGGCTATCCTGCGCGAGCTACTGGTGGACCCGCATAGCGGCGTGTGGGCTTCGGCTCACGTACCACCTGCTAGGGCCATCGTTCCCGCTAGACATGCTCCTCTATGCCGACGACCTCGAGTCCTTGGGCCGGGGGGCTAGAGGGCGCATGGGGATCCCGCTAAGCTATCTCTTCCTCGCTAGTCTTGGGTACCCCTTCAAGTGGGCCAAGACGAGGGGGGGATTTCGGGTGGAGTGGCTAGGCATGGAGACGGAGTACTCCACCTGGAGGCTAGGTCTGTCTCAGAAGAGAACCGACTGGCTAGTGGAATGGCTACGGAAGCTAGTCCGTGACGGGAAGTGCGAGGCCCGGCCCTTTGCTCAGGGGCTAGGGCGCCTGGGGTTCGCTTCCATGGCGCTAGACTGGGAGCGCCCCTTCTTGGGACCGCTACACGCCTGGTCTTCAGCCGTACAAGGGAAGCTGGGGATCCTCACGCTACCCACGATGATCCGCGTCCTCTGTGGCTGGCTAGCAGACCGTTTAGCAGCGGGGGGCCGTCTCCAGAAGCCGGCCCGCTACTGGACGGGGCGGCACCGCTCTCCTTTTACACCGACGCTAAGGCCGAGAACGGACGTGCCTGGATTGGGGGCTTCCTCGAGCTAGTGGACGGCTGCCACGGTCCCTGGTTCTCGCTAGAGGTGAAGAAGGAATGGGCCCCCTGGGCCTTCGCTAAAGGAGACCCGAACAAGGTCATAGCTGCGCTGGAGCTACTGGCTACTCTGGTTGGTGTGAGGCTCTGGGTACCGGAAGGGGATGCTAAGAAGACCTCCAAGGTGGCCATCCGTGGCTACACTGACAACCAGTCCAACGAAGCGCTACTGAAGAAGGCTATGACGACGAAGTTCCCGTCGACCCTGGTGTTGATGGAGCTAGCAGAGGAACTCTCCGCTAAGAACTGTGAGCTTCAGCTACAGTGGATCCGCAGAGATCTGAACCAGCTAGCGGACGACCTCACGAACGAGAACTTCGCTAGTTTCTCCCCGGACTTCAGGGTGAACCTGGAGGGGGGGAAGCTAGAGTGGCGCGTGCTGGGCCGTCTCCTCGAACACTCGGCTAGCTACTTCCAAGAGCTAGGAGTGAGGAAAAGGACCGGAGAGCCGAAGGCTCCAAGGTTCGCTAAGAAGGCCCGTAAGCTAGGTCCCTGGTAGCCCTACGGCTGCGCAAGGAGATTAGCTAGCCAAAGGCTAGAGTTCTTCTCCGGGCTAACGCGGGACTTCGCCACAACGCTAAAAAGAGAGAAGTTCGTGTTGTCCGTGCTACTGCGTGAAGCCAGCTAGCTTAAGCTAGGCTTGCTACGTACTCCCCGGAGGTGTAGAGGGAGGTGGCGGGAGGATACGCTAGCTAGTGTACGCACTCGTGCCGAGGGACGAGGTACGACAGTGTATGCTAGCGCTAGTATCCCTTTGGGAAACATCGAAGGTGTTTCGCTAGAAAACGTCGAAGGGGTTTTCCTCTGAAGCTAAACAGAACGAAGCTTGTCTGTTTGCTAGAGTGTCTGCACATGGCCGGTGAAGCAGTGCTACTCCGTGGCCATTGTGCTGAAAGGCCCCCAGCTATTGGGGGGCAAATTTCGAGTGCCCACCCAACCCACCCTGGAGATTAGCTAGCCAAAGGCTAGAGTTCTTCTCCGGGCTAACGCGGGACTTCGCCACAACGCTAAAAAGAGAGAAGTTCGTGTTGTCCGTGCTACTGCGTGAAGCCAGCTAGCTTAAGCTAGGCTTGCTACGTACTCCCCGGAGGTGTAGAGGGAGGTGGCGGGAGGATACGCTAGCTAGTGTACGACTCTGGGCATCTGTATGCATGCTGCACGGCTGCTTGGGCCCTGCTTTCCGCTGCTCAGAGAACACATTTCGGCAGGCCCACAAAACCCTCAAAATATGATATGGAAAAACTATATCATATGAAAACAAAGTCAATCATATGATATAGTAGAAACTATATCATATGAGGCCAAAATATTACATATGATATAGAAAAAACTATATCATATGATATCTGGCCCCACAGACTTATATGATATAGTAGAAACTATATCATATGGCAAGCGATGCCATCATATGATATAGAATATGCTATATCATATGGTTTCCTTTCAATATATATGATATAGAAAAAACTATATCATATTTTCTACGTTTGAATAATGTTCCAATCTTAAGGATAACCGAAAATTATTCTTAAAAAAAAACCCTAAACCCTAGAAGAGAAAAAAGCGCGGAGACACTCTTTTTTTCACCAGACGGCAGCCGGCACTCTGGTTTTTCGGAAGACGGCAGGCGGCTGCCGAGCTAGTACCGCTGCCGAAGCTCCTGGCAGGCGATTTGGAAAAGGCGTCACCACTTTCCCGTAGGAGCTCCCAGACCCTCCTTCCGGATCGTCCGGGTCCTTCTTGTCCGGCATTGGGACGTGATCATCGTCCCGTACCGGCGACTCCTGTCGCTTACGTTTGGCCTTAGCCTTGCTGCCCTTAGCCTTGCTGCCCTTCTTCTTGTCCTGGCCGGTCTTGCCAGCCTTAGCTGGCAAACTCCTGGGCAAAAGCTTCACCGGCTTTCGATCCTCTTTGTCATCCTCGGGCTCAATCAGGGAGATTGTCTCTCCTGCCCCCGGCTTTTTTCTCTTCTTCGTGCCCTTAGCCTGCTCAGGACGGCCCTTCTCAGCTTCGGTATGGGCCTTGGCCCCCGAGGGGCCGGAGCCGCCTCTCACATCACCATAGCCATATCCCTGGCCCTTGTCGCCATATCCCTGGCCCTTGTCGCCATATCCATGGCCCTTGTTGCCGGAATCCCGCCGCAGCTCCCACTTTGGGACTTCGGATTCCTCTTCGCTCTCCTCTTCCCTCCCAGGCTGCCAGTGCTCCTGGAACCGGCGCTTTGCCCGGCCTGCAGCAGCCTCCTTGCTGAGCCCTTGGGCTATGTATTTCCAAGTTCGGTGAAACACCGACAATCGGTGCTGGCGACGGGCGGCCGCATGCTCCTGTATCCACCTCCAGCAAATGGGGCACTTTTTGGACGGGCCCTTGGGCCCGTCCGAAGGCTTGTTGTCCTTCTTCTCATCTGCTGCCTTCTCATTTGCCCCCTTCAATTTTTCATCCACCTCCTTGTCCTTTTTCTCTGATCTCTCTCGTTCGCTTTTCTTTTCATCCTTCTCCTTCTCCTTTTTATCCTTCTTTCCCTTTTTTTTCTCCTTCTTTTCCTTTCTGGCCTGCTCTTCTTCTGCCCAGGACTGGAGAGCTGCCTGGGATGCCGCGATCCTGGCTGTTGCAAGCTTTCTCTCCAGCCTCTGCCTGCCGGCGGCACTTATCGGCCAATCAGCAGCGGTCTTCTCATCCAGAGAAAGGACTCTGGGCTTCGAGGCCGCAGCCTCCGAGGCCGCCTCCTTTGGCTTCGAGGCCGTAGCCTCCTCCGGCTCCTCCTCCGGATCCTTTTCTTTGTCCTCGGACTCAGTTGCCTCCTCGGAGGCCACAGTTTCCTCCTCAAAGTTCTCCTCCTCCTCTTTCTTGTTCTCGTTCTCCTCTGGCTTTTTGTTGCCATCCTCCTCCTTTTTCTTTTGGTCCTCGGACTCTTCGTGAGACTCTTCGTGAGATCTCGACCGTAGTCGAGGATCTCGTCGTTCTTCTCTATCCTCTGAGCTCGAGCTCCTCCTCCTTCTATCCTGGTCCCGGTGCTTGGGCATGGCCGACGACTTCGCCTGGCCAGGACAAAAAAAGGGTTTATAGAGGATCGGGGAGGGTATAGGGTTTAGGGAAGACCCCTTAGGCCAGACTCTTTTTAGCACATGTATATATATATATACATATAGTATTTGGTGCATGCCGTGGCATGCACCCACGAGGAAACCGTGGTCTCCTCTCCCAAAGCAAAGCAAACCGTGGTCTGCTTGCTTTGCATGCTTGCCAGCAGATGCAAACAAACCTTGGTCTGCCTGCATTCTGCCGGCCAGCACGGTTGCCGAAAAGCAACCCATGCATGCATCACTGACTAAGCAAACCGTAGTCTGCTAGCCAGCTCTGCAGGAGACCGTGGTCTCCTCTCACAGACAGATGGCAAACCGTGGTCCACCACAATTATAAGGAGACCGTAGTCTCCCGGCTTTGTCCAGGAAACCGCAGTCTCCCGGGCTGCCTATAGTCTATATAGTTACATATCTATATCTGTATATATGTTTCGTTTGAAAGAAACTTAAAAGGATCCCTTGCCTGGCCTCGTAAAAAAGGCCAGCCCCCATCCAAGGGCTCCCTACAGGAGCCCAAACAGCTGCAAACACCGGCACAAACTTCACAACCTGCACATGCGAGGCTACAAGTCAAACAACTGCATGCACATGAGACAACAAGGCTTTGCATGGTTTTCCTGAAGCAAACGAACCTTCAGTTCACTAGCACCCCAGGCTTCCTCCGTTTGGAGGACTGCCCCTGGCTTTTTGCTGCCCTCTTGGCAGCGCAGTCGCCTCAGCCTCCTGCAGCGGCAGGGGATCCAAGGGCCGGGCCTTGGCCCCGGCTTTTTTGACAAGCGAATACCTTCTGTCGTCGCCTGTCCGTTGAGCCTGGCGGCCTTGGCCGATTTTCACGACTTTGTCCTTCGCAGCAGTTCCCTTAGGAAAGCTTTGCCGTGCTCTAGTCTGAAAAGACTCAGCAGTAAGCACGGCATTTTGTGTTGCTTCAAAGAACAATGCCATATCATCCAAGTGGACTTTGGGCACATCCGTGACATGGCCCGCCTCCAGGACACGGATCTCCTTTCCCATCCAGGTAACCTTCAGCACATTCTTTTCTGCTCTTGCTTCCCTGGAAGCACGGCGGGACAAGCGAGTCTTCGCTGCTTTTCTCGGAGAGCTGCCTGTTACAGACACTAGAGCAGCCTCGCTGTCTTCCCCGCCGAAAAGGCCAGAGCTCTGTTCTTTAGTTTCTCTGCCTGCCGCTTGGACTGCTGCTCCTTGGAGGCATCGTTTCGGGAGCCCACGAGCGATAGATAAACATCGCTCTGGGACAACGATGACTTTGCCGGGTATTTTGGCAGTTTTATGCTATGCTGCTTAGAAAGCAGCTTGCACAAGCCCTGGCTCCATGGACGAAGTACCACAAACGGACCATGGTCCGTTGGTTCTAGCTCCTTGTCACCCACAGTCCAGCTGGCACCATCCAGCTTCAGGACATATACTCTTTCGATTACCAGCGGCATTGTACCTATGTTAGCCTTGAGCCGAACTTTATGGAAAGATCAACAACACGTGCCTGCAAACCATCCTTGAATTCACACTTGCAAAAGCGCCAAAAAGTTCCATTGCAGACATCAACCTTGGCTCCTTTTCCCGGAAAACTCAGCAAGCGAGAACTGTCGAGTAACTCAAGAAGCCTTTCGCTTTCGCGAGGCAGCGGATCCTTGATCCAGCTCTTGGGCCGAGGCCCTCAAACTTTCGGCAGGCTTCGGCCTGTACAGGATGCACTCCTTCAGCGAAGCAGTGTTCTTCAAAATGGGAATCTTCCAGCCCTTCTCGTTCAGAAGGACTGTCGCCAGATTCGGCTCTGAGCCGACCGGGATCTGCCAGAAGGCAGATAGCAAACTTCCGGCTGCAGCCGGGGGGGAAATATACAAGCTTGTGCCCGAGGCCGAATGCCAAACCTCCACACTGCCAGCTGCCGGCTTTAAGCCAACCTTTGAAATCTGATCCGTGAAGGGGAAGATCGTCAGCTTGCCTGTCTTGGCTTTGCCCTCCAACAGACAGCACGTGGGATTCTTCAAAAAGGTCAACTCGGAAATACTCGCAGCAGAGCTCGAAGAACTCTCCTCGGAGTCTCTCTTGGCTGCAAGCCTCCGTATTATGGGGCAGTCGGTCCACAGAGTCAGACACCACTTCGGGTGCATCTCCGCTATACAGGTCGAAAAATTTCTTGAGCTCGCTCAGAGGCACCTCGACCTTCTTGTCCCAGCTCACTGGGCAAGACAGCGAGAAAGAGCCGTGGCTCTGGCCGATTTTCTCCAGCTTCCAAGGCCAGATGTCCTGATACTTCTGCTTGCCTTTGTACAGGTTCCCCTCTGCGAAGCCTTGCAGCTTCATCAGGAAGGCCGGGTCCTGCATGTTCTCCAAGGTCGCAGGGGCCGCATCAGACGGCCCATCTTTTGTAGCAGCAGCCGGTGTTGCACCGGCACTCTTGCCACCCATCTCGTGTTCGTACAAAGTCAGCAAATTGGCCAATGACCCGTGCTCAAGGCCTTCTTGCCCCGACTTCTCTTTCTTGCACATGAAGAGGGTGCTGCGAACCATCAGGCGACCGAAGCACTCAACTGCCTTGGCACGTGCACTTGCATCCGTCACATTCTGAGTGTGAGCCCAGGCACGAGCAAGAAGCTCCTCCCAATCCTTTACAGCATCTTCCATGCCTTTCGCACAGAGCCTGCTGACATCGCTCTTGCTCAGCAGCCGAGCCACACCGTCTACCACTTTTGTGGCTGTCAGGTTCGCGATCATCGCAGCCCTTGCGAAAGCATGCGATCGCTCCTGCCCTGCAAACCGGAGGCCGGCGACCGTGGACATGAATTCCTCTCCCAATCTTTTGCTTGCCCCATATTTCAAGGAAAAGTCGTGCAAAAACTTCAGCAGAGGTGCTTCGGTTCCTCCTGCATAGAATCTGCAGAACAACCCGCAAGCGGCCACGGTCTGTGGCGAGGCATCCGGCACCGTGGCTGCTACATCAGCTTGCACAACATCCCAGTCGATGCACAAACCTTGCTCTGCCAGCAACTTTGCTCGGGTCACCATCGCCATGGCGAGCTCCAGCTCGCCTGCCGTTCTTGCAACTCCTTGGGCTGCATTCATGACTTCCTGAACGAAGGAGGCCAGCGAGGGCAGTACTGCATCAACTTCCGCTGACAGCACCAGCCACTCCCATCCATTATCCACGGCCTGCCGAAAGTCCGTAGACAATCGCTGCAACGTGAGCTTGCCGTTGTCCGACACCGTCTCTTGGTCCGAGGGACATGCTGCAATGCAGGCACGGCAAAATGCCGTAAAGTGACTGCATGCTAACGACATGTATCGCTCATCGCCTCGCACCTCAGCTAGCAGCCCTCCATTCATATCCACTTGCCGCTTGTTGAAACTAAAGGCCTTTTGGCTCAGAGCTCTATCCGTGGATATTTCCATGCAAACACTTCGCTTCAGCTCCATGGAGCTGAAGCCTACAGATTGCACTTGGGCCCCTGTCTTGTGAACTTGGGCTCCATTCAATCCTAACCCTGAGCGATTCGACGGGTGCACCAGGACTTGACCCGGCCGCAGCACCTGCCTGTAGCACTTCCTGCTCTCCTGCAGGATAGTTTCGATCTCCGTCCATCTCTCCAATGCCGGAGCATCTTTCTTCAATGCCTGCTCCACGGCCGTAGCCGCCCAGGCAGGCTTCATCTTTTCCAAGTTCTCTTGAAAAAAACGGCTGCATGGCAACAGGATATGCATTTAATTGTCCGCCCTGCCCCCCCCCCCTGTATACATGCACCCTTGAAACACAAGTCATTTACGTGCCTAACATAGTCATTTCCCTATATAAGAACTGTACTTCAAAAAGTTATGTTAACTTAGCTAAACTTTAGCTAAACCCCCTAACCTTTGTAAATGTTTAACATACTTACACCACTTATGTAAACACTTAGCTAAGTCTCTTAACAGTTGTATTTGTTTATCACACTTATAAGTGATTTGCAATATAGATACAACCGGGTTGCAAGCTATTTAACAACATGCTTGCAATCTATATAAACACTTACAAAGCCACGGTTCTTCCCAGTACCGTTGTCCCAGCGGTGCTTGAGACCAATCGTCCGCCGCCATTGCCCTTAAGTGGCCCGTGTAGCCTTCCTGCAGGGGGCGAGCTGTAAAGTTGAACGGCGCGGTCGAACACTACTTGCAGTCCGGCGACCGAGGGACAGCAAGGCCTTCCAGCTCGACCTGCTAATCGAGGGGGACGCGGTCTTCTTCACCACCAGCACCCTGACATTCTCAGCCAAGCTTCGCTCACCGAACGACTGCGCTGGGAGGGGGAGTACCACACTTACAAGTCCGTGACTAGCGGGGAGACTGAGAACAATAACCACCGTGGTGGAGTGGTACAGATGGACCCAAGTGGGGGAAAAAAACTGAAAGGGAAGAAGCAATGCCGCATATGTCGACAGGGTGCAGGAGTATGCCAGCAGGGTTTCCGCAAGGTACATGAGAGGGGAGATCCAGCATGCCGTTTCCATGGTTGCAGTGAGAAGGGGACGGGAAGCCGTCCGGTGACCCAGGGCAACAACCCACCGTTGCGAGAGGCGGGGGAAGCGAGAAGCACGCAGGTCCCTTTCACACACATGACCAGGTTCACCACAAGGAGGGGGATAGGCCTACACTTTCTACCTGGGCCACTCGACAAGTGGGGGAAGCGCGAGATCTACAAGGAGGGTGACACATGGATGGACCTTGCGACAGACAAGCCCTTGACCACCCTGGAGGCGGGGGAATATGCCAAGTACCGCGAACGGTTTGAGGAAAGGTGCAAAATAGCCAGCACAGTGGACAAGCTTACCAGGATCGTGGACAAGTATATGCCGAAGCTCGCCAATGAGACACGGGCACATGTTATCCGCTTTCCACAAAGAGCCGGCCCGCTACTAAAAAAGGCGCGCCAAATCCGGAAGAAGCTCCGGATGCGGCGTAAAGCAGTGGGGGCGACAACCTCGACGCCACCAACAACAAGGACGCCACCAACAACAAGCCGTGGGGGGGATGCCACAGCCGACTTGCGAGAAGGGGGCGAAGAAGATGAAGTCGACTGGGGGAGCACAGACTCCGCAACCTCCGGCACAGAACTGCACAACCAAAGCAGGGGAGAGCGAGATGAAACAGTGATGACCGAGGACGGAAGCAACCGCGAGACAGCGACAGCCCAAGGCCAGAGTGAGCCAGGAAGGGGAAGCACTGGAACAGCCACCAAAGATGACTCGCAAAGAGAAGGGGGACGCAGCTTGGGAGAAGAGAGGCCGCGCACTCCTAGCCGCGACATGAGAAGACGGTTGGGGGAAGAGCGCCCGCGCACCCCCAGCCGCAGCCCGCGGAGGAGACGGCCATGCACAAACAAGCCCACGGAGAAACAGGCTGGGGGAAGAACGCCCACGCAGCCCGAGCAGAAGCCCACAGCGAGTACGACTACAGCCGAGTATTTGGTGGCAAGTGCAGCAAGTACAGGAACATATGCACAACCAACGTGAGAGCCGTGAGCGCGACTTGTAAAAAGCACAACGTGCGGGGGACGGGAGCTGGGGGAAGGCACTCCTTTTTGTGTGTTGCTGCTGCCTTTCGCCTCCCCTAGCTCCCGAGTTTCTCCTCTGAACCCTTGCCGGGGGGAATGCATACCTTCTTGCAGGTAGCTCGAAGTAGCCGCCGTGTGGTTTTCCTTTTCTACAACAGCTCGAAGTAGCGACCGAAAGCCCAATTCAATTGCACCAGTCGCCACTCTGCGACTTTTGTTACCAACCGCCACAGTAATTCAACGCTTTCGCCGACTTTGCCCAAACTAGAAGAAATAATTCAACCGGCCTTTTTCTTTCTAAAGTAAAGGGGGACCCGCCGTCTTCGTTACATGCACGTTTGCTTGTTTTTCGCTGTTGTTTCTTGCAGACGGGGCGGGGAACCCGGGGACACAACTGAGTGAGAAGGGGGCCAGCCTGCAGTCGTGTTTTGCAAGTATGGTCGTATGGGCCTTAGCGCGTTGCTGTTGTTTTGCGTAGGGGCGGCCACCGAATGCTAGAACCAGTGGGGGGAAATTGCCTGGTGAGGGGCTAAGGACTTTGCCGTAGCGGGCGCGGGGCGGGGACGAGGCCGGGATGCAGGCTAAAGTTAAGGGTTAGGGTGGGTCCCTACCAGGCAATCTCCACAAACCACTCCGACCTCGGGGGAAAATCTCCCAACGTATGACCCCAATGCCCTTTCTCCCACAGTCGTGGAAGAGAAGGGGGGGCCTTGGCCCGGGTCCAGCTTGCTGGACTTGTCCCCAGTGAAGTGAAGTGAAGAGAGAGACAGAGAGAAAGAGAGAGAGAGAGAGAGAGAGAGAGAGAGAGAGAGACCAAGCTACACCACAGCATACAGGCAACAACCCGCCACAATCCACACCAACAGCAACCAACGCGGCAGGGACGGCGCCACCCACGACACAAGCCACACCGGGCAAGCCCAAGCCGCCAGTGAAGCAACCCCCCGCCAAACCCCCCCCACCTCAACCACGAACTGGTGACGACGATCCGCCACGATGGGCCCAACCTGCCACTCCAACACAGCCACAACCACAAGCACAGCCACCCCCAACGACCCACCACCACAGCGAACAAGCAGGCCCCAAGACGCACCGGCCAGCAGCTCCACGGACCCGCCACCGAGAGCGGGCAGCTCCGGGGACGCTCCACCACGACCAGCGGCAGCAGCTCAGGGCACTTCACCGGCAAGCAGCTCCACAGACCCAATGCCACATCAGCAAGCACCCCACTCACCAACCACCAGGCGGCAGCCCTGCGGGGAGTGGCCACACCCTCAGCCTCGCCAGGCAACCCACCATGGTGGCTAGTGCAGATCGAAAACAACCCCAGGCGGAAAGAAGAGCACGAGCTGGAAGCCCTACGAGCAGCCCCCAGCCCCCAACGCGCCAGGCATCCGAGCAGAGCACTCCCCACCAATCTAGTGCTATCAATCACCAGGCCCAACCTCCACACTTACCTTGCCGAAGTGGTGGCTGCCCCGCCTCGGGGCAGTACGAGTTCAATGCAGCTCTGCTCTGTGAGGGAGACGTCCTCACTTTCGCCTGGCAAGATGACTGGATACTGGATGTACACCTTAACGAGGATGCAGCCTGCAGCGACCAGCCACCAGCGGAGCAGCAGCCAGCCACAGCGGCGGGGACCCACCACCCACAGACAACGCCAACGCAACACAATACTGAGACAGCCGCCGACGACCAGCTGCTCACCCCGTCCAGCTCCACGGCCACCCAGCCCGCAACTGCAACACACCCGGCCGGGGCGAGAACAACCGCAGACCCACGGCGAGCCGCCCCACCACCACAAACCACCGCAACCGCAGATGCCGCCGACAGCCACGCAACAATCACCACAGCCCATGCAGGAGACCCAACACCCACCGCAGCAGGTGCCGGCACAGCCAACCCCCTCTTTGATGGCAGGGATCTCCGCCGCAGAAAAAGATCAGCCAGCACAGCCGCCACACCTCCAGCTCAGCAGGCACAACCACAACCACAACCACCGCCGCTCCTAACACAACTCCAAGACACTAGACCGGTTGGCAACCGCCTCCACCCACAACCCACCACCACCACACAAGAGCCGGACCATACGGACCTCATGCAAAGAGCCAGCATGGCACAGGGAAGCAATGACCCCCCGAAACCTGACTACCTTGAGGTAACCATCGACAAACTCAGGAGCCTACTGTATGAAACAGGCATGGCGGGGCTACATGAAGTCACGTACCACCGGAGAGAACCTACCCAGACAAGCAACTGCAGCGGGGCATCACCAACGGTTTAGAGAGGCAGCCATTCAGCTCCACGCACTGTCCGTGGTGCACCCTAGCACACCGCTGTCACAAGAAACCTTCCTGCAGCAGCTGGCGCAAGCCTTACACCTTGCCACCACAGGCATGGATACCAGTCCGGGGGTGCAGCGGGGGACGTCAGCAGCACCAGGCTAGCGGCTAGCGGCAGCAAGGGGCGTACACCACATAGTCAACTGTGCATACAGTAGTGTCGACGCCATGGGCCTTGCGGGGCTGCAGCTGCACCAGAACAACCTGGCCACTGCCGCGCGGCTTGCTACGGTGGCTGGAGGGTGCCCACCTGAGCGGGGCGTGCACCCGTCAGACGCCATCCATACCTGGGCTACGACATCACCGTCGGGGAAGCGATCCGGAACCTCCAGAACATGCGACGGCGAGTGTCTATGACCTATATAGCGGGGCGCACGCTGGAGTCCATACAGTAATGGTACCGCGCAAAAGCCTACGTGGAAAGTCAGGATGCCGCAGAACCCGGCCTACAAGAAGGTGGGGAACGACAAGCAAGACCTGAACGAGCTGGCACCTGAGACGGAGTGGCCAACCACCGGGGCAGCACAAGAAGACCCTGGAGATGCAGAGCGAGAGGCACTCCAGGACCTTGCAGCCCAACGAAGCTTCGAGGAGGCCAAACAGCGACAAGAACAAGACCACGAAGACTCCGAGGACGAGGTCGAGGCGGGCTTCAACCGCCTCTTCGAGGCGGAGCAACACAGGACCCCGAAGACTCTGAGGAAGACGTGGACACGGTTCTGGTCCAATTCGAGGAGGAAATCGGGGCGGGCACGACCCAGTTGCAAAGCCAGACACAACCAGAAGCGGGGCGTGTGACAAGTGACCAGAGCAGCGACTACTCCGAAGGACACGGTGCTGCCTGGCATGGCTGGCACATGCGGACGGGCCCAAAATGTACTTTTTACGTGTCCACCGCATGAACGCTAGGGGTGGGACAGCCCGAGAATGCCCGAGACAGGCTCAGCGAGTGCTACCGAGGCAGCCCTTGAGCACTGTGAGAACCCAGGCAAAGAACTAAAGCTGTCTTGGCGAGCGCCAAACTATGGTTGGCGCACTCGACGCCCGCCCGCCCGCGCCGTTCTTCGAAGGTGCACATCTCCAACCGCCACTTCCTCTCGTCATCCGGAATCACTTCCACAACCCCTACTACCGGGGATACACAGCGGAGACCATCCTCAACAATCCCGCGAATACTACTACCCTGGCCTAAAGACCCAGCACAGGCATGCCGACGGTTGCGTCGGTGTTGCAAACCAAGAACGAAAAACATAAATAAAAAAGGACCAGAAGAGCTAGAAGGACACAGATGCCACACGTGGTCAAGCTCTTCTTGCAAGGACGACTCGGAGACGGAGTTTGTTAGCCATCCGCGACATCGCGGACTTCGAGAAACAACAACCTGCCCCTCAAACGCATGGGACCACACCTCGGAGCCAACCGACCTCGGAGCCCAGCACTCAACGGGGAGCAGGACCTTCAGTTCTTGGTCCCCTTCGCCGCCTACGGGACGATCAACACGCCCTACGGCCGCAACGCCAGCAAGCATCTGAATCTCCCCTCTTCAAGCAGGAGCAGCACTATAATGTCAAAGGCAAGCCCACCAGCCAACCGAGTGCAGCCGGGATGACGCTGGCGAGCAATGCCACAACCATGCCAGGATACGTACCCATCTCAAGTGCATGGAGCTCACCCGATGTAGAGCCTGCTGGGGAAAACAACATGGCCCAGAATCAGGATATACTTAACTAGGGGCACTGGCGAGTTCATCCTCCGGTACGCACAGACGCCCGGAATCGCCCGGATGCTTCAAGCCACTTTGCCGGAGCCCAGACTGGTGCACTTTCTTTCCGCAGATTGCACAGCGCTGAGGATCAAATGACCAGGCCTTCTCGTTTCTAGTACAAATCCGAGGACTCCTTTCCCTCGTCCTGACTCCGTGCTGTGTTGGAGGCAAAAACAATGTTTCACGCCGACTCTGGACACGGACATGGGAGCGAACGCATTACAAGCAAGCAAGCGAGGACCTGCCGTGTGCACAACAAACCCCACTTGGGCATTGCTACAGGCTTGGCATACTTTCGGGCCACCGGGAGCCTGTGGCTGATGCCCCGAAGCAAAGCAAAGAGTGGGCTCATGTGGTTTTCAGAGGGCACCGTCCTGAGTGCTGCGTGCTCCAGCCAAGTTCTATTTAGCCTTTGAAGGCCGGAGTTGCAACCTCCTCATTTCCGTGGGCCTCGGCCCGGGCTTCGTGACACGCCCCACCGGCCCAAGAGTAGCAGAAGTAGCAGTAGTAGTAGTAGTAGTAGTAGTAGTAGTAGTAGTAGTAGTAGTAGTAGTAGTAGTAGTAGTAGTAGTAGTAGTAGTAGTAGTAGTAAGTAGTACGTAGTACGTAGTACATAGTAAGTAGTAAGTAGTAAGTAGTTGGAGTAGTAGGACTAGTAGGACTAGTAGTAGTAGTAGTAGTAGTAGTAGTAGTAGTAGTAGTAGTAGTAGTGGTGGTGGTAGCCGCCACGGCTCAGACGTTTTGGAAGTTCGCGCTGGCTGTCGAACAGGCTCTGGATTCCAACCTTACGTTGCTAGAGGTCTCAAACAGGCTTCTCTCCGAACGACTACGGGTTGGTTTCCTCCCGCTGAGCCATGTGCCATGTGCCAACAGTTTGCGTCTGAGCCGCCAGGTCCCAATTCCTGGACCCAGTACCCTGTCCCAACACGGGCCCACTGGGCAGGCGGGAGGGTTTCCACTAGCCGCGTGGTGGAGGGAGTCACTCGGCTTGCCTTGTGACGAAATAGCGGATGGCGCTGCTCCCAGTGCACTCACAAAATTATTCTCAGATCAGGAAGAATTCTTTCAAGCATGTTTGCCGCAAGGTGGTTGCAAACCAGCAGCCCGTTTCCTACCGAGGTCAGGTTCTGACCCCAGCTCTTCTAAGGCGCATGGGCAATTGCCCACCGCGGCCAGGTTCCACACAGTCTTTTGCACCCCGATCTAGAGCAGGACAGGCCACCAGGCCCCTCCGAGTACTGTCCTGGAATGCCGGCCATCTTGGCCAGCAACAATGGTCGGAAGTCAAGTCATGGCTCTCCACTGAGGCCAAACTCGTCTGCGATGTGTTAGTCCTGCAGGAGACACACTGGCAAGCCACGGCCGAATTTAGTGTTGCAGGCTGGTATTGCGTCTCGTCTGCATCGGCGGCTGATCCGAAAGCCTCTAGGCGAAAGCAACGCGGGGGCAAGGCCCACAAACATCCACCTGCAGAGGCAATGCCTACTGACGATAAGACGACCCCACCCCGCAAGGAGCCCTCAACAACTCGCGCGGACGGGGTCATGGTCTTCCTGTCCCCACACATCCTGCCCAAGAGTGTGCGCTGGCAGGAACATGTCATAGGCAGAGCCCTGGAAGTCAGGTTTGACTGGCATGGGGCCCGCATGACGCTAGTTGCTGTCTACCAACACGTTTGGTCCCCGGCCAAGCAGGTGCAGAGGACAGAGCGCACGTCCTGAAGGCTCTCGGCCGATGCGTGCAGCGAGTGCCGCACAGAGACACGCTCATCCTGGCAGGAGACTTCAATAGCTCCCTACAAAAGCAGCCTAGGTTGGTAGGTCCCGGGACCATCTGCCCACAAGAACCGAGGCCCGACGAGCCAGAGCTAACCAACTTTCTACTCAATCATCGCTTAGTTGCTCTCAACACGTGGAGGCCTCAGCCGACACATACATTTCGGCAAGGGGAAGCGCGCACTCAGATTGACTTTGTGCTCACGAGGGAGGTTTCTGCTGGTGGCAATGCCAAAGCCTCTACGCCGCTGGCGGATTTCCCGCTGGGCAGCTGGAAAAAAGGCGGGCACTTGCCCATCAGTGCCACTGTCAAGCCAGTTCGGCACTGGAACCTGCCTGCTCCTCAGCTACAGCAACATCACTACGACTCTGCTGCCCTGCAAGCAGCTGTCAGGGACAACACGTTGCCAGCCCAGCAAATGCTCGAGTGGGTCAAAGCACGCCTCACCCCGGACATGCAGCCGGCGTCTTGGGATCGTCTCCTTGGCGAAGCGACATCTAGGTTTTTCCCTAAGACCCCGGTGGCAATGCCAGATAGTCCGGAAACGCGCATAGCCAGACGCATGTGGCGCTCTGCGCGTGGGAGCAATGCTCACCCCAGGGCAGAGTCATCGCCGGATGATGAGGCCCGAGAAACCCTGTGTGAGCAGCATAAACAAGCGGTTAAGCAGGCTCGAAAATGCCAAACAAAGCGGTTTCTTGCTGAGGTGGATCAGGCTCTGAGCCAGGGCGACCAGCACCTTGCATATCAGACTCTCAAGCATCTCCGTCCGTGGAAACCCGCCTTGAAAGCACAGCTCAAGGACGAGCAGGGCTTCCTGCTCAGTCCCGCGAACGAACTGGATGAACTGGGGCAGTATGCAGCCAAGGTCTTCGCGGCGCATCCACAGCTTCCGTCGGACTCGGGACTGTTGCCCCTCTTGCCACAGACCAAGTTAGCGAAGCACATTGCCTCGATCAAACCTGGCAAGGCAGTTCCAAAAGGAGCGGCACCGGCCGCAGCCTGGAAACTTTGCGCTCAGCCGGTCTCGGAGGCGCTTTCACAGTACTGTTCCAGTCTGGCGCAGGACCAGTCCCTGGACGACGATCTGACTCGCGCGGATCTTTGCCTCATACCAAAACCGGGTAAACCGGCAGACAAGCCTTCCCAACTAAGGCCACTGGGCATCCTTCGCCCGGATGCTAAGGGACTGGCGGGCACGGCCAAGGAGCTCCTGGAGCCTCTCACAGTGCCGTACATGAAGCCACTGCCCCAGTTTGCGTACCTCCCTGGGAGAGGTCTCTCTGACGCACAGAGTAGAGTGGTTCAGCACTTGAGGGAAGCCAGGCAACTCTGTCGCAATGCGAATCTCACCCGAGCAGATCAACAGCGGGGACAATGTCCTGTGGGTCTAGTCGGCGGCATCACTTTCGCTCTTGACCTTTCACAGGCATTCGACACTGTCTCTCGCAGTGAGATTCTGTCCCTGCTCGATGAACTGGGCGCGGACCCCTCCCTTCAGAAGCTCATACATGGCCTTCATCATCGGTCCAAGTACAGGCTTCACTCTCAGGGGGCCTACAAGGACGTGGAAACCACCACGGGCATCAAACAAGGCTGCAAGTTGGCCCCCACGTTGTTTTCTGTGCTCACGGGCCGCCTTCTTCATAGGTTGATCGACACGTTTGGCTGGGACAATGTCCGCAAATACTTCACAGGATACGCGGACGATTTCACCATGCATCGCACCATCCGCAGCAAAGCTGACGTGGACGCAGCTCACAAGATGATCCTACAGCTTCTGTCGGAGGTGGAGAAACTGGGATTGCGCGTCAACCCGGCCAAATGTGCCATACTCGTCAAGCTTAACGGCAGGGAGGCGGAGGCCATGCTTCAGAAACACACCTGCTGGCTCCCCGACTCGGAGGGCAAGCTACAGAGGCATTGGCGCTTAGGCAGGCACAAATCTTTCCCTGCCTACAGACTTGAGACGCAAGTCAAGTACCTGGGCATCCAAATCTCCTATGGTAACTTTGAAATGCAGACGCTGCGCTTCCGCATAGCAGAGGCTGCCAAAAAGCTCCAGCAGGAAGCGATTCGTTTACAATCGCCGTACCGCGGGGCCCATGGCCAGGCTGAAGGTTTGGTTCACCACCGTATGGGCCACTTTGGTCACGGGTCTTCCCGAAGTCGGCCTCACGGAGGAGACGGCCAGGCATCTCAGAGGATGGTATGCGCACAAGATACGCTCAGTCCTCAATCAACCTGCTCATGTCAGCCACACGCCCACAGCAGACCTGTACCGTCTGCACTCAATCCAGGACCCGGTAGCTAAAATTCAAGCTAGGATGACTTCCAGACTTAAGCGATTGTGCAAAAGACCAAGCAACCCCGAGGCCATCCCCTCAGCCCTGCCGGCGAACATTCTAAGCGCATCCTCGGTGACGCGAGGCCCATGGGCCCAGCTGGGTCCCTCAGCAACGAGCTCAGAAGCACACCGGCAGCCGTCCCGGCCAGCTACATATGGTGATGTCACGCAAATGAGTCACGTTGTACAGGACCTGCAGGACATGCTGAGAGAGGTCGAAAACCTTCCGGCATCTACTGAAGCCTCGCAGCAGAGACTTCACTCCTGCCCTCACTGCGGGTCTGGCTTTGTCTCTGCGCACGGCTTACACATGCACGTACGCGAATGCATCGAGAACACGTGTCGAGGTACATTCCCCCCTCCTTTGATCGCAGTCGGCATTCTAAGGATGGTCTACCTGTCTGTTCTGCATGCGACAAGGCCTTCCATCAATGGAAAGGCCTACGCGACCATCTCTTGTCGGGGCCTGCACGCAGCCGGATCGCCTGCGCCAGATCTCCCTCACCACGGAGGAACAGCTGCAAGGTCAGGCCCTCCAGGGCTTGGCGGCCTTCCGAGCTAAGGTGCAGAGCTCGCCAAGCAACCGACTCAGTGCCCTTGCCACCCAGCCCGAAGCTCAGGAGCTCAAACATCGGTGCATCTTGTGCGGTTTTTGGACCCCGGACCACACCAAGATGAAAAATCATCACAGACAGGCCCATGCACTGGCCTGGCAACGTGACGGTCCGGCAGCAATTCAGCTTTGCAGGGCATATTCAGTGCAGATGATCAAGGGGCACTCGTGTCCCTTCTGTAAGCTGCAGGTATATGACAAACGCAAGCACCCGGAGCAGTGCATTGTCCTGTTTCAGGTCCTGCTTGGGTGGCACAAGGTACAAGGCACCGACAAGATGCGGGAACAATGTTCCAACCCTCATCCAAAGACCGCGGTGACAATGTCACTTAGTGGTTTTTTCGCGGCTGCAGACAAGCCAGCTGCCGTGGCTTCATCGCCACCTGTCGCCATGGCAGCGACAGGTGCCGCCGGCAGCACTCTCCCGCCGGGCCTGTACTCTCGTATGCGGCACATGTTGAACTCGGGTAACACATGCTACGTCAACGCGACCATTCAAGCCCTCTTAGCGGCGCTTGACTCTGCGTCCAATGTAGCGGAGCTGGAACCACTGGTTCAACACTGCACAAGCACGGAAGCGGATCCAATGGATGCGAGGCCCATCAATCCTTCAAGCCTCTTCGCTCTCCGGTCCCTAGTGCCAAGATGGCGATTCGATGGCCGTCAACAAGACGCCTCCGAATTTGCAACGTATCTGGTAGAGCACAACACGGGAACTCTGCAACCAGCTCGCTGGGAGGGACGCACCAATGGAGTGCCGGAAAGTGAGGACGATGGTCTCACGCCGCTCCTGCTGCCGCTTTCCTCCGCCTGTCGCACACTGCAGCAGGCCTGTACGGCTTGGTACAACCACATGTTCCAGCGTGCCCTGTCATGGGCCCCAGACATCTTACCAGTCACTGTTGCTCGATGGATGGATGGCACAAAGCGACGAACCCCGTTAGATCTGCGCAGGCACATCTCTCTGCCGTCTTGGACTGAGGGACAGGTCCGGCAATGGCACCAGTACGCAGTCATTTCGGGAGTCTTTCACATAGGTGCTGACATACACACCGGGCACTACCGGTCCTTCTGGATTCATCCCAACGGAGGCGTCCTATATGTGGGTGATGACGCCACCCGCCCATACCCGGCCTCGGCCTCAGATCGCAAACATGTAATGGAAGACTGCTACCTCCTTTTCTTGAGAAGACAGGAGTGACTCTGACTCACCCTCAAGGGGTGAGTGCTGGCCCTCCCAGACTAGGATCGCGTGCACCAATAGGGTGCCTGTGCGTGGGAAGGCCGGACCCCACAATAGGTGGGCATGGCCCCCCCCACGTCAAGGCCAAGCATGCTTTAGGCATGCGCAGGCTTACCCGCAGCTTTTAAGGCTGACCCAGCATGGCTGATAAGATTCACAGCCCAGACCACCAACATGGTCGCACCACCTCTCCCCTAGCTCCGGATTCACAAATGGGAGAACCTTCCGAGCTTTTTGGGGTCGACACTCGACGCCAGACATCCGGCGGCGGCAAGCAGCGGTCAGGCAGAGCCCTGCATGCCGTCTCCAACTGGCTCAGACTCTGGGGCCAGTGGCAGCCGCTCCCGGCATCAGTGAGTCCTGCCTGACACATATGGTGCCAATGGCAGAATGCGCAACTAGCAGCGGAGGCGATGCCTGTTTCTTCGTGTCTCTTCCAAGACGGACTGATAGCCCTTCTGCTTGATGCCGCCGCTGTCAGTCGGAAAAACATGCCCAAGCCCGCTGCCAGACACGTTACAGCTGCATTGCTGCCAGCATGCACCACGCGGATCATATCCCGACATCAAGTACGTCACAACAAGCTGGAGCTCGATATTTTGCAGCCTGCAAAATAGCTTTGGCTGATCTCTGCCACTTCGCTCAAAGCCTGTAGGCCGCAAAAGCTCTCTCATCGGTCTTTCTGACCTGGGCTGATCAGCTATAGGGTCTGAGTCAGTCTCACACCAAAGTGAGTGCACCGCGGCAATCGCCCGCTATGTGCAGAGCCCGCTCGCACAGCGTTCAATTGAAAAATAGTGGTGGTGGTGGTGGTGGTAGTGGTGGTAGTGGTGGTAGTGGTGGTAGTGGTGGTAGTGGTGGTAGTGGTGGTAGTGGTGGTAGTGGTACTGGTAGTGAGTGGTAGTAGTAGTGGTCGTAGTAGTAGTAGTAGTCGTCGTAGAAGTAGTAGTAGTAGTAGTAGTAGTAGTAGTAGTAGTAGTAGTAGTAGTAGTAGTAGTAGTAGTAGTAGTATTAATAATAGTAGTAGTAGTAGTAGTAGTAGTTTTAGAAGAAGAAGTAGTAGTAGTAGTAGTAGTAGTAATCAGTCTTTATTCGTATTAGTGGGTATTGGCATTAGTGGTCGTATTAGTATTGATATGGTCATGAGTACGAGTATTAGTATTAGTTGTTAGTGTTAGTCCTGACAGACCCCTGAGTCTGCGAGAGAGAGAGAGTGTTAGTTTTACTGGTGTTATTGGCAATGGCATTATCATTATTAGCGCAATGAGTATTTTTAGTATATCATCAGTATTCTTCACGAAAGCATCGGCTAAGGATTCTTCATCGGAGGTTCTCGTCGGTTAGACTACATTCATGCATGTTTTATATGTATATGTCTAAAAATATATATATATATATATATGTATAAACTTAATAAGCAATAAACTGATTGGTTAATTAATCCGTAGTTATTTAATTGTATATGAATGAAGAGTGTTCTGCTTACGTCGTATATAAAGCTATAATCATTAAGCGCGGGGCGGGCCGATCGGTGAAATTTGAACGCGGACAAAAACATCGGTGGCAGGAAGGTTTGAGGCATTTTGAGGCCCAAAAGAAGTGGCCTGCACCTCGTGCTTCAATGGATTATGCGTTTTTTTTCTGACGATCCCTCGTATAAAACGACGCGTCGTGGAGGTGAGGTGACTGGCATTGTGGTGCCGTTGCTACTGCTCTTTGGTTTCGATCAGGAACCATCGTAAAAATCGAGGTCCGAGGCACTTTCGTCGTTGTACGATTCTCGGAGTTGGCACAAGTGCAGAAACTTTCCTGAGGCGCGGCCAAGATTTCTGGCTTTGGACGTGAAAGTAGTGCTAATACTTGGAGAAACGTTTTTGGGTGTGGCAGAATGGTGGTTCGTCATGATGTCGTTTTCAGGAATCCTCGGTGTTTGCTATGCGCGTTAAATCGGGTTGTTGGGGATGCTCGAATCTCATGGGCATTTGCGCGATCCTACATGTCGCCTTTTGGTGTTTTTTTGAGGCGGGAGGTTTTCGCTCGACAACGATGCGTCGGACGCGTCGACGTTTGGTAATGAGGTTTTTACTGATCTGAGACAGCAACGTAGTCCACTTGATGGAGAGGTCGAAGACAGGCGTCAAGGAGCTCTCCCTGGCTCACTGCGAACTGAAGGCAGTCGGACCTCCGGATTGCTGGCTTCCAGATGCAGCAATCATCAGCACGCACAGACGCACAGGACCTGACGTCGGTTTGCGAAATGCTTGAGACACCCGGACTGGCGCTCACAAGCTTGGACCTGCAAGACACCTAGACACGAGTCCGTACACAGGGGATGCTATGATTCAAGCCGAACTTCGGCCCAGGTCAGCTAACGGGTTTGGCGACGAGGAAGGTCTGAAACTTGCAAGGTCACTTCAACTGCCCGCCCCTTACCGGTATTTTCTCTAAGCCATGTTTTCATTGCATTCATCGACTAAGCTGATGGAGAGCGCGGCAGGTCATCGATCAAAGAGCTTCGACTTCGCGATTCGCAAGTCTCTGAGCGCATGCCAGCCGCTGCCCTGAGAGATGTGGTACGCTTGCTTCGCATGCTTCCGCTGGGTCCGGACTTGACATGGGACATGGGTGACACGAGGTCAAGACTAAGTGGTCCTGGAGCTCGTGAAGTTCGTGAAGGTTCTCCCGCCTGCAGCAACAGCTGGACGAAAAGCGTCGTAGCTCTCGCGACGAGGGCGAGGTGAACCAACAAAAAGAAGATGACTATGATCCCTGAGCGAGTTTCCGAACCTTTGTCAAGCCCTTCAACACGAGGAGATCCTCTGCCCACACAGATCCACGCAGTACATGTGCAAAGATCGGATGGTTGCAAGTATGCGCACAGTAGCTATCGTTTTGCGACAAATTGGGGCCCAGCATCCCTCCATCACCCTATATCATCATGTAGACGAGCCGAAGCTTCGTAATGAAGGCTGCCCCGCAGATCGTTATAAGCTTTCAGCAGCTGAACAGCAATGGAGCTAGCCAGCACGCTGAAGACAGCTAGATTCTTGGTGATGGGGTGGCTGGTCGGTCCTGCACTGGCGCTGCACATGTTTTGCAAGCGTCAACTAAGGTCTTCTTGCGGCAGGCAGACGTGCCGCCATGGCAAGGGGCTGTGTAGCTGCCTCAGTTTCACGGTCTTCATCCCTTGTTGTGCATGGAACTCAGAACACACAGTTGCAAGCCGCATTGAGCTGCCAGGCAGGTAGGTGGCAGAGTTGCCCCACCTACAAGCAGTAGCAGCTGCACAGGCTGCAGGCCATACCTCCTCAACCCATTGGCCTTTCACTCCACATTGGGGTGCGGTCAGTCATCTGAGACGAGCTGGGTGCCAGGAAAGCCGTCAAGCTTACTGGAGCACTGCAGGCGCCTCCAGCCACGACAGCATCTTGGAACCACTGCCTTGTGTGCGATGGCTGGAGCACTTGAGGTGATTCCAGCGACGGCATTGGTTTTGACGCGACGAAGGCGAGAGCCAATCGTTCGTCCGTGCTGTTCCATGTTGTATTCATTTTGAAGTTGTGGATTCCTCTGATCCAGAACAAAAATGAAGTCTTGGTTTGGACTTCACCTGACTCCGCAGAGTTGAAGTCCAGTGTACTCAAGTAGTAGAAGGCCCGGTAGCCAGCCGGGCTGGGCGCTTTCACGTTGTAAGACTCATAGCGTTCTCGGTGGGATCAGAACCACATGCCCTAGGCTGAGCCGCACAGGCATCTGCAAGTTCGATGTTCTGCGAGATTGAGGTGAATGTCGCACGTTATAGCTCAAAGCCTTTAACTACTGTGAACGTCATTCATCGACTGACGTCAGATGCAGCGGATAGCTGGCTGCCATGCATTTACAAGATCATCTGACCTTGTCGTCTTCTCGCTCAGCTACGACTCACCGAAGACGTGTTTTGGCCATGCTCATGTCGGCGTAGTTGGCATGCGTTGTTGCTGTTGCAACTGAAGCAGCTGTGGCAGGCTGTAGCAGTAAGACGAGTATCAGCATAAGGAAGACGGAAACCTCGTCTGTCGTCAATGGGTTTCTGCGAGCAGGCTTCGTTTCCGAGATCTCGCTTCTTGTAACTTGCTTGGTCGGCACCGGCTTGTTTCTGCAATGTTCCGCCTATCTGATCTAAACATTGTCCACCCTGCCGAAGAGCTATATAGGCCACACCGAAACTTCCGACGTACACCGAAACTTCCGACGTTTCGCAACTACGACCTTAGATGCGACGGAGATGGCACCCATGCTTGGGCTTAGGCTAAGATGTCGGTAAAGCTGGCTGCGACTACCAGCTTGGGTGCTTCCACATTGGGAAGGGCTGACTGTTTCTGAGGGAGGGGAGTTAAGGAAGTGTACAGGCACCGCAAGGAGCAGACGCACGATGCACTTCGAGGAAGTGCCGCTTACCGCACAGCATACAACAGAAATATGTAATGTAGGCTGGAAGACGAAGACGGCTGCAAAGAGTCAGGACTGCCCTTGAATTGCCCACCTGGAGCAGAATCAGACTGTCAGCCAGCAGAATGTGGCCAGCGCATGCCCCCACCTCTCGGTATCGAGTTGGCCGGATGACGATGATTAGGAGTTCATGCCCGCTATGATAATTTCATGTTTTAGAGACATTGGACGCATTGCTGTGGGCTTTTCTTAGGTGGCGCAGGCAGAAGGACCTGCGAGGCACGGCTCTGAAGGAACGGAATGCCTGGCAAGCAAATCGTGTAAGTCTGTTGAGGCTACCTACAGCTCAAGGCCGTTGCTGATGTAACCATCAAGGCGCACGGCCACGTCTGGATGCTCAAGATTGTCAAAAGAATACGGTTGAGAAAGCCTGGGCATGCCTGGGCTTTATGATGTTGGCACGAGGTTTCAGCTTTGGGACTTCACTGCTTTTAAGATTTTTAAGCATCCATCCAAAAAGCACCTGCACATGGGTCGGGTCCAGCTGGAGCCTCCAGCAGCAACTGCCGGAGAATGTGCATGGGAGGACCAGTCCCAGCCTGACGACAAGGTGCGGCAAACTTTGCTGGCTGATTTCGCCATCCATGCTTTCCAACGATGTTTGTGTGCCTGCTTTGCAGCCCGAAGACTTCTGCAAGAAGGGGAAACGTGTCGAAGTTCTTGCTCCTTCCAAGCGGTGGCGCAAGGGGCTCATATCAATGACAAGTTGTTTACAGATGCTACGCATCACCGAGGTGAAGCTCAGGCACTCCTTCGAACTGTACTTGCCAATGTCTAGAGAGTTTGCACGAAGACGCATCAGCACGGTTCCAAGTCTCGACCTGCGTTGATTCGCCTTTGCAGGTTATCAAAGTTGGAGGAGGCATCGCGCGGGTACATTACATGGGAACACTCCTCAGCTTGTGGCTAGGGTGGCGACGTTTCCGCACTCCGGTTTCAGAGAGCGAGTTCGCTCCGAGTAGCCGTATCATGTGTGTGCGCCATGCCAAAGCAAAACCGGATCCGCTACATTGGACCTGTCCACGACCTTACCGCCAAACCCCAGCACCGTCCCACAATAGGACCCACCAGGCAACCGAAAAGACAAAGTAAGCTTTGGCGCTTACTGTGCCCTTTTCGGTACTGTAGAGCCCTCTCGATTGAGGGGTTTTGGCTCACAGGCTGTGACACGGTCACCGGTCGATCGTGAAGTGAGTGAGGTGAAGAGGGACCTTCCTACACATCATAGGCGATTGAATCTGGCTGACCGTGAGTGCCGGAACATGAAGAAAGCCTAGTGGCATCGTGCAGGGGGGGGGGGGTGAAATGCACCGAATTCTTTTCTACCAGCGTCTGTAAGCATTCCAAGAGTTCAACTGTCCGCCAAGGATACGATTCAATGTTCGATGAAGATGTCCCAATGGAAGAAGGAAGGCCGGTTGACTAGAAAGTTGCTTTAACAGCCTGTCGCGCCTGTTTCTGTTGCGCCTTGCGCAGCTCAGAGAACGTGGGCTCAAGAGTCGCAGCGTTGGGGCCTGTGTCCCGGTGTGGCCTTCGAATGAATCCAGCCCGAGCCGCACTTTTCGATTCCATTCACGGATCCGACGCTTGCGCGGACCTCACTTGATGTCTTCAATGTCGTGCTTGACATTACATCCATTTTCAGAAGATGATTCGCGAATTTCAGGTATCGCACCGTTTGCTGGCTTGGACTTGCTGCGATGGAGAGGAGTTTCCAGGACCGGTAAGTCAAGCACGAGTAAAGGCTGGTTTCGAAGTTTCGACCCTGGTCAAACGGTCAAAGACTGTGAGTTCGCACGTCGTGCCGGACAAGTGTAAGCAACAGCGCCACCAGCAGGTTCTGGCTATATACGGTAGAGCATAAAGATCAACCGCGACGTGGCTTGTGCTATCTTTGCAGGTGACGAGCACTTGCAGCGAGTTTGCTTTTTCGTCTGCTTGTCCTATTTCTGAGTCGGAGAGTAATAACTATGACCTACTAACTACCGTTTTGACGTCAACAGATTGGCATTCCGAGGCAGGAAACACTTCAAACTTCGCTCCAAGCAGCTGGACGGTATCCAGTGCTCGCTCTGAAACATTATGAGACGAACACTTTCCGGTCAAGGTCATGTTTGAGGGCAGCATGGTGACAATGGTTTTCCAGCCATTTTTTAGAGGTGCCGGGGGCAGCAAACGGACAGGAGATGATAGATAGAACTATAAAAAGGAACAGCTGTTTGCGTTCGCAGCACACGACTCCTCAGGCCAGCTTCAACTGCGTTGGAGCATTTCACTGACGTGTGACCTGCCAATATGTCAAAAGTCAAGTGTTTTTGCCAGCCAGCGTGAAGGAAAGCATCTGCAAGACGCAAGCGAAGCGAACCTCTTCCTTGGAAGCTCAATCATCACATTCTAGAACTCACACGGTGCTGTCAGGCTGCAACGGCCAGACCCCTTCCCCAATGTTTGTTACACCGCAATCATGTGGGCCTGCATCCCGGAGCAATGCTTCTTGCAGGTTCGCGAGGACTGCTCCATCACGGCTTCCCGGCAAAACTCCCACGCTGCGCAGTGAACACTTCAGATTAGGTTTGCCATGATTCGCCTATTTGGTTGAATCTTTCCGCATTGTCTCTTGCAGTGTGTTTTTGATTCTCGTTGTACCCGAAAAGTTCTATGATGTGTGTCATCCCTTTTGTTAGGTCCGCCTCACTCAAGTCTTGGATATACATTTATCTGCGCCCACCGAGTAAGCAGGGTTGATGCGATAATGCAAATGAGCAGCATGTCCACATCCCGCGCGCAACAAAAAGCAGGGGCTGCTGATCCGTCTGGATCCTCCCCCCTCACTGCGGCTTCGGGCAGACAATTTCTGTCCGGAGCATTCCACGGCCATCCTTCACATGGATTTGTTTCTCTCGGCAGACGGAGACTTGAATAATGCCCGAGCGCAACTGACTTGCACATCGAGTGCGTTTCGCTTCTGACCAGAGTCAGCAGGAAAGTGGCATCATCGCAGTGTCCAGTCTAGTGTGTCTATGCGTTTGGAGTTGTTTTGGTGCTGGCGAGTAGTACAGCTTCGCGGTGAAGGACATGCATTCAAAGGCAAAAAGGTTCGTATTCCGCAGATGCGGCAACTGCAAGTACTGCAGTAGGCATGCCACAACATGTTTCACGATTCCTTATCATTCAGAACCTGGCGAATCCGGTGGGGCCGTCTCGATGTTTGGGGTCCATTGTTTGCATCAGGAACTTGGCTGCATGAAGCGGCTGCGGGCAAGAAGTCGCAAACACCGGCACCTGGCAGACGGACCAAGCTAAGGAGTGCAACTGCGGCAGCTACAGCGCGATAGCTCGAGACAGAAGCGGCTTGGACCCCGTGCTGTGGCAAAGCTGCTAGAGCGTCTGCCGACCTCAGCCAGGAAGCTTTGCTTGGATCTCGCAGGGTCTGGCTTGACTGACCGTGGAGCCATGGCAATCGCCACTGCGTTGCCCTCTACGTTACTTGAGCTTCGATTATTTTTCGGACAGTGCAAACTTCAAAAGGATGGCTGTGCCGCACTGGCTGATGCACTTCCGCATACGTTAGCCCGATTGACACTGGACCTTCGTGATTGCCCATTGCATCAGGGTGGGGCTGTGACACTTTCAGCTGGCATTGCCCAACTGGCTTGCCTGGAAGATCTTATCTTGGACTTCGGCGGCTGTGGTATTCGAGATGCAGGAGCTGAACATGCAGCACACCATCTACTGCCCTCGTTACGCAGTCTGGTCTTGGACTTCGGAGGATGCCACTTAACAGCTCGGGCTGCAATTGCACTGCTGACGAAGTGTGCGGGGATGCCGAGCCTGCACTACTTGAAGATAGGCACTTTTGGTTGTCCCATTGGTGATTTTCGCATTCCCACAGCATTTTGCCCAACCCTGAAACGCTTGGTGCTCAACTTCTCCGGGAGTGGTGTTGGTGAAGACATGCTACATTCCCTTGGCTGCTGTTTACCCATTTCCCTGGAGCAGCTTGACTTGACTCTGATTGGTACGGGCGTGACCAATGCCGCTGTGGCCTCCATTGCTGGCAGACTGCCTCGACTTCAAACTTTGGGCGTGGACGTGTCGGGCTGCCAGGTGTGCGAGGACGGCGTATTGGCCTTGATGGAAAAGCTGCCGGAGTCTTTGTCGCACCTGTCTCTCGGCATCGCAGGTTGCGAGGTAGAAGATGTTGGCGCATGCGGCCTAACCAGTTGGACTCCACACTTGCGTACTCTGAAGCTGGATTTGAGCGAGACAAGAGTTGACGACACTGCCCTTGCACAACTTCTGACGAAAGCACACCAACTGACTCGCTTGAGTTTGAACTGCCACTGCAGCAATGTCACGTGCACCAACACGGACCTTGTCGCTACAGTGACCAGTCGGAAATGCGTGCGAGATTGTCAGTTATGCTTGGACCTTACGGGATGCTCTTTGTCCAAAGACGGCCTTTGTAGAGTTCTTGCCGAGCTCGCCGGCTCGTCTGCTGCACCTGGGCTGCACAGCATCGTCCACGATCAAGCAGAGGCTCTTTCACATCGTCCTTGCGGGAATCTTGCAGCCACTTGGGCGAGACAGCGGGGGGAGATCGGAATTGGCTGATGTTCATCATGTTGCTTGCAGCAAGGACAGCGGGGGCATCACACCAGCCAGCCTCAAGAAGCTCTTCGACTTGCACGGGGAGGGGGCTATAGTGAGTCTTGAGTCCGACTGACGGCGCCAGAGCCGTGTGCTCCTGCACCTGCTATAGCGGCAAGCATACCGCCCTAGGTGCCGGCGCCCCGGTGGCTTTGTGTTACATGTGTTCGTTGATCAGGCAAGCTACTGTATGCAGATCAACCAGCTGAGGTCGAGCGGCAGCAAGCTGCATGATAGCCTGAGAGACGAAGATGTATGCTTGACGACGAAAACAGCTCCAAGCCAATCTCGCAGAGTCACGGTAAGCCTTCCTAACACGTCACACAACGAAGCTTGTCAGGCTCCGGCCCTTCGGTCAGCTGCGATCTCAAAAGCTCAGGGACCGACAGGAAGGCTTCGTGCTCCAGTTGGATGCCGGCCACTGTCCGGGATGTGGAGTGAAACTTCAGTGCGCCGACCCCACGGACCGGAACTGAGATGTTTTGTTTTCACTTGTGCATGTGGCAGCCGCTGCCGTTTGTCGTTACGATATGTAGAAGCTTGTGGAAAGGACTGTTTTCCCTCCGTGCTTGCGTTTTTCTGAAGCGAAAGAGGAGGCAACTGCCAGACTGAGTCAATACCACTCAAACTGTGAATGCGGACCAAAATCCTTAAGCGAAATCACCTGCAAATCTTGTCCTGTGCACCGCGCCAGACTGTGACTGAGAACGACGCACTGAATCACGGCTTGTGCGACATTGCTGAGAGAGAGCCGCGACAAGAAGCCCAAGCATTTTGCACAGTCAGGCCCGGCACCACGCAGGTCCTGGTAGCGCAGTAGTTGCGCTCGGCAGGATGCGTTTAGCGAGCTGCCCATTTACGCCAACACCCGAACAGCAAGGCCGAATAAACCCCCACCAGTAAGAGCAAAGAGGGGCACGGACATTGCTCACTCCTCGCACCAGCAAGTACATCAGCAGCGCCTTGAAGGAGAGTCATCCGAAGTGCTTGCAGTCGGCCTAAGCAAGCAAATATGTATGCGTTGCTGAGGCCTTGGGATATATACCACCGGACAAGATGGTGCGAGAGGCCACCCTGCCCGATATCGTGCCAGGGGCTAGCAAACTCGACCCACGAAAGCCAAGGAGGACGAAGATGAGACTGCAAAGCCTCTCAATGCAGAGGACGAAGTGGCGCTGCTGATGAAGGAAACCCGAGTGTTCTCGTCATCTCTAAGCACGGCATGTCCACGCTTGCAACCGATACGGCCGTGCCAGGATGATGGTGCAACGGAGCGAAGTTCCTTCGAGACTTGGCTTCATGCATCCGCCATGAATGCTGGATGTGTTTGGCCTTTAGTATGCACAGCTTTTCTCTCGTAGAATGAGGTGGCGAATATCACAATGACCACTCTGCATGCTTGGGTTTGGGAGAGCTCCTCGAGATGAGTACTTGGCGGGGTCGGTAGTCACACAGGCACGTAGGCACTACCTTCATGAGCATGACCTTTTGAATTCTGAAGACGCAGGCCAGCACTTACATCATCGGATGCACAGGCCAAGCTTCCACATAAGACAAGCGCAAGAACTGGCAACAGAAATGTTCGCAGTTCTTTCTTTACGGTTTTGGTGGAGACCTGTGGCTCTCTCGTGTTCCGATTCCGCCCCTCCCTGCTTCTCTTGCAAGTCTGCGAAGGTGCATGTCCAATGTGCAGCACCGCATGCCGATCGCCATCGCGCTTTGTAGACTTTTCGGTAAGGCTTCAGGACGTTCAGCCACGATGGCTTTGACAACCTACGACAAAGATGGCAAAGCAGGATGTGCAACATCCACGAGCAAAATGTAGATGCGAAGATATGCGAAGCAAACAACAGCTGGCCTGCCCACGATCAGCAGAGCATGGTAGGGTTCGCATTGACGGGACCCTTTCCGCTTCGTGGCGGCTTTGGGCCGTGTGGGGCAAAGTCAATCACACTGAACTCGCGATCATTCTTGCATTTCACGTGCTGTCGCCTTCGGCTTCATCTTTTGCTTCCTGCTTAGCAGGTACTCGTAAAGATGTGATGATGCAGGCATTCTGTAGCAATCAAGGGCTGCGGTTCGTCCAGATTGCGAGTCTTCCAGAACAGCATGTTTGAGCAAAGCCCTGATGTGATGTGATGCGTAGATGAAGTCGTAGATGAGAATGTTCCAGCTTAAGCCTACGTTCCGTATTCTGTTTCGGTTGCTAAGGAGCTGCCCACGAAGTCGGCACAGAGGCATTTCAAGGTGATTGCAAACGTTTTCCTGGATATTCGCCAGGACCTAATGTTAGATGTAAACGGTGGATCAGCCGTCTATCAAAGTGGATAACTGCATGCCTGCGCCAGGAACCTGATGTGAATGCAGCACGCACTGGAGAGAGCTTGGCGTCGGGTCCACAGTGTGCTTGCACGGTGTTAAGCGCTTTTTGGCGTTGCTTTTCCAGGGCCTGGTTGAAACAGCCTCAGATGGAAGACTGGGTTCGCTCCGTTTCGCACTCGTCGCTCGTTTATGGCATAGGAGGGGACCCTCAGGTGGCGGCCGTTGTGGTCTTGCAGTCTTTCGCAGAGTGCGGCTACTGCGCCTCCTTGGATCATACGAAATGTTTCGATCTGCTTAGACCTGAGGTTTCCACTGCTCTGCTTGACAAGCTCGGTTTCGACAGTCGCATGAATATTTTGTGTGGTTGCTTTTGGAGTCGTCATGTGAGATGGCAATCGTGGAAGGAGCATGTCGATGGTCACCCGCTGCCTGCGTGCTCCTTTGGCGTTGCCGCAAGGGGAGTCCGCTTGGTCCTGCGATTTGTGCCATTTGGTTGATCGCGCGAAGGACTTTACCTGGCAACGTTACCGGCAGTGGTGTCATGTCCATTTTCTATGGACGATCGTAAATTTGCTGCTGGTGAGCCGGGGTTCTTGTGCTAAGTTTGATGCTTGGACTGTTCGGTCGCGTCGTGCGGGCTTGGTTGAGTCGGGGGACAAAGCCTAGGAGCAAGAGCCGCTCAACAGAAGGCTCTTCGTCCTTACTTTGATGATGAGGACATTCTGTGCTCCAATGTTCTCTTTCTCGGGGTTGTGAGTCGAGGTAAACCTCGGACCTCGCTCCAATCAGGATAAAAAGAAACTGGTTGGGTGGCCGTTGCTCTTGAGAGTCTTCGGGTTCTTGGCTCCTTGCGCTTGAACACCGAGGTTGTAGGCGGGTATGCCAGCATGTTCGGTCTTAGCGTTGTGTGGTACGGCTTGTAGCTTGTATCGTGTGCTTCCGCAGCCTCGTCGCAAAGGCAGCTGTGTTTGGAATGATGTTTTGCGGACATTTCGTAAGTGGTTGAAAGAGCGAGGTTGGAATGAAGTTGCTCCCTGGTCTTGGGAAAGGCAGGTGCTGCATCTTTCCCTCTGTTGCAGAGGCAGCTTCACAGTCTTCGCTCCGGTTGGCGTGAGTACTGTTGCAGTCGTTTTCGGTTGTCTGGTCGGCATGGGGCTTCGGATGCTGGAAATGTCGATATTCGGGCTTTTCACCGTTGTGACTTTGAGCATATGCCTCGGTTGACGAAGAATCCGGGCTGTAGGACTGTTGCCTTAAGGGCAACTGTCAGTGCTGCTTGGTATCAGACGCCGCAAGTGTTCAGTGACTGGGAGTGTCAAGCTAGCCCGCTGCTGTGCTCTCGCCATCCGATTCCGCGTTGTAGCCTCCTTCGGCGCGGGGATTGGGGCCGCCAGGGTGAGTCGGACATCGTCCTGTCTTATCTCGCGCAGGTTCAGGAGTACCTGTGGCGAGATGGGACTCTTACCTTGGTCGTCTTGCTTGCACGTGTAATAAGGTTGGATTTATAAGGCTTCTATCTCGTCCACCCAGGCTTCTCCGTGTCTGGCGTGTGTAAGTAGAGAGACACCTCGAAGGTTCTGCAACAGGGCCAGCAGAAACTCCCATAAATGTGGTTCCGCTGGCTTCAGCCGGATTGCTTAACGACAACCCAGCCTCTGCGACACGGGTGGGTCTGTTCGCCTGATCTTGGCCTGTCCAGGTTTGGCGAGCAGTTCCAAGTGTCGGAAATCCTGAGAAGTGCCGCACCCCCATCATGTCTTAGAACCACCCGGTACATGGTAAGAAGATCGCATCGTCGCGCTGCATCGATGTTTCGTTCGAATCGATTGCCATGCCGTGTGCGACGGCTACTAGGCTGACTCCCGCACCTACTTTCGCTTAGAAGACGGAAGAGGCGCAGCTTGCGTCGATAATCGTCATAGGGCTCTGGAGCTTGTGGTTCCAGGTTGGGTTTTTGATCGAGGTGTCGTGCGAGGAGCTGTGACCTCAGTGAAGCATCGGATTGTGCACTTCAAGCTTCTAGGCTGTAGCTTCGCAGATTCATGCGCAGCTGCCAGTAGCAGACTGAGGCCATGACGCAGTTAGTCGCTCCCCTCACAGATGGGTGCGCCCTGTCATTACCGCAATTTCCAATCATGATTTTAATTCACTTTGGAGTGCCGTCAGCAGGCTTTCGGCGAAGAAGCTTGAAAGGGAGTCGCGTGTGCACACTCAGCAAAGCCACTACAGCTTGACGATGACTGAGGGGGCATTCTCCTTCCCTGCTTTTCAGGACAGAACGTATGCATGCGGTGCTGGGGCCGGGGGACCAGTTCGTCGCCTCGGGTCCGAAGCATCCGTCGTCTTCCGTCAGGCCTGTGGCAGTACAATGACTGCGACGACGTCCTCAGACCGGCTTATGGAGGTGCAGGCAGCCAATCTGACCGGCATGCACCGGCCTCACCCAAGTCAGCGACTCCGCAACTGTCCTGAGGCAGCCCTTCACGTGCATCCGATGAGCTGACAGCAGAAGCTTTTGAGAATCAGCTGCAAGAATGCAGCCGCTCTTGCATGCCTGATGCAGTGACTGCATGTCAGTGCTGTGCAGTTCTCCGCTCCCAAGGAGAAGCTGCTAAGCCGGACATTGGCGCCAGCAGCGAGCCAAGATGCAAGGGGCATCTGAACTTCCAGTGACTTCACATTCCCCATGCTGATCTTTCCTGGGTGCTGCGATACGTAGACGATGGTTTATGAAGCATTTGTAATCCGGGTATTACATTTATTGCCAAAGCGATCGCCCACTAGCGAACAATGCTGCTCAACAAGAAGTTCGGGGTTCTCCATGTCGATCAGGAGGGGAAGGGATAGCTTAACAGCTGACAATGCCCTGTGCCGTAATTCTGGAGACTGCGTCGAGTGCAAAATCCCAAATGCTGGAATATCCAGATCTGTCACTGCCCACTCTCCAAGCGGATACTTCGGAGAGGTGTTTGGCAGCCTGCCGTGTTGTTGGGTTTTGCTTTGTGTCAGGTGACAGAGGCCTGCATTTTCGCCGTGGTCGACGTCTTTGATTTCGGCCCATCTTTCACTTTGTGCCCTCACTGCAGTTTGGGCTGAACAGTGTTCGCTCAGTGAGCTTTGTTTTCTTCTTTGTTTCATTCTGATGCGCGCCACTCCTTGTAACTTTCTGACAGTCGTTACTGAGGTTGGAATACATTGCACGCGAGCAACTTGCGCAGCAAAACCGTTCTTGTCTTCGGTTTCATGGCCAACATAGACTGCCATCGATTGCTGAGGCTTGCAGGCAAGCCAAAGGTGCGTGTGCGTATTATTGCCAACAAACTAGTGGGATCCTTACAAACGGGCGGGACTTGCTTGTAGCGGCCGGGATATTCCGCATGCCTGGCTTGCTTGTTTCTGCCGCATCTTGTCACATGCCAATGTTCCACGGGCTCTGTCGTGCTACTCGTAGGCCCACACAGCCGCGGTTTTGGACCTGGACGTCCTTTAACACATCACCTTGCAAAGACTTCCGACTGTTTGTGCCACAAAAGCTTGAGCTGGCCAGCTCGGTATAGTATAGCTCGGTCACATCTTCTATGCTATGCAAAAGGTGTGGGATTCAGCATCGAGTCACTGTGCGTTTGTGCAACTAGCTCATGGTGGCATTTCAATGATTTTGCAGTTTCAGGACTTGCTTCCGCCGGACACCAGCCGCCCTCGATTGCGGGGATGGGTTGACGCCTGAAAGCAGACAGAGAGAGAGAGAGAGAGAGAGAGAGAGAGAGAGAGAGAGAGAGAGAGAGAGAGAGAGAGAGAGAGAGAGAGAGAGAGAGAGAGAGCAGAGAGAGAAAGCCGTGAGACAGCACCAGCCGAAGACCGGAGCGAACAAGGAGGGGAAGACGCTGGCACAGCAGCCGCCGAAGACGACTCGTACGGAGGGGGAAGCAGCTTGGGAAAAGAGAGACCGCGCACGCCAAGCAGAAGCCCACGGAGAAGAAGGTTGGGGGAGGAGCGCCCGCGCACTCCAAGCCGCAGCCCAAGGGGGAGAAAGCCGCAGCGCAGCCCGAGCAGCAGCCCACAGCGAGTACGACTACAGCCGAGCATGTGGTGGCAGGTACAGCATGTGCAGGAACACATGCGCAACAACCGTGAGAGCCGTGAGCGCGACTTGTAAAAAGTACAATGTGCGGGGGACGGGGACTGGGGGAGGGCATCCTTTTTTCGTCTGTTGCTGCTGCCCTGTGCCTTCCCTGGTTCCCGAGTTTCTCCTTTGAACCCTTGCCGGGGGGATGCATACATACTTGCAGGTAGCTCGAAGTAGCCGCCGAGTGGTTTTCCCTTTTCTGCAACAGCTCGAAATAGCGACCGAAAGCCCAATTCAATTGCACCAGTCGCCAACCTGCGACTTTTGTTACCAACTGCCACAGTAATTCAACGCGCTTTCACCGACTGTTTCCATACTGGAAGAAATAATTCAACCGGCCTTTTTCGTAGGACTGCGCGAGGGGGGGACCAGCTACTGACTCTACTGGGCAATATTTGTACACTACAAGCTGGCGAACCCTCAACGAATAACCGTGGCGACCCCACAAACCTTCACGTACTTGCTGTGTCGTATGGTCTCGATATGCCCTGTCCTCAGTTGTTGTTGGTACTGCAGAAAGGGGGACCTGCCACCAACCGCTGGGCAATGCTAGGGGGAGGCGTCTGGCGAAGGTACCAAGGATCTAGCCATAGTGGGCGCGGGGATGAGACGCGGGCTAAAGTTCAGGGTCGGGGGATTTCCAACCGAGGGGAACAGCCCCGAGCACCCGACCCCAATGCCTCTCTCCCACCAACGCGTAAGGGGGAGGGGGGGCCTCGGCCCGGCAAGCAAGCAAGCAAGAGAGTTCTGCATGTTACGGTGTGGAAGGGGGAACGAGGGGATAGCCAGGTTCAGGGAGGCGTGGGCAGGTACAGGCAGTGCAGTTGTGCAAGGTTCTGTTCGGGATCAGGTGGGGAGGCAGGCCAGCTGGGTTTGTACAGAACGCAGGGAAACTGCAGTTGTGCGCTCGCGGGGGGGTGGAGCCCGCCGACAACCAGTGCATGTGGCAACAAGCCAAAAATTCCCTTGGGGGTGAGAACGACGGAGTGCCCAGAAGCCCTGCTGAATGGTTGTGTGTTGGGGGTCTAACGGTCTGGTTCGGACAGAAGCAGGGAAAAGGCATCCGTGTTCCTCCTCACACTCCCCGGAAGGGGCCGAACTGACCTTGGACGTTGCGCGCCGCGAGGGGGTAGGCCTTCGGGCCAAGGGGTTGCGTGCAGCCCCTAGACCCTTTAGCAAGCAAGCAAGCAAGAGAGAGAGAGAGACAGAGAGCACAAGGCTTCCGTTCGGTTTGAGGCATGGGTGACAAAGTGGGGGTGAGGCTCAGGCAGGCAGGGAACCAGTTTGAAGAGGCACCCGACAAAGACAAGACGCCTCTATCTGGCCTTTTGCCGTCATCTATGCTATCTTGTTGGTTGCCCTTCCAACTCAGTCGGGAGCTTTGGATGCGTATTCAAAACGTCGTGTGGAACGGGGGACCAGCTTGTGATATGGCCTGGTCTGTTTGCCAAAGGGGACTCCTCCACAACAGCTAACTCCTGAACAACAGGGTTACACAGTCCTGTACAGACCGAGCCTATCCATTCCAAATGATGCATGGGTAGCAGAGCACAGCCATGCCTTCAGGTAGCTTTGAACTGGCCGTCGTGTTGTGCCGATCAGTCGAGTGTCGTTGAAAGTGCCCTGTTGCAAAGTTGCCAGGCTTAAGGGGGGGGGGTGGGAAGGTCTTCGGGATCAGGTGGGGAGGCAGGTGAGGTGGGGTTAAGTAACCAAGCAAGCTGCGTGAGGGCACAGAACCCACGGCAGTTGCCCAGGGGAGTGGAGCTCACCGGGGCAGCGAAAGAAGGGACGAATGATGGTAGCCAGGGCTGAGCACTTGATGGTTACATTTTTTGTTTGGTTTCGACAAATTCCCGGCAACAGGCCACTTTCGCGTAGCTGCTGCTGGAGAGAACTCGGATGACCCACCTGGTGCCTACTGGTTTATCATGGTAATGGTCTTGGCACGGGGGTTTTGGGGGACGGGTGTCTAGGCACAGGTGGGGGAACGAGCCTTTCTCTCATGTTGAAGGGGGCCTTGAAGACCCGGGAGCTCGCGGAGCGTTGTGGGGGTAGGCCTTTGGGCCAGGGTCCTTACGAGGGCCCACACCCCTTCGCAAGCAAGCAAGAGACAGAGACGTTTCAGCACGGGGAGTTCTCACACGCAAACTTGAGACCAGTGCGCGCACGCGCGCGGGGCGGGGGGGGGTGCGCCTCTCCTTGGCTGAGTGCAAGCAAGAGACAGACAGACCACTGAGGGTGAGGAACCCAGAGGCTGAACAACAGCAGGCACAACCACACTTCTACACAGTCGCCAGAGACACCCGAAACATCGGGGGAACACAGCAGGACACAGACAGGACAGAGCTCTGGCAACGACCGTGGAGCCCACAAGTACCACCAGCAGCACCACCACGAGCCCACTCAACCTTTGCAGCGCGGACGCCCCAACAGAGGAGCCAGAGCTGGAAGGCACGACCACCGAAAATATGGGGCTTATGCGCCGCCGTCGCCGCAGCCCACACCACAACCGCCGCACCACCGACGGCAACCAACCAGGGGGAAAGACAGCCAGAGCAGGCAGCAGCACAGACCCACCCGAACATGCAGCCGCACAGAGCGGGGTCATAGCAGCACAGAGGGGGGTGATGATCGCAGCCACGGCTCAGCTCCAGCTAGCGCAAGAAATAGTAAGAGAGATACAGACAGCAGATTGGGGACACCATCGCGAGCATCTGTAGCATCGCGCTGCAGGTGTTGCAGGAGGGGGGTCGCCACCGGGGAATTCGCCATGCCAACGGCAACCCCTCCACGGCCCTACGTGGAACCGAGTGCTTTGGGAGAGGCACGCAGCTGCATTGCCAGCATGCGTGTGCGCGAGGAGAAGACCTCACCAATGAAAGGTTTGCAACAGACCTCTCTATAGTCAGGCGGCTGCTGGAAAGAGGAGCGGGGGAGATCCACGAGCCCATGCCGCCCGGCATCGAGCAAAGCCAGGTGCAAAGCGCGGGGGAAAAACTGCGCCAAGCTGCGGTTATGGGCAGACAGACGTCCCGAAGCAGACGAACCACGCCGTCCTCAAGCTGTCCACCCAGCGGACGTCATAGCACTGCAGAAAGTGGGGGAATGGTCAGCCTGCACGAGTCAGATTCATTCGGCAGCAGCGTCGCCTTAGCCATGCAGCGGCGACTCTACGAGCAGCTATCCCCTATGTGGGGGATTGTGGGGGAAGAGACGCTCCTGGCAGCAAGCGTTCTTTCGGGGGACCCACGCCGTGCACAACGAGACGCAAGCTGACCACGCCAACCACACCAGCCAGGGGGAGCCTACAGCAGGGGGGATGACATCCTGTGATCAACACTGTTCGTGTTATGGCTGTTGCTTCAAAATTACTTCCACTTCTAGTACCAGTCAGTGCTCGCCCAAAGGGGAGGCCACAGTCTTGTGTTCTGCAAAGGGTTGAGGGACAAGTGTTGCTTCGATGTGGACCTCGTCCCCTTTTGCAGCTGCCCCAAAGTACTATGGTAGTGTGTGGTCCGGAACTCAGCAGGAGTGTTTCTAGAAGAAACCGTCCTTCGACCCCAAAGCCCTGTTCCACCAAAAACGGGGGAATGGGGGGGCCTTGGCCCGGGTCCGCGTGCGGACCTGACCTGGATGGAAGCTGAAGGAAGGAAGAGAGAGAGAGAGAGAGAGAGAGAGAGAGAGAGAGAAAGAGAGAGAGAGAAGGGGAGGACGGGAATCCTGGAAACCTATGACCTCGGCCGAGGACAGTGGCAAAACCTGGGGCCCAAGCCTAAGAGCTCACCTGGCGACGCGGCGCCTCACCAGAGCGGGGGAGACTGCTGAAACAAATGGGGGAGTCAACAGAGCAGGGGATGCGGGGGGGCAGCTCGAGCAGGCGCTCAAGCTACTCGAAACGAAGCTATTCAGGAAAGGCTTGGTCCTGAACTCTAAGAAGACGCAGATCATCTCTAACTTCCCAGACCCGGTACCCTTCATCAAGACCATCATGCAGGTGCTGGGGGCGCCAATATGCTTTGAAAAAGTCTCTTCAGTACTGCTGGTGGGGGCGAGCGAAAGAGCCCGCAAAGCCTTCTACGCTATCCAGAAGCTGATGTGTGGGAAGAACAAAGAACGACGAAAAGCTGCGCAACATGCTCATGCTGGTGAGACCGGCATGTCGGGATGCTCGGCATGGCCAGTGAACGAGGCGCTGCTCAAGGGGATCAACTCCGTGCAGCTCCAACTCCTGCGACGAGCTGTAAGGGGGCAAAGCCGCCCAGGAGAACAATGGCTGGAGTGGAACGTCCGAACACTACGACATGCGCGCTTGGCTTGGTGCTCTTGCGGAAGGCAGCAGGGGACGCTGAAGTTCCTTTGTCCCCCAAATCAAACAGTTTGGGAAGTACACGGACGCGTAGCCTGCCGTGAATGCCCACTATACGAGAATTCTATCAGTGGTGCACCATCAAGTGGTGGAAAAGCGAACAAGCCCTGCGAGGGGGGGCAAAGCACGCCCAGCATTCTGCCTAGGCTGGGCTTCTACATCCTCAGCTGGCAACGGAGCTCCAGGGGGAGGGGGGAGAAACCCAGCTCCAACCACGCACAGCGTCAAGCACCTTTCGAGGCACGCAGTTCTTCAAGCCGCCACCACAGCGCCACCTTCCTTAGGGGCCAAGAAGGCCCCGCCACGGCGATGGGGGACCCTCCAGCAGATCCAGAGGCAGCGGTGGATCAAGCCACCAGCAGCCACCAACCCATGCCAAACAAACAACACAGCGGGTAGACCCGGGGGGATGCAGCAGCAGAAGAAGAACACATCCATGAAGCCATGGCACTTTCGGGAACCCCCTCATCCTCAAGCCCGGGACACAACCGGCCAGTCAGATCAGCACAGGCGGTGTTGACACTCCGCTGGACTGCTAGACCTCCCCCACAAGCCATGAACCGACGAGGACCCTATTTGAAGCGGAGGCAGCAGCTAGAGGCTAGAGCCGACGCCAAAGCAAGAGGGCTAGTCGAACTCCACCAGCACAGAGCAGCAGTTCTCAGCCCCAAGCAGAATCACGCAGGAGCCCCCAACACGAGGCCAGCACCAACACGATAGCAACCGGCGCTTCTCAAGTTTCTGTAGCATGCGACAGATAGTACACAAGAAGGACGCCGCCTAGCATATTCAAGGTTGCCCTGTGTGTTCTGCTAAATGTGGTTTCCACTCCTTTCGTAGCGAGCCGCTAATTCATAATACCCATTCGACAGCGAGCTGCTTTGATCTGCGTGGTTTCGCTTGTGTTTCTGAAGAAGAAGAAGACGGGCGAGACATGCCGAGCTTCAGGAGTTTGAGCTGTGACGCCTGCAACCACTGAAGCTTCCCCAAAATCAGGTCGCTCGGGAAGCCCAGCGTGCTGGCCACAGCAAAATCAAGATCATGGACGTGTACCCAATCTCTTGCATCCGCCTCGGTGTTGTGGTCATGGAATGACCACAAGTCAAGCACGGACCAAGCTCCAAACTGAGGCCACACCGGCGAGGGTGTGAAGGCTGTGTCAGCTCCTTATTCGTGGCACCTGGTCAACGCATGATTTTGTGCGGAATTCGAGGTCTCAACTTCTGGAGCAAAACAACACACCTGGCGAGCACTATGTCGTGGGAGCCGCCAACGTGGGCCGTACACGTTTAAGTTGTTTGTGCGGCGAGTTCCGTCTTGTTGCACAGAATGACCTTTCCAAGGCTGGAAAATCATCGCTATTGAACCGCTTGGCTCTCCGAAAGCGTCGTGGAGTGGGCCGCGTAGCTGCTGAGGCTGTGTTTGAGTTATCCTGGACTAAGCTGCTTTGAAGTGGTTGGCAAGTGACAGGATCAGAGAGGCTTCGTTGTCAGCGTGCTCCCCGGGACCACACTCCGCCCGATCTCAATGAAGTTCCAGCTGGGCAACACGCTTGCGGCCAAGATTCTGGACAACCCCGGAGGTGTTGGTCGCCACACGGCATCCGTCTGAGGAAGCTCGTTGATATGCCTGGCCTGCTGGTTCCCGGAAGCATGGCCGAACGCTTAACTCTGGAGGACCATGCCTCCCATTTCGCAATGCAGTACTGCGGTTTAATTTGGATTATGGTTTGAAAAAGAGTCCGGGCTTAAGAAAGCAAAAGCTGGGATTTGCGAAAACGCACGGTTTGTTGATAGACCACCTCTGCAAAATGCAAGTGATTCAGCTGTGTTTGCTATCGTGCACGACTCCTTGTCCGATTATTCGTAACGTGGCAGCGTGTACACACAACACACGAACGATATTGGACCACGGGAGCCCTGAGCTGAGCGTCTCGTAAGGCAGCAAGTCTTCGGCTGTTGATGGCCCATTTGTTGGCCTTTTCGGAACACGTGACCCCAAAGAGTGAAAGAGCACCTATAGCTGTTCAAGCCCGACATACCCGGGAGCACCTCTGAGGCTCGCGAGCCAAAAGCATGAATCCAAAACGCACACGAGATCAATGTGGCGGGAGCATGGTTTCTCACGCGGATGACAGGAGCGCGACTTATCAAGTTTGAGCTCAGTAGATTTTACAAGAATTCGGCCTCCCCGTTATATCCTAAAGCAGGAGTGCACCTGCCGAGGGAGCTTATTTGCCGGGACGGCGATTTTTGGCTTGGCATGCCAACCTCCGGTTTCAGAGAAAAATTTCACAGCTGGTGTATGCTTTCTGGCTAGCAGATGCACAAGGGTGGTTTCAGGATTCTGGCATACTCTGGCCATATTCGAGGTGTGTTCCATGAGTTAGTCATGAGGCTGTATGGGGCCTGCCGAAAATTCTCAAAAGGCAGTACATCACTTGTCAATAGCGATACACTCCGTCCTGGTGACCCGTCCTGCGGATCTTGTTCGAGCCGGCCAAGCGGATATGCGCTGGATGTACGAGCCAGCAGATTCCGGAAACGGATGCTCAGAATGTAGGGTTGAAACCTCGTGTCATTTCGCAGCCGACGGGGTAGCATCTGGGGGGCCCGAAAACATTCTGCATTTACAGAACTCACGGTGATTTTTTGCAATCGTGTCACTGCAACAACATCCGTCATGAACTTCCAGGTGGTTCCTTTGTTAGGATCTACTTGTAGCTACTCGTAGCAGTTTGACTCGACTCTAGACTCGGCCTCGTCGTCGCAATCACGCCTCAGAGCGCTCACTGTACAAGGTGTTCGAGGATGTGTGTGTTTGGAGTTGCTTTGCGTGCGGGCACCACATGGTCCAGGCAACCTGGATCACCCGAATTATAATTTGTTGAGGCAGTGTTTATGCAGACTAGAGGTTGACCGCGCGCCGCTTTGCCGGATGCATTACATCAACCCCGTCCGGGGTGGGCGATCGCATGAGCTCGTTGGTTGACGTCTGTGCTCAGAGAGTTCATGGGGTGTGATGGTCTTCAGCGAAAGCCTCGCAACAGCGAACGCCTGGCAAACCTGGACTGATCTTCACTTTGAAAGATGCTCTGGGCTTAATGGGCGATTGCTTTCGTGCTTCGCCATTGCTCTCTTCCTGTAGATTTTGCCCTGCCGACCCCCCGTGCCAAAAGTTCACACCAGGTTTGACTCAGCGGTAGCATACTGTGTGCAAGCCGTGTGCATGGGAAACTTCAGGTTATCAGCCGTAGGTAGTTCGCAACGGGCATTGTACCGTTCACGGAAGTGCGGGTACTTCGGACGAGGCTCAACAGGAGGCTGCAGGAGAACCGCCAGGTAAATGTGTTCGTAAACGACCTTCGCGTCATATCGCGCCCAGGAAGCCGTAGAGGAACATGCTGAGCGACGACACAGGATGGTCTTGGATCACATCTACAGTGTCTACAGCGAGGCATCAGCCCACATCCGACATCTCGAAATCACCGCTGATGCAAACCACAAACAAGAGTTGTCGTTCATTGGAGGGAGCACTGAAGTGTTGGTGGTTCAGTTTCACAGCGAAGCCCAATTCTATCAAAGAGCTGAGACAGCAGAGCCCGTTGGTTACTACCTGTAATTACGTGTATCAGAGCGCATCGGGTCAGATTCAAGCACAGGTTTTACCGGGTCAAGGATGCGCGCCTTCATTTTTTGGCGCAAGAAGGCTAATACTGATGCTACTCCATTGGATGATTGTTTGACAGGGCCTTTAAGAAGCAAAAAGCAGCTTCGCTTTACGAAGACCATCAACTGCCAGAGCCACATTCGTCTTAGCAATTTACTGAAGCAATGCGGAACCGACTTACGCGAGGGATCAACGAAAAGATTAGGGTGAGTCATTTTTCTATCACGAATCTCCGTCCGTCTGGAGTGCTTGGCACAAGAGTGGTTTCAGTATGGTTTCATGAGTCTGACTTGTGAAGTTCTGCCTAGCATGCATGTGTTTGTTCAGTGGCATGTTAATGTGTGAACACTTCCAGCCACGGCATGCTCATTCGCAGCTGCAGCTGGCTGACCCCTGAGTGTGCGGCAGAGTGAGAGAAGGAGGAAGAGAGGGATGAGAAAGAGGGATGAGAAAGAGACACCATCCGACCAAAATGGATGGGGCCACTCGACCGAGCAGGGCACAGGGCAGAGCAAGAAGACAACAGCTGAGATGACTCTTGGCTTCAGATGTCGGTGTTGCAGGATCTGAAGATGATTACCCCACAAACAAAGGAAGCACGTCCAATGCTCGGCTTGCCTTCAGTTATATAGACTTGGCAACACCTGCGATTTGAGAAATCCCTGCACTAAGTTCGCCTTACATTTCACATGGCAACGTTCTCAGATTTCCTCCTAAGGTCGCAGATTTTGTCGGCTCTTGCCACCTCAGGACGAAGGGCGAACACTGCTTCTGGGAGCCCTGGCCCGGATCGATTTCCTCAAGGGCAGGCTGCATGGCATGGACATGGCCCTGGCATGCATTCCCTGCTGAATTCTGTTGCCACACCACGACTTGGTCGCAGGCCCTTTCAGTTTACCGTGTTCATTTCAGAAAGAGTCAAGCTGCATCGTACCCGCGTTGAAAAGGCCAGGACGTGAAAAAAAGGCATGAATTCAGGGACACACAGTTGCTTGATGTGCTGGTGCGGGAGGCAGCACGGATTTGCAAGCAGTGGGCAGGAAACGAGCTTGTGCCTCAGTCTCAGACCTGCCGGTCTCAGCTGGCCGGTGCAAAGAAGTTTCAGGTTGACACCTCCTGTCGACGCTCGTCGGTACGACAGCTTGCTGCCTTTTGAATCTCAGCAGTTTACGTCCGGTGCCCAGAGTATGAGATGTCCTGCGGGGACCGTTGCCTGGATGGTCGGGACCGCTTGCTGAGGCTCTCTGGCACAGGATGGGACGAAGCATGTCGTCGCCTGAGACTGAAGCCTCCCTCGCAAAGTCGATTCCTCAGCTCGCGAGGCGCTGACATTGTTTTTCCTGGCTTGGGCTGGGTCGCAATAACTGGTTGCGGCGAATGCGTGGTCCAGCACCCTGGACTCTGCTCACCCTGCTACTCCTGGAGATGCTAGAGATACATTCTCAGGTCGAAGCACATGTCCCAGCCGGAGTCCAAGTCACTATGCGAGAACCCCTGATGCCCCACGAGGCGACGGCGCTTGAGTTGCGCAGCTTTGGAACTTTCGGAGACGTGCAACTGCAGGCGCGGTGGACTGGCGTGAAGTACCGTGGCTTCCCAGGATGGTATAAAATCAATGGTCGATCGACCAAGGGTTTTGATGCCGGCCGAGCAGGAAGAGCCGGAACCCTGGTTCCAAGCCCGCTCCCGGTTTCTAATCCATGGAAGTCTGAGGCTCGAGCCAGAAAGTATATCAAGGGCCGATTCTGAAGCTCAACTACCTTCCCACCGACCTGTTTCACCGATTACATAGCAAAAGCAAACACGTCATCATGCAATACATGCAGTGTGCGAGATAGCAGCACGCCGGGCGGTGCAAGAGTTTACGGAGCTAGGTGCATGTTTGTCTGGAGGATTCTTGCAACGAAAAGAAGCGTTCGGACAATGCTCCTGTTCGCTCCTGCTGCTCCGTCAGAGCAAATCGCAGGCACCTTCAGGGGGCAAGAAAGCCCAGAGCACCACACCTTGATCTCGTGCATTTTTGGGCTCGACAGTGAAGCTGAAATGCCGGGCTTCTTGACAACTGTGCTTGCCTCCCTGGCCAGCTTTCCGCGTTGAGGCATCCCGCACGCGAGGACCCAGCAAAAACGGCATCCAAACATAGCAGACCAAGCAACAACAGCAACGCTCAGCTGTTGTTGCGTGTGAGATTGTGCCCTTGCGAGGCGTGGGAGGACATGCCTAGCTATGAGGAAGCCCTTACAGCCTTTGCGGAAACCCGCTCTCTGCTGGCCAGAGCAGAAGATGCCATGCAGAATGCCGTGCAGGTGGGAGACATGCAAGATGCCGGCAGTTCGATAGGTTTGCAGATCTCGAGGCAGAGCAGCAGAAGGTCGTGGAACTCAAGCGTGAGCTAGCCGAGGCTGTGTTTCAGGGTTTGATAAAGCTGCCTGAAGTCCGCGTAGTCAGGCCAAGGAAGCGTCGAGGAAAGCAGTAGCTGATGTTGCTGCTGCGCGTGATGCGCAACCTGGCCCAATTCAGAGCTGAAGCCTTCAGCGCGTATTATGAAAGCCATTTAAGCCGCTCCTATGGGGACAGGCGTCATCTGGCTAGAGGATGACGCTGTTGTATGGTTGAGGGCATGGGCTTGCTTTGGCTTCCCGCCCTGGGATTTGTTAGGGTTTCCGAGGCTTGGCGCTGCAAGACGAGTTTGTGTTAGGGTTTGGACCTGGGTCATGCTGCAGATTCGGAATGAGTATACAGTATACCTGTATAAGATGTTACCAGAAGATACTGACCATCGACAACTTCTTGCTGTTGTCTTCACGACTTCCCATCTCCTGACTATGACTGGGGTATCACCGGCACGACCCCATCAGTGCATCAGGCTCGATCCACTAGGCACCCAGGCCTGGGTCCAGGCGATTCGACTCGTCACTGACACGCCATCCACTCAGGGCCAACGGTCATAAGATCGTGTTCGAAGGTGATCTTGGCATGGCCTGTCGCAAACAGAGAGAGAGAGAGACAGAGAGAGAGAGAGAGAGCATTCGTTTCCGGATCCTGGAACTGCGAAAGCCTCTCATGTCGACATATGACAGGTGCCAGAAACTCGATACCAACTTGGATGAGCTTTGTTCGTACAGGCTTCAGAGACGTTGTTTCGCTTTCGCTGATGCCTTAAACACTCATCAGACCTCGAACCCTATGCCTCGCCTGGTTTGTCCGAGTGTGAGCGCCGAAACATGGCCTGACATGCCTTGCGGCCTATGTGATGTTTTCCAGATTGTTTGCGAGTCTGAGCGGGTCCTTCGTCGAAGTTGTTGTCTCCCTGCTCGTACAGCAGATGGTGCGGTGCAGGATGCCTCGGATGCCCTAAGTCGGCCGTTTCAGACCCTGCCCACAGCACCAGCAATGGAGTTTTCCATGCGTAACGCAGCCCCCCAACATCCCAGTCAGCGGGCTGACGGCAAACCCTCCAGCCTTGAAAGAAGAATCCTTCCAGAACATCGTTGCGCGGATGTTGCAAACCCAGGCTATTCAGAATAACCCAACACAAGCCCCCAACACAAAGAACTCTACACGCCGACCCCACCCGTAGGCTGTCGCGGGCCCGAAGGTGTGCAGTTTTGGTGTGCTTCGTGGAGCTGCTTCAGCATGTTATTGCTGCCTGATTTTGTGGCTGCCTGTGGTCTGCGACGATTATGTTTGCTTTTCGCAGCTTGCGACGCTGTTAAGGCTCGGCTGCACAGGATTCTGATACTTCCTCAGAGTTTGCACAATGTTCGTTCAGTGGCGACGACTTTGCAAGGGTTGTGTTTGCTTGCGGTTTGTTGTTCGTCTCGCGTGCCTACGTGGTTTCTCCCTTGCTACCGAGGCAGGAGAAAGCCGGGAGCTCGGGGGTCGTCTGGAACACCTCGCGAACTTGTGATTGTTATAAACTGTTGTATAGTCTTTGTAGGTTCTGAGATAAAACGAGCAGGCAGAAGGTCGCCTGGAGAAACTCGAAGAGAAGCTGCAGGCATCATCTCCGGTATTTGCGTGGCAAACGAGCAGCAACTGATGGCATACAGCATCGAAGTGAGGCGAAGCGAGATGCAATCCAGGAGTTGCAAGATGAGAAGGCACTTCGGCACAGCGGCAGCTTGGGAGCGCTTTGCTGGCTTCCGCAGACTCCCTGCAAGGATGCCTTAGAAACCAAGCTCGAGAAAAGAAAGAAGGAAAACCGAGATCTTAAGGAAGAGGTGGAGGAGAGCCTGCTCGTGCTTGTGGATGCTCGAAGTAGCCAGCATTAAACAAAGTAATTCAGGAGCTTGAGAAGAAGCTGGAGAAAAAGGCTGGGGATGAGAAAAAGAAGCAGAGGTGGCGCTTATGGTATGTGGTGATCAGACGCACAAATCCAGTGATGTCTCTGGAGATCCCAGCAGCTGTCGAAACTTTAGAGTCGGGCATGTTCGATGTGGTGCTGAACACGACTGAACCTTGTTGGTCAGCGCGCGCATTGTTCCCTGCAAAAAGCAGCAGGGAATGCCCAAGCTTTGAAGGCAAGAAAGCCCGTCCAGCAGCGAAGAAGAAAAGAAGAAGAAGCAGCTGAAGTTAAAAGCCATGCTCTCAGCTTCGCCGTGATAAAGATGACAATCGACTGTGCTCAATGAAGGCATCCGTCTCCCGAAGCTGCCTGCTGAGAAGAACTCGCTCTCTCTGTCTCTCTCTCTCTCTCTCTCTCTCTCTCTCTCTCTCTCTCTCTCTCTCCCTCTGCACGTTTGTGCTCATTGCATCGCAAAGAAAAACGACCGAAATGCTGCGGAGGCCGCAGTCGCGCGGGAAGCCCAGAGAGGGAGCTCCAGAAGAGGAAGGACAGGAAGTCGAAGAGCCCAGGAGGTGCTTGCCTGTGTGTAAAACCAGCACTCGGAGGAAGTGTACGACAGCATTACGATTCATGCTGCGAGTCATGGGGGGCGGCATAGCTATGGTTTGCCAGACCCTTCACAGCCCTGAAGCAGGAAAAAGCAGTGCGAGCTCCAAAGGCAGAGAGAAGGCCAGAAACAGGCATCCAGCAAACTTGTGACTTTGATGTTGGCATCGTGTTGCGAGATCGTTCGTGTTTGGCCAGGAGTCGGAGCTTGAGCAGAAGTCGGGATCGGAGGTCAGACCTGTGGTTAGTACGTGTGCCACGTGTGCCCTCGGAGCTGCAGCACGAATGACCGATGCCGGCAGCATTTGCGAAGTACCGATGCCATGACCATGGCAAACTCTTACACTGAAACAGTTCACTGCTACTCCTCGCGATTGTCGAATTGTCGTTGGTTGGAGGGCCTGTTGTGTCAGGTCATTTTCGGTGCAGCCATATAGTCCCTGTAACTATAGTCTATAGCCCTGCAAGAAGCTTTGGGGCACTTCCCCGGATCGGGGTTGGGACGGACTTGCGGGCATTGGAACTCTGGCATGGATCGACCCAGCAAGCACTTCGAGCGTTTCGCATATGGCAACGGGGTTCAACTTTTGCGGTCCCTGCGGTCTCGGCAAAAGGCTTTGAGATTCTAGCCACACGACTGGATGCAACGGCAAGGAGAGGGGGAGAGAGTAGGTCGAGACCTAACCTGCTCCTGGCTGCGTGTAAGCAAGAGAGAGAGATCGGGGGATGGCTGGAGGACGAGTGATTGCTGCTGCCGATCACGCCGAGTAGCTGCTCGGAAGTCATGATTTTCGCGTATGTAAGGGCCCTTTCTCGCCGAGTGTCAGAGTCCGGCAGACAGTGGTGAGCAGAGTTGTGGATAGCTGTCTGTCCTGTGTGTTGGAACAGTCTACAGGAAATGTCCAGCTTGCTTCGGGCAGCCCTGATTAGGATGTCTGGCTTTGGCAGCCAATACCGGATGACGGGAAAGTTCTGGCCAAGTAAGATTTTCAATCCAAGCTCTTGCTTCTCCAAAGAATATGACAAGAAACATCGACGTGAGGCTCGCAATTATTGGGATATTCCGATCTTGCGTCGTGTGCCAGTCATTTTCCGTCTCAGAACAAATGATACCTCAGTCAATCTCAATCCCAGAGCTGGACTTCTTGATATCAGTCGAGTTGTTCGATTGAAGCTTGCTCATTCCTCACATTTGTTTTTGATTTTGGATGTGCTTGAATGTCAAGATTTTAGCTCCCAGCCTTGTCTCAATCAAAAGCCTCATTGGAGTACCTGGGCAGATTCTCGATATGGCTGAATATGTTTCCGCGGAGCAACTCCTCATGCAGGCTTGCGCTGCTCGTCGCAAGCGGCGAGATTTTCTCTTGAGAAGCTGCTCGCTTCTCCCAATTTTGCTTCAGCTCGTGAGTCCGCACGAATGCCGATGCAGATGCAGACTGCATTTCGATTCCTGCCCCGCTATTTGCTGACCCTCTCGGGATTGCCCCTCCGTTGCGAGTTCTCACCGCAGAAGAGGTTTTGCTCGGACTTACCCAAGCACTGCTGCTATGCAATGACAGCTGCTTGAGGAAAGCTCCCACGCTTGGATGCCAACCCGACTCATTCGTGACGCTCCGGCCACCGCTTCTGTGCTGACATCCACTCGGATGGCGATCAAGCACCCTGTAGACGCCAATCAAGACGATGCAGAGAAAGATGCGGCAGTGCCGCAAGGATGTTCACGCAGGTTAATCGGTCATTGCGACTAGCCAACATACGCTGTACACAAGGGGTTTAGCAGAGCAGAAGGTTCAAACCTGACACGAATGAGGTGAAAGTCATTTGTTGAGGCTGGGCCTCTCGGAACGAGCAACCGAAGACTGCACCAAACGATCTTACATCCAGAACCAGTTCGGAGGTTTGGCTATCATGCCGACAGAAGAAAAAATCCGATGCAGCAATGACCCGTGCTTTGCCCGCACATGAAAGTTCCTCGGATTTGTCGTACCTCTGTCGCCGCGGATGTTTGGCGAAACAAGTCCTTGATTCTTCCTCAGAATCGACTTAGTTGCTTGGAGGACTGTGCTTCCAATGAGTTTTTAAATATTGTTGCCCAAGCTTCCACTGGGTTCTCCGTTTGCCCAACGCCGAAGGTCCAAAGCATTCAGGAATATTTTATCCATGTCCAAAAGGAGCGAGTCGGCACTGGAGGAATGCTTTCTATGCCCCTCTCCGACATGCAAGAAGTACAGCAAGGCTGAAGGTGAGAATCTCAGTGGGGCCTGAAGCACGCCAGGCGTGATGATGACAACGAGAGAGATCGCGATCGTCGTGGAAGGACGCAATGTGGCAAGGTAGGCAATTAAAAGTGGAAGATTTGCTGAGGCTGAGTCGCTTTGGCCATTGGAGCTTTGCGATGCGGGATCTGTTTCAATGTTGGAGGCATTGGATAGTGTAGGACTGCTGGCCTTTGCCTCAACCTCACCACACCCTGTTTACCCGGGCCGGGTCCGCCGAAGACGATGTTGCGGCCCGCCCCTATCATTACTACAAAAACCTGACTGAGAATCAAAACTTGGTATCCGCAGGCTGTCACAGGCTACTGCGTCCTCAATGTCCCGAGGTCCTGACATGAGCTGGGGACTGGAGGGGCAGGCATAGCTACACAGCCCTCACAGTTCAAGCAGCGTCATCCATTTGGCAAGTACCCCAACATCTTCTGCACAAGAAAGACAGCTTAAAAATGCCGGTGCTTCACAAACCAGCCGCATGACCTCGATGCGGTAAAGCCTTCAGACAAAAGGAGGGTGGGCAGATAGACTAGGGCAGTATCGAAATCTTGTACACGAAACCGTAGTGATCAAAACAGCTTGGCGAGCCGAGGCACTGGATTACAATTTTCAGATATTTTCAGTTTACTTCTCATAAAAGCACCTTCTGCCTTCTCTCGTTTGTCATACAGGAGCCGGTCGAGAAGGCCTGACTGCCCTTCACTTCCGCAAAATTAATGCCTTGATCATCGTGCAGATTGCCTTCAAGAGCTGCTTAAATATTCACGCCGGATGGTAAAGCAGATCTGTGCCATAGATTGGTGTTGTGATGCAGGTCATCTAGCCGCCGAAGCCGAAGTAGAGATTACAGGGCCGGCGGCAAAGGCTGTCAGAGCAAGCCTTTGATTTAGAGTGTAGGAAGTCTCTCTCGTGACATCAGGCGATGGCAAGGGTGATGGTACCGAAGCTGCATGTTGGCATTTCACGACGTTCTTGTGACTGGCTCGGTTGCAATTAATGTGATCCTGACAGGTCTCCAGCTTTGCATCCCATATGTCCAGGGGCGTTGCCGGCGCGGGGATACATGCAACATGCTGAGTTCTCCTGGGGAGCTCTCCTACGAACATGTTAAAAGAAACTCGCGATGGTCGAAGCTGGTGATGCTTGGGCGGCAAAGGTCGAGACAGACACCCTGCTGATGACTTGGTGCCGGGCTGAGTGGCAATTTCGCAGGTTTCTGCAGACTGGGCGCACATGCTTGATCACCTCCGCTTCCGAGGATTCGATTTACGAGACTCTGAAGCGCAAGCCTTGTAGATATGGCGCGGACTGCAAGCGGCGTGACTGCGACTTGGACTAACAAACAGCATGATCATAGGGATCAGCACCCTGGAAGCTCAAGACGAGTTCAGCCGTCCCAGGCGTGTTCAAGCATCCCGATGATGGCCGCCGGCGTACCGACTAGCATGGGCTGGTGTAAAGGCGAACTTTACTTCTCCGGCGAGGCCACTGAATCGCCTTGCACGTGCAGATGCTGGTCCAAGGGGTGACAGCAACGTTTCCAGGGACTGAGCAACTGTTTTCGGGTTTGGCCCACTGTCAAACTTTTCTCACTGCTGCATCCAAGAGCCTCGGTTGCCATCCGGAAGAGTGGGGTAGCACCGCAGCATCAGATCTTCAGGATGTTGCCGCTTGCTCGGCCATGCTGCACTCTCAGGGTCTCAATACCACGACTTGGCCATGCGAGCCCCCAACGAATGCAAGGCAACACCGGATGCATGTCGCGACTTTTGAAGATAACTGCACGAGGCTCCACTGAAGAAACTGTTCTATGTAGGTCAGTTCCGTTTGCAGGTTCTCTTTCGGGTGAGTCTGAGTCTGGTCCTATGCTTCGTCTAGTTTGCGACAGGGCCTGCGCGTGTGCCTTCTGCCTTCTTTTGCTTTCGCACTTTCTCTCTCTCTCTCTCTCTCTCTCTCTCTCTCCCTCTCTCCCTCTTCTATTGATGTCGAATTCATGCAACCACAGCACATCATTGCAGGCGTGCGCTGTGATCAATCCAACTTTGCAGTCGTATTCAGCTTGGGCATGTGGCACATCGGCCAAGTGAAATCACGTTTCAATACACAGTGTAACGTGCTTTGCAATTTTCAGCCGCTCCACTGTCGCAGGTTCACCTTTGCACATGCACCTCTGGTAACATAGGTTTTCTTCAGAACCGGGATGCTGCAGTTCGTACTCCACACGAAGAACCACGACATCAAGTCAGCCAAGACATATCCCGGACAGTGCTGCTTCCGACACATCGTTTTTGTACCCGTAAAGCCTGTACTTTCGTGTTTCAACATTCAGTACCATCGCCCTGAAATTTGAAGCGCTGGCTGGGCAAGGACGACAAGCACAAGTTGTATGTACGTACAGCGACAACTATATGTCCATGGAGGTTAGGCTCGATTTGGCATGATTTGGCTTTACCAGTATGCCTACAGATCAAGCCGCTAAAACGCCGCTCCAAACAGTGCTACAAGGAGGCTGCATGCTACAAAATGAGTATGACACAGCCTGATGGATAAACACAGGACAGGGTACGGATGCACACACAGGCAGAAACCATGTGTGGCGTGCCTCTTTTCAATGCTAGCTCTGTGGAGGTTGCGGGAGTTGTCGTTTACCATTCGCTGAGGTAGTACAGAACCAGGCCAAACCTGAGTGCAGGACCTTATCTGGTCTGATTTCAATAGTCATAGGGTGGGAGGAGGGGGATGGGGGCGCACCACCACGTGGTAGCGGAACTCCCGAGAAACGGGAAGCTTCACACCGGTGGAGGTACCCGTTGGTATTCTCCATACAGCAAAAAACCAAACGGATCCCCGGTTCACTTCGCACAGGTGAAGGTGACCAGAGTCTCTCCGGCACATTTCGTTCAGGCGAAGATAACCGGAAGAGCAATCTCCCGGGCCTCGATGCGTGGACAGCGCCATGGCTGGGGACTTTGCGTGCCGTTTGGGCATGGCGAAGGAGATGATGATTACCTCCTTCAAGGTAATGAACCATGTGCGACGAGTCATTTTCATCTTAATGAACTACTGTGTTCCAGTCTGGCTGTGTGCACTCCCTGTAGGTCTGCTTCTCAGTAGATTTCAGTAGATCCTCATATTGCTTGAGGAGACACAGACTGTTGGCGGAGACATGTTGTACCTTGGGATAGCACAGGTAAGGGCGCTGTGGAGATTCAGTCCAAGCCACCAGCAGTCGAGGAGGCTGTGGTGCATGCCGCCTCGGGTGTCCATGCTCTCCTGCTTGCGTCCCATGGCTCAGCAGAGCCATATTCGGGTCACCGCCGATCCGTTCGACCTGGTAGCGCAAGCAGTCGGCGAACATGGTGCCTAGACATTCATGCGCAGATGCCCGCGCCGCAGCCATGGTGTTCATGCAAACACGGATTCAGTCCGTGCCCGCTCGCTCAGGAGTGAGAGTCATGGCCGAATCAGGGAATTCGCCTCCGTTGGCCCTGGCTTCATGGAGGTAGTTTTCCCGTAGATGATCTCCACAATCATGTGGGTAAGCGGAAGATGCTCGTGGCCTACCCGGACAAGTGTCGAGCCTGCCAAACGTTTCACGCTAGAACCCACGAGGTTGGTCCTGCTGCCAATGAGGATGTCGCCGGCATTGTTCCGGATTGTCTGCCATCCCCGGAAGTAGAGGAAGTCAAGTTCAGATTGCACCATCTGAGAGGCCTCGCACAACATGAACAAGTGCGATTTGGACCTGAGCGATGGGCTTTATGAGCGCTTCACGACTTTCGCCAGTGCTGTCGTAGTCGATGTGGTCTGTGTAAGCCGATGGTGCTCAGTGCTTGCGGCCACGAAAGATATTGCCCAGCATCAGAATCAAAGCGGTATATTTGGACTTGCTGGTGAAGCTTGGCGCTCGATTAAGCGTTTACCTCATTTTACCTTTTGTCCTGTCTTGCCGTAGCAGGGTGCCCAGGATGCTTTGCTGGCCACTTGTTAGCGGATTTTTTCTAAATCCGCCCGTGCTTCGGCGCCGCCCGGCTCTCGCAGTGCCTGTGCTCCACAACGGGATACAGGCCCGGCTCAAGCGGGTGTCTGGGGAGGAGAGGGGCCGAGCATCATGCACGTCAGCGGGTCTCTGGGGGCGGCAAGGGCCGAGCATCATGCGCATCAGCGGGTTCTTGGGGGGGTGGAAATCGAGTCCAACCCAAGTCCAACGAAATTTAATTTCGTTGGACTTGCTTAGTCTCTTTTGATGCTAGGGGGACCAACGCAAACCCGCAATTTTCAAACCAGTTGATTGCTTCCCTGCACGATTTGTCGTTAGCACAAAAGCTGAGTTACAGTGCGGAAAATACAACGTTAACATCGATTTCTTGCCGAAAGCAGAACGCCAAATCGGGGAGGAAGCAAGGCACGTACGGAACCATCCTCAGCCAATCCAAAACTAAACAGGAGAGGACTCTGCATTTTCTCAAGTGACAAGTCCCCGATGTCGACAGGAAGTAGTGGAGCATGGCGTTGAGCAGCTCCTCTCTGCTTGCTGGCTTACCGCTTGTCTCTAACTCCTTGACGTCGTCCCAGAGAGATTCCTGGACCTCAACGGCAGAAGCTCTGATATCCGAAGCTTTCTCCATGAGACGATCATTGAAGGATATTGAAGGTGCTTCTGACGTACGTTCAGGACGCCTCTCATGTATCGGGTCCATGAGGCACGTCTGCGTGAAGAGGTCAAGTTCTGAAAGATGAAACTTCCTCCCCACATGAGGCTGTGCCGACTCACGCCAGCTCATGTGCTGGACCTTAAAAGCACTGGTTGGATCGTCTCGGACACCACTGTGATAGAGACCACTGTAACCATAGCCTTCTTCTGCTGATGAGCCGCCTCATAGGACTGGCCCTCTCCACCTTGACTAGGTTTTCACAGTAGTTCTTAAACTTCGGGGTGTCCACGAAGCCTATCTTCTCCTTCCCTTGTCGAAGGCGCTCTCGTTCTGGGCCTCCTTTATATCAACGATGTTCTTGCATTTCCCCCAAATTCCTTGATCGTGAAGTTCATTCTCGGCTTCCTTGCTGGGGGAAATGTCTGGCATGGATTTGAGATGAGCCTTCCTAAGCCATGCCTGCATGGTTCTCACAGGTGTCCATCGGAGTGTCTGTGGCATCCTTGCAGAAGAAGTGACGTCCATCGGCTCGAGCTCGATCTCCTCGACCCTGCGGCTCGGGAAGCTTTTCGAGGCACTCCTCCGCAGCAATGTCCTCATACGGACGGGTGTTGCTCTCCTCCAACTCGGCTTCCCTCTTCTCGTCAGACTCTGACATGCAATGAGATCAGACCTCGCCTCTTCGCAAACTGCGACTTGAAGTCTTTCTCTTCGGTGCTTTTCAGAGTCCGCTCGAGACAGGTCAAAATGTATGGAACGTTGAAGGGCTGCCTGAGCGCACTGTCGTACAACCCATACCCCATCTTGGCGTTGGAGGAGGCATTCCGCTGGATGTATAGGAGAAGAAGTCGGGCCCAAAAGCCTCAGCGATGACTGCGATGAGCGCCAAGAGGTCGTCCCTGACATACTTACTTGATTTGTCGGTACACATCCCATTCCCTGAGGAATGCATTGTGTGCTTCGAGTTTCCTGGCATAGTCTGGATCATCGACCTGGGTTTCCGCTCCCGTGGGTCGTTCTCATCGGGGCGCCTGAACTCGATCTCGCGGAGTGAACTCCGCCTTTGCCTGCAGTCAGGTCGTCCGTCCAGCATGGCATCCAGCACGTTTACGTGGCGGTGTCTGTATTTCTCGTCAGGAGAGAGATACCCAGCTGTAACCAGAGAGCAGATGCATCATCTCGCTCAGTCGTAGTCGGCACCCAGCAACTCCGGCAAATCGTGCCAAGGTGTAATCTTGGCGAGCGGGTCGTCGTAGGTAGAGCATACCTTCTCCCCGTTGTTGTCGGTGCGGTGAAGGAACCCGTAGCTGAAAAGATGCCACGGGTTCGTCCTGGTCTTCTGGAGAACCTATTGACCTCCTGCTATGCTGGGACTTGGTAGCGTCGACTCCACCGTGGGCTAGGAGGCGTGAAGAGTCTTATGACATGCGTCAGCATCCTTAAGATGCTTTGGAATGACTATCTCCTCAAGTTCGGAAACACACAGCCTCTGATCGATCGATATGTGCTTCTTCTTACCTTGTGCATTCAACCAACAAACACGTTGTCCCGTGCAGGTTAAGTCGTTCTTGTCCTCGTGGCCGACAGTGAAGCGTTCCTTGATCTTCTTAAGGAATCACGTGAGGAACTCAGGGGTTCCACCTATGACGAGCTCATCAACATGAAGGCTCGTCACTCCAACTGTCGCACGGCCCTTGCTTGGACTTCCATGCACAGGATCAACGAAGTGTTCGAGCAGCTGATCGACAAGCTCAGGCGAGAGCTCAAAAGGGCTCTCAACCTTGTAAGAAGCCTCTCGACCAGGAACAGAGAGACAAGACCCTCTGCTTCCTCTTCCAGAAGCAAGTCTTGTTGTCCTTGTTCTGCCTCATGCCATGGGCATGCTCGACAATCCACCAAGTGGCTTTCCTGAGGATCACCGAGACACGGTAAGGGTAGCCCTTCCACTGATAGACAGGTGCAGGCGCAGAGCTTTGGCCCGATAGCATGCCCGTTCTCACAAGAGCCCAAGAATCTTTTGCGGGCAACCGACCTCCAAGCATAGTCGACCATCTTAACACTGAGCAATGTCCGGACAAGAAAGATAGGATCTCTCCTCCGCACGGTCGGGGGAAACACGGTTTCCTTCATCATACGCGTAGCATGACATGGCATGAAGGGCAAGCTCCTTGAGATATCCAGGTTCCACCTCCAGCAGAGGTGCGTCCTGCTTCGGGTCCCTTCTCCTCAGAGAAGCTTCCCGATGCCAACTGGCTTTTTACCCTTCTCGCATTCGATGTTTGTGCATCGTTGAGCTCGAGTGGGTTCCATACCGACAGAACGAAGGAATCTACCCAGACGGTTCCACCACCTGCACGGTGCATCGTTCAGACCTTATAAACCGGACGGAGGCACGAACCAACCATCCAAGGTGGAAGGCCGATGTCTCGAGGCAACTGAACCACAATAAGAGACGACAGATTTTAGTGTTCCCCCTGAAAGAAGGCAGTCTTGAGATCCAAATTAAAAGGTACCAAGAATGATTGGCCACACACTGAGCAACCAAACGGAAACCATACCGAGTCGCTGTGGGACTGTCCGTTTGTTGATCCCCGGTAAACTTGTCCTGAAAACCACGACAGACCCATGCAACGGGCCTTTAACTTGGAAAAGTGACCGTTCTTGTTAACCTTCACCGTAAGGGCCCAATGCCTGGTGGGAAAATTGACGTCGCGATTAAGTTTGGGATCCGTGAGCCGAGTGGCGTCATTGTCCAGTAACTAGTTTACTTCGCGTACTTTTTTCAGCGTTTCCGGCGTCAGCGTACCAGCCTTAATCTTGTCCTGCTTGGTCATCCAAGATGCAAACCCGTCACCATCCAAAGGAACAGACGAAGGAAGCTGAGACTTTCCTGGCACACGGATCAGAACATCTTCGTCACCAGCCGATAGGGCAAGCAAGCTTTCGTCACGATAGTCAACAGTGGCGCTAAGTCGGAAGTTCCCCCGCAGTCATCGGCAAACCAGGAACCGAAGCCGGACCAGACGACGAAGAACCAAGCTCACCGTGGCCTGAGGAAGCAGGATCCTTCTCCCCCGCTGACTGACCAGGCAACAACACCACCCATAAACCTGCACGCGGTCCGCGACTTCGCTGTTGACTTTTATCACCCGGATGAGTGCCACGAGCACGCCTTTGTGACACATTCCGAGGCGAAGGTGGCGGCATGCTCTGCGGAACACGAAAATGTGGATGTGGCGGAATGGGAACAGGAATAAGCGGTCTTGTTGGTGCCCGTTCAGCGGGACCGGGACCTGGTTTCGGACCTTCACCGGAGGTACCTGCTGTTTGCTTGGAAGACCATGAAGAATCTCCTCCTTCTGGAGTGGAGCTCCTCCCGGTGCTCCGAGAGCGGTTCATCAATTTGCGAACCCTGACCAGCTTCTTAGTCCACCCATGCCGTGGCTCCAGCAGCGCCGAGGGCGAACACGCCGCCAACTAGGCACCAGAAGGGAAATTCTCCAGTAAACAAGGCTACCGCAGCAATAACGACCTCATGCTTTGTGCCCGGCATATACAAACAAGGTTTCAGTGCATGCTGTAGATGTGGCTGGATACCCATACTACTTCATCGCCACGCAGTTCGCCCCAAATGTACAAACAACATGCTTTCAGATCAGTCATTGGTGATGCTGTCAGCTGCAGGTGAATGGCATGTGTGTTAAACAGTGCCCCGGAGATTGATGCTCCTTGTTCGGGCGCACTCATGATTCCAGGCACGCTGCATCTCTGCTTGTGGCTTGCGTGTCGCGGCAGACTCTGCATCTAGGGGTTGCCCTACTTGACGAACGTAGCGTACTTGAGAGCGCGGCAGTCCTGCTGGGGCAAATTCTTGTAACCTCCTCTGTGTTATTCTACAAGTCCTGAGCAGCCGGAGGCCTCCGGCTGTGTTTGCCGTGCGCAGGCTTCTGGTTGCGATGACACTGACACTGTGTCTACAGTTAGGAACGCCTTGTGCTACACGGCCGTGGTCCTCCACTTTGATCCAGATCGTCAGGCATATCCAGGCGCGGTCGTCGTCGCCACCGGGTGCCGGCACCTGTGTGTATCAAGCAAAATCGGATCATCGTCTAGATCCGGTTCCGGCTGTAGGTCGTGAGGTGGCGGCATGTCCTCATCGTCCACCGGCAGCCGGCATGTCACCATGTGGATCTTCATAGCCCGGATAGCTTACATCGTCGTCCGTAGCCGGTTGATGCGGCACCTCGGGAGCTGGTGCTGGCTAGTCCGTGCAACCCAATCCAACATCAGGCCCCCGGCGAGACGTTGAACTTTTCGACTCATTCCAAAACGCAATAATGGACCAGCTGTCTGCTTGCACGTCTTGAAGACACGGAAGGAGTTGACGTTGTCAGGAAAAAGAGGTGGCCATGACCACTCTTGTTCCACAAGATGACAACTTTATCAAGATGAAGCTGAACCAAAGGAAATGTTTTTTTCGTATGTCTCCCTGTAAACATTGCAGTATTAACGGAAGCATCAACACCCTCACTCAATCATCTGCCGCAAGGCAGCCGCATCGGAAGATGAAGTCGTGTGAACTTCCAACTCAGTTCAGGTCTCGTCTCGAGTGAACTGGTGAATGGACCGCCAAGAAGATTCAGGCTTCGATTGAATCCGCTTGGCAGGTAATCTTAGCGGCTTAGCCAAACCAGATATCATCATTCATCCTGTCATTCCAGACCAGTGGCCAAGGACGGCCGTCAGGGCTTTCTGGCGCTTTTGTGCCGAAATCTGCCGCTGGCAAGATGGCAAAGGATGAGGGTTACTTCGTGACGATCATGTACCCTGCACATTCTGGGTTTTGGTTGTCTCAGTGCAGTCGCTCCCTGAAGTGGAGGAGCGCTGTAACCCTACGACGACACTTGATCCTCGGTTTGCTGTGCTGTTGTCGCATTTTCTTGCTGGTGACAATCATTCTGATCTGCGACAAGCTTATCTGTTCGAGGATATCTTCGAAGGCTTTGATGGAGCTTTGTGCGCATTGTGCTTGAGATCAGAAAGGAATTCAGAGCCATTGCCGGTTCTTCCCTCGTCAGAAGAGTATTCGATGCTCTTTAACAACCTCTCCAATTTGTTGCTCGACTCTGACGTACATTGACAGTTTGGCAGGTGCACGCAGTGAGTCCCTGTGAGGTGAGGCGAGAACTCAACGAAATCGCTCATACCTGAAGTGAGGGAATGGTAACAGATCTCATGCTCGTAGCGGTACGGGGAACCGGCACGTTTCAATTTCGGTCGCATGCCTCTTCCTGAGATGAGCGTCCCGGGCCGATATCATCATGTACCTCTGTCTCTGTAGATCTTCGTGAATCATCAGACTTCAGAGGAGTGGCCACATCATGCCGCGGGTCTCCGTCGCGTCTGACCTTCGACTGATTGACCCGAAGCACAGTGCAGCGAACCTCGACCAACACCATAGCACCTTCTTGTGACACAGCAATTCCTCTGACGCAAATGCCTTCAGACTTCTTTCTCGACTCATCCCTGTGCCACACAAACACACGATCTCCCTTCTCATAGGGACCATCCGACAGCATAGCCCGACGAGCCAAGTCCTTCCGGAAATCAAGTGCTTGCCGGGCTTCCTGATGAGCACGCATGGCAATTCTCTGAAGATCCAGAATGGTACGATCCTCGTCCGGAGGATGAGCAGAGAGCCGTTCAGGAGTACTGTACTGTTCTCAACATCAAACAGATCCGGTGGTCGTCTCCCAGTGGCTATTAGCAAAGGGGAATAGCCAGAGACGGTCAGCTGACAATTCCTTGCCCAAGCCACATTCTTCTCTGCTTGTCGAACAGTCACCCTTTGTGCGTAACCTTCATCCGCCAAGGCCTGTGCTATAATCGACCATGCGCGCTTAAACAAACAATGCGGTCGTACTTGTCATAGATCTCTCCTGGCGCCCAAGCATGCTGGGTAATTCGTTGAAATTGAGCTGAACTCATGTGGTAATGCTTCACATGCAACTCTTAAAGCTCAACGTCGTTGTTCAACTTTTCCAACGCGCGCTGATACTTCGGAGAGGCCCCTGTAAGCTCTTGGCCAAGTAATGGAAGCGCAGTCCTCCGAGGTTCTAGCAATGAGCTCTCGTGTGCTCTCGGTGGAATCGCCCTCAGGCCCGTCAGGCTCTGAAGGAGCGTACTCTTGAAGATCCGGATCATCCTCATTCCCTTGGTGCGATCGGTACCTTTCCTGGCGGAAAGCCTCTCTCTGCTCCTGGCTTCTTAGATCTGTCGGCCCTACCCTGGCCCGGGCAGGATCACGGGTCGTAGCAGCAGCAGACACCGAGGTCTTGCTCTCCATGCCTCCACGCAAAATCTCTGTGGTTCGTCCGAGAGTGAGTGCTGAAAGATCGTTCTATCCTTCCAAGACTCAGAGGCATTCGAGGTAGGACGCTCACTAGAACGCCAATCATCTTCTTGAGTAAGGCTCCAACGGAATTGGCGAGAGTCCATCCTTGGGTTCGTACTTTGCCTTCCACATCTGCTTGTGGACTCGAATCAGCTCCCGTTTGACTTCATCGATGACCCATTCATCAACAGTCGCAAAGACGAAGTCCTTGGGTTCGTCCTTTTCTTGTGAAGAGCTTCCCAGAGTCTTTTGATGAAACCCATACTCGTAATGCGAGAAGTAGGTGAGGCAGCTCGACTTCTTGTGTCTGTCGAAGCGAAAGTTCCAGATGAGACGACTGAGTCCAAGAAGATCAAGTACGAGATGTGAGCTAGGTGCAACCTTCAACTTCACATTAGCAGCATTAGCAATTCCCAGTACTGGACTGCTAAGCAACGCGTTGTCTGGGGATGGATCGAACTGGAACCTTAGGTTGCGCATCTGTGGCAAGGACGTGAGAATCGCAACATGACCTTGCTCCACAATGTCAAACTCTATGGACTGGACTGCGTACTCCCGGTCGTACATGCACACAACGAGCTTCTGGTTGCACTTGGTCGACTCGGAGTCGGCAAAGGTGAACTGAGACGTAGTCTTGGCAATCGTGTACCAAATGCCACAGTCCGGGTTCTGGTCACGGAACTTAATCAGGTCCTGCGCGGCCACTCGCGAAGGCATCGCTCTCGTACACCCCAAGTCGAAAACCGTGGATGTCGGTGTCAAAGGCTGAGCGATGACCCCTGCTCTTCGGTGGCCGTGAGAGAAAACTTCAATGGGTCCGTGTGGTCCACGAAAAAGGTAGTGGCAGTGTGGTACTGCTCTAGGCAGCATCGGCAAGTCGAGCTGCCCCATCCTTGGAGCCGGACTTTCTGTCCTTTCCGTTTTTTCCGTACTTGCCTTTTCTTTGGCCATTTTCCTCTTTCTTGCCTTGCTCCCTGGCTGCACAGTCCTCGGACTCGTACCAGGACCAATCATCCCACGACTGATTGTTGGCTGTCCTGCCGTTGTCGATCTGCTTGCCAAGCATTGGTCTGATCATCGGCAATTTTAGATTTGCCCTTCTTCCGCTTCTTACAGAAACGTCTTCCACTGGATCCTGTGCTTTTCCGGCGGCCTCCTTTGAATCCACGTCGCATCTTGCGACCTTGGAAGCGTCGCTGGAACCATGTGTACTTCTCCTCGTCATAGACTCAGAAGGCATCCTCATCTGCTTCAAGGATAGCTTTCGTGATTGTCCAGGTAGCCCTCGTCGATCACCAAGAAGGCCTTGCGGCCACCATTAGCTGAAGGAACGAGGAAAGGATTGTCGCGGAAGTCTTGGTCGTGCAGAGATCTCCAGGTGCCAGCACCCAGTTCTGATGGGCCATCAATGAAGTCAACGCCTGCCGCTGATCCTGCGTGAGGTCGGACAGGGAAACAAAGATGAGGGCAGCGAGGTTGACGTCTGAGCCGACTGTTGGCTCGTTCCATCGCATCTTCGGCTGTGATGTCTGCTTGTTCTTCTGCGGTAAGTCCAGCTATGCATGCTCGGACCCCAGTATTGCTCGGGTCCCTGATCGGAAGGCAGGTGTCGTTCCAAGCTTCCTGCATCCTTTTTTACACAGAGTTGAAACCTGGTAATCCAACGAAGCATGTCTCCATTACCGCGGCGCAAGTTCATGAACTGCGGGAAACGGCAGAGTAGAGTCAGTAGAGGAACACATTGGCTGCGCCCTTCACGAAGAGCCGCCGAAGGAAACTCTTGAAGTACTTAACTCCGTTGTTCGGGTACTTCAATGTCCTTCAGGCGGCCCCTGTCCAGAAGCCTTTTGTGAATCGCGGCTTCACCGTCCAAACAGTTTCGCAAAGCTGGTTTTCTCTCATCATTGTGACATCACAGCAGTCATCGATCACATCTTCGTAGGCAAACGAACTACTTCGCCCGTCATAAGACGGCGGTACCTTTGTGGTCACCTGCTGGAAAGCCGAGAGACGGTGTTTCCAGGGTTAGACCTTCGGATGCAGCGTCACGCAGAATAATGCTTGCATCCATGCTGCCTTGTGGACTCTGCTTTCTTGTTTTGGCGACAAGGGATATGTGATTCCAGGATTCGGTTGTAGCATCATGTCACTATTTAGCCTCCTGCGGCGCGGATTTGGGTATGGCATTGTTCGCTGTTGCTTCTCTACAATCGTTTGATGGTGCAATTGCTGTTGCGAACATGTCGATGGCAGCGAAAGCAGGCTCTGCCAACATTGCAGTCGTGTGGCTAGCTGTCGTAGCCCTCGTCTCAAATTGCCTGGGAATCCGAGGCTGGATCCCTTGTGGGCGCTGCTGGCTAGAGCTGGCGAGAGCATCGACAGCTTAAGACCGACAGAATTGTGTTTGCAAACCCGCCTGATGTCTTCCGGTCAAGGTTTTGTCGGAGTCAACAGAAGCACTCACAATTGGACTGTGCAAAGGGCAAAGTCCTGCTTGGCTACACGAGTGGGCGGGTACCTGGCTGGGGGTAGTATGGGGTAGCGCAGTCTTGAATCCTTCTGCGTTCTCGGTGCTGCAACTCTGTCGAGATTGTCGTGGTGCTTGTTGCTACTGCTACTTCTAGCCCGAAACTACCATCAGCAGGTATGCTCTGTACCTTGATAGGTTCCTTGTGGAATTGCTGGTACGTGCGTATATAACAGCCGTCTGCTTACTGTTGTGTACAGCTGTTCTGTCCTTCTTCGATTGAAATGCTTTGGTCACGGTGCAGCACTCGAGACTGATGATCCCCCGACCCCACTTCGGCCGAAATCTGGCCAAGCCCAACAAATTTCAGACAGCCCCTTCTCCAGACATCCCATAGGTCCCATACTCTTTGCTGGACGCCTCGCCCTCAGGCCGTCGACGTCTGCTGAGTCTGATTGCGACCGCATCCTTGAAGTTCCACTTCGTACAGCTACACGTGGTTCTGCAAAACAGAATTGACCATTTGAGAGCTAGGCTGCACATCCCGTACGCCTGTATGGCTATTCTGTCCTACGCATGTGTCCTACACCATTGGTTTACACGGAGATACGTCAAAATCTAGACAACGGTTCTTGCTTACACACGGAGAAAGGATAGGCATTTAAGCGGACACCATTCGCGATGCGAGCACAAAAGGCCTTGTGTAACAGAGATATGCAGAGATACGGGTTGACAGCGGCTTGCCTTGGACTTTGCAATGCTCCTGTCCAGCCATTCGGGATCATGTTCCGATGCTTAGGTCAGGATAGCCCACCATGTTTCTCGCTGTGAGCGGCGGCTGTGAGAGTGGTGAAGCATGAAGTGCGCGATTGTCAAGATGATCGGTCTTTCGGGGCCCGGGCCGCATTCGCGTTCAGATGCTAGGAGGCCAGTCGATGCTGTCCTGGTCCCTCAGCGATGCGTCCACGTCCCAGCAAGCTCCACCCAGACAAGTGGGCTCACAATTCAGATCAGCGGTCTCTTTGGGTAAAGCTTTGAGCAGGTTCCGTCGTGCAGGTCGTTGGAGGCCAGCCTTGCAGGAGATTCAAGATGCAAAGCACCACGCACTGAAGACGGATTTGCTTGTGTTCAACATCGCCTTGGGTGCCATTGCATCTCATGGCCGCTGGCAACTGGCGTTGTTAATGACAGCTGCACAGAAGTCTCCCGACATGTACTCTTGGAACACGTTGGCTGGCGCAGTCTCAAAGGGGAAGTCATGGAGCCGTGCTTTGGCGACATTGCGACTGATACGTGAACAACAGATTGCGGACACCGTGACTTACAACACAGCTATTTCCTCCCTGAAGGGACAACCAGCAGGTTGGTTTCGAGCGTCGTCCCTGCTGCTGCAAGCGTCATTAGCAAAGCTCCAACCTGATGTGATGACCTGTTCCAGTACTGCTGCATGCACACAAGACATGGACGTCTCTAGAGATGCGTGGCGCGACGTCTTGGTGCACTTGGAGACGAGCAGAGGAAGCAGCCTCGCGAAGAGTGTCTATCTGTGGAGTGCATGCATGACCTGTGTCAGCAGGGCGAGCCGTACATGCCTCAGCACTCGACGTTCTTCCTTCCGAGCAGCTGCAAGTCACGATGTGATGCCGCCAAGGATGGGCTACTGCATTGGATCTGATGCAGGCGCGCACACACCCACACACACACACACACACACACACACTGTGAAAGTGTTCGCACAGACTGCATTTCAAGCAGGTGTTGGGAATGCAGTCTGTGGCGTTTGATGCGTTTACTTCAAGTTCAGGCTTGTGCAGATCGCTTAGTATTAAGCGGGATTTTGGCCCAATAAATACCCCGTTGTATAAAGCTGCATTTTGGCCCGGCCTTGTCAATATCAGCTGAGTTTCGGTTTGAAGTTGCATGGGCTGGGGCACTTGCGAAGACTATGCGTCAGGGTTGTGCTAGCCCTCAACAGCTCGAGACTCCCCAGCCTCGAATTCCAGTACTAGTGCTAGTACAAGTATTCAATCACTGCCGTAGCGGACACCGATACCACTCTTCCTGGCTCGTAGCATCAACAGTACTTAGGATGTGTGGGTTCCGCGTATGTCCCGAATGTTGGACATCGCTTCGAAGCGAGCTTCATCGGTGTCGTCTTGTCGCGCTGGGCCGAAGATGTTTAATTTTAGGATTTGTGCTGGAGCAACTCCTGCTCTTTACCGCTGACTCAAGCTGCCCACGCCCGAGAGCACGGATTCACCAGCTCATAGAGTCGAGGCGGCTCGGCGTTGCCGTTTGCAGCAAAATGTCGTCATGCTGTGCGCTGCCACGGCAGCTGGACAAATCGGCTGCGCACTCGGCTTCCCGAAATGGCACTACTGGGACACAGGCTGCTATTTTGGTTGCTTTGCAGACGAGTTCCTGTTCAAGTTTGAACGCCTTTGTGGTGTCATCCCTGCAGATTGCTGCTTAGGTCATCAGTGGCAGCAGACGCACACGTCTCTGGAGGCAGCCCGGGCACAGGTGCCTTCGGAGCTGTGAGCAGGGGAGTGGTGTGGATCGAGATTGTCGCCCTTCAAGCCAAGAAACTTTCAAGCACCGTCATGATATCTGACTAATGGAGCCTGTAAGCTAGTAATGGGCGCCCCAGGCTAAGGGCCAGCTTGTAGGTCGTAATTATTTTGGTAGTTGGAACTTCAGCAAAATATTCAGTTGGGATGCAGGATTCAATCACGAAAGCTAGCTCCGTTGAGCTTGCGGGAGTTGTCCTCTAGCAATTCACCTTGTATTAAGGCACTAGGGAAAAAACATGGTTTGCACCTTATCAGGTGGGACGTCCAAGAGTTAAGGTGGGGGGTGGGGGGGGAGGGGGTGCCCCCCCCCTCACCTCGTTCATGAAGTATCTTCGAAGGATAAGGTGCGGCGCGCCACCCCCTTCCCTCCCCTCCCTCCTTGAAGGTTGCGGCGCGTGGGATAAGGTAGAGGGGGGGGGTGTGCGGCTTAAACCGGGTTTATTTGGAAGCTGCCTTTTGTGTATAAGTGAGGAAAAACCATTCTAAATCCCTCTTATGTACACAAGAGGCCGCTTCCAAATAAACCCTATTGGGGTTTCCGGGGGGGTCCGGGACCCGGGAATCAAACAATTTAAATATTGGGGGAGAGCCCCGGGTGGCACCGGATTTAAATTATTTACATTATTTAATTCCCGGGTCCCGGACCCCCCCGGGAACCCCCTCCCCAGGATTTAAATTATTGAAATTTAGTAGTAGTAGTAGTAGTAGTAGTAGTAGTAGTAGTAGTAGTAGTAGTAGTAGTAGTAGTAGTAGTAGTAATAATAATAATAGCAGTAGTAGTAGTCGTCGTCGTGAATGTGACAGAGGAAAAACTTACCTTTAATGGTATCCTCGGGCTCGGGGCCCCTGGGATCTCATCTGATCGTATTCGGATTCATTCAAAGCTTCCTTTGACACATAGCACTGCGGAAAAGGCGCTGCAATGTCGGCAGGAACTTGCTGTCAACGATGTTTTTTTTGGCACAGTACTGGCGGACACGAACTGGTCGCGAGCTGTGCAGTGGTTGGAGGACTGCACGGAGTGTCGAATAATTTAACTCCTGTTTGTGTTGCCGGAATGGGCATCGATTCAGATGCATCTTGCAGCTCATACTGCGGAAGCACGGCCATTGGACTGGAGTCACTGGACCATACATACGTGTAGCAAGACAAGCACCACTTTGATGCAAAGTCTACCTCGTCCGCAAGGAGATGCGCCTGTCAACGGTGCGAGCGAGCAGCACGGATCCCAAAGAAGCAGGGCTTGTCTGCGTCCTGCGGGGTCCTAGGAGCCGCAGTGGTTTAGGCTGCTGCAGGGCATATGGAGCTATCTGGAAGACACACAAAAGACCTGCAAAGACAAGGCGTGCTTTTGGCGATTGCTTCTAACACGGTTCCCTGGGAGCAGGCAGAAAAGAAGCCGTTTCAGCCATGGGCAGAAGTTCCACCACGGGTTTCATCTGAGCTGACAGGCACTGGAAGCCAGAAGCTTGGTGACGATTCGGAGGTCACCGTCTGAAAACCAGCCGCGCAGTTTTTCACTGTAGGCTTTGCTTCCCGCTTCAGCTCACGCACTTTCTGCGGTGAACAATGTCATCGGTGCCGGCCGTAGCAAGTTTGTGTCGGGTTCGGTGATCCGGCTAGCTGGCTGAGCCAGGTGGCTGTGGGAAGACTGCGTGTTGGCAGGCGCCACATTCGCCACAACATGAACGGCGCAAGGAAAGCTAGAACCGCTATGTCCTTCGGATGCAGCTGCTGGCCAGGCTGCCGTGGCACTCGTCCATCGGTTCGCGACAAAGGACCACAGTACTGCTGCTCGGACTAGGTAGGGTTTCAACCGAAACCAAACATCGAGCAAAGTCTAATTAGATCGCTTGTTGATGAGGAATCACTTCATTTGGCATGTGAGGCTCCTTTGAGTTTTGAATCCGCCAATCTTGTTTCTACGTAAACCTCCGCAATGCAACACCGATGTTAGAGACATGTCGGACCTACTTCGCTTCTGTCTCGTAGTCGATCAGGCGAGAAAGTAATAAAGTAGAAGTGGCCCGAGTTGGCTGGAGACTTCGCTCGTTGGCATTTCGCAGTTTTGCTTCGCCTCTCTCGTCTCGTTTAGATAGTTTGCGGTTTCCGATGCCGCGCTGTTACGCTCTTTGTGCCTTTTGCCTGCGGAGTGACGGAGTGTGTTTCTTCTATGGTCGATTGTCAGGATCCTTATTATCTGGGCTCTGCACCTCCAAGTATCAAGCTTCTGCTCAACATCGTGTCAATGCCGTTTAATCCAACATCATGTCCGCCTATGCGAGCACCATCTTGCAAGCCGACGCGTGTCATGCTGACATACTGTGCTTATGCCCGAAACCAGCATGAGACATGGTGCCAGGTTGAACTGGCGAATATTGCTTCTGAAATTCACTACCGTAGCCTCAGTTGTCGTCGACCGTGGACTAGCAATCCCCGCCGAATAAGGATATGATTGATCATGATTGCAAAGCATTGCATGCTAGGACGCCAGCAACGAGCAGTCGTCAACACTCGGCCGGAAGACACAACCCAAAGATCCAAGCTCAAGCTCCAAGGATCCCATTGCAACGGAGAAACCGACAAAGTCTAAACCTGCGGGTTTCTTGGTTTGGAGGATGCAACTGCACGAGTGACGGCCGTCGGCTTCACTGCAGCTGCCGGAGCTTGCGAGCGAGGGCGGCAAAGAAGACAAGCCGTCATGCTCCTGAAAGAGTCGCTTGGCGAAGTCTGCACACGTTCTGTTCCGGTAAAGGCTCGGGATCCTCGATGCATCAGCACATTCTTCGACCCAGGCTGCGGAGAAGACGGCTTCAAGGTGACAGAACTTCGCAAGGTTCGGGAAGCATGTTAAGTTGAAAGACCGAGAGAGGGGAGAGAGACATGGAGAGAATGCCTCAGGGGCTGCCATCGCTTTTTCCTCGCAGTCGTGGAGAAGAGCACTTTGGCAGCTGGCAGTCGCCAGCACAGACGATGCTTTTGCCAAAGGTGATAGGGTCATGCAAGGATCGGCGATGGCAACCTGCGGGGAGCACGGAAAATGGATTCTGGTAATGGGCTTGCTCGATGCGCAAATGCCTATTGAACCTGTCAATGTGGCACTCGAAGCTTGCAAGACCAAGTCGCTATGGACAGTGGCACTCGGACTGATGGGCGTGGCACTCGAAAGAGAGCTGAAATTGGACGTGCTGACATTATCAAGCACACTCGGTGCTTGTGCACAGTGTTGGGAAGAGAATCGTTTGTGGTTCTCTAGTCTCCAGCTACTAGATAGGATGGTCTTGCGGCAAGTACGACCCAACTTGCTGTGTTGGCTGGAAGCATTGCCAAAAGAGCAAGCCTGTCCCGTGTCGCCAAATCTGCTGCATAAGCTGCAAGCTGTGGCTAGTGCGTCGTTCGAAAGGTTTGACGTGAGGCAAGCAGCATGAGTCTGTGCATCAACATGCAGTAGGGTTTCCAGCGGAGTTCTCCATGCTTCCCCAGCTTGGACTGAAAGTACGGGGCGTGGCATCAGACATTTTTTCCGCATCGTGCAGCTTGGCATACTGGTTTCAAAAAGCCAGCTTTGCCTACTGATTTCTGCATCGTACGAAGCTTTTGGGTCAGCGAGCGCCCATGCCAAGCCATGAAACTCAGCTCTCTGCTATTTATGCCCAAACATGCTGCAGGATCTGCACTAGCCATGTCAAGAGCTCCAAGTGCAGATGGACGCCAAGACCGCCGACGCAGCTCCTCTTGCGCCAGAAGCGCTCTGCCAAGCAGGCGATCCAGTTCTGCGCTGGAGGAGTACCCCCAACAGGCTGTTACACGTGCCATTTATCACCACGCAAGGGCTTACCTTGCCATTGCTTCGATCGCGGCAGGGTCTGCCAAGCCGACACCTCGAGAGAAATGTCGTCGCGCAGCCTGTGCAATTCGTCAAGCTGCACGGGCAGTGATACTGGAAAGTACAGTCGTCCAGATCGTTTTGCGCTGTGTCGAGCAGACGAAGCAGCGACAAGCAAGAGAAGCCGATGAAATGTGGCGCAAGCTTTCAGGTGATGTGCGGTTCTGGTTTGGTGGTCAGAAGGATATCGACTCTGTGACAAAGATTGCTGGAACCCTGGCTGAAATGCTGTCGGGCTTCGATGGAGGCGATGATGTTCGGAATAGATTCTTGAACGTCGCGAAGAGCTTCGACAACTCTGAAGTTGCTTTGAAACAGCTGCAGGCATCCTTCGGCAATAATTTAGAAGGGCTTAACGCCATGCGGAGCGACTTCGATCGGTTCACTGCAGAGATAATTCGCCTCGTAGGCCTTCTTGAAGGAGACTGCAACAGCATGCGTGTTCAGTTGCAGAAAACCTTGAAAAGCCCTCGCCAGCGGGTAAACAGAAATTTGTTGGGAGGTCTTGAGAATCTGGGGAAGGGGCGAATGATGCCTGACGGCACAAACGCTGGTGATGCCTCGCAAGATCACATCACCACATTATTATCTACATTGGAGCGTGATCTGTGCGATACCCCGCTGGCAGCAATGGTACAAGTTGCCCAGGATGTCAATGATCAAATCGTTAAGCAGTTGAGCGACAGCGGTAAACTGCAAGGCCAAGATTACGCATTGAATGAAGTGAGCTTGGTTCCATTGGACGAGCCCACCTCTCCCACCAAGGTTGTGACCGACCTATTGCAAGCATTGCGACCATGCGTCTTTGAGGCAGTGGATGCAGCGGGTGCCGAGGCGGGTGCCGAGGTGGGCACCAGAAGCAAGGTTGCCCGACCGCGAAAAGCCTCAAAAGGCGTGGAACAGCAACCACTCAGACCCGAACGGGTCGTGGTCTCTCCGTCAAGCCCTGTGCGCCCACCAGTAGATGTCTTGTATGCGCGAGCACAACTCGCTCGCGATTCAGCTGGCCTGCAGACGACACAGACACAGGCTGGCTCTGGCAGCGGAGTTCCAGAATCCTCGAAGTCTGCCCTTGGACCCCTCAGTGTCGGCTTGCTCTCGAATTCCGCTCAGGCCGTTCCATCTGTGCCGTGCGAGCGGGGACTGGGACAGCGCTTGCCAAAGCTGAAGCCACTGCCTCACACGGATCACACGGCCATGGACTTCGAGCAGGGGTGTCTAACAAAGCCCTTGTCCAATCGGTCGGTCAAGTCAACTTCGAAAGAAAGCTTGCAGGAGCCCATGGCAACAAGCATGGTGCTCCCGGTACCTGGATTCGTGGAACATCCACAACGCGCCGACTACGTTCTGCCTTCCGCTGGAACGACTGCGGTTGCACACAGAGGTGATGGAGATTCTCAGCAGAGCACTGCTCAAACAACTGACTCAAGAAAACACACCGCGTCAGGGTCAGGTGGTGTCGTCCAGAGCTCTGGCCCACAGAATCCACGCATTGAAAGCGAGACTCGTGAGAGCCACGAGGACACGGCTGGAGCCCTAGCGAGTGGATCTCGGTGGTCCGACGAAAACTGTCGACCTTCTGATGACAGTACAGCTGGACCCAGAGCACCACGATGCAGAACTCCAGACGACCTGTCCTCTGAGTATTTACGAACAAGCACAAGCCGCGAAAATCAGAAGCTGTCACCCACAAGCCGCAGCCAGTCACAGCCAAATCTACAGGCCACATCGCGCTCCTTGGAGGACGGAGACCGAAATCCAGAGCCAATAAGGCTGCCTGGTCTTCCTGATCTGAGGCGTGACCATCTCCGTGCATGTGCTGCGCAGGCTGCCGCGGGTGCATCCTTGGACCAAGCCAGTGAAGCCACCGAGACCTGCGCAGCAAATCGTGAAGCAGCGACAGCGAGCAAAGAAAATCGGGCAAGCACGCGCATGGACAGCAAGGCCCAAGATGGCCAGGACGGCCGCAGATCTGCCTCGCTGCCTCTCGACTCCGGACCTCGCAGGTTTCGCCACTCCGGGCACTCCGGGTTTCCTGGAAGGGCACAAGAACCCGCGGAGTTCTCGCGCTTCATAGCTTCCGAGCAGACAGGCCGGGCATGAGTCATAAGAATCTGAAGGGTGTGTCGTGTTCTGGGTTGTGGGCAGGGATAGGTTTCCGCATTAAAAGGCCCGATGCTAAACCTTTAGCATACGGTTCCCGTGGTTACCAGAAAGACCGTGGAAGCTCAGTGTACAATTTGTACAATTGTACGATAATGGCGCTTGAGCTTCGAGGCATCGAAATGATTGAGATGTGCGGTGGGTTGCATAGGAAACACAAAAGGCTTCTTGGGCAGGTTATGCCAGGAGTTGCTGCAGCGCAGATGCCTGTTGAGATGTCTATTCCTTGCGTATTCGAGGTTGAAAGCTAGGATCACAAACAGACGTATGACTTTCGAGAGAGACGTGCGGCCTGGGTTTGCGGAGCTAGATTGTCGGGGTCGAACCGCTACCTTTGGGAGAGTAACTGCTTCGAAGAACAATGTTGTTACATTAGGTCAGCACTTCCACTATGGAGTTAAGACTTGCATACGTTGCATAAGTATCACTATTTCTGGTTGCCCAATAGCAGCTAGGGGCCTCGCTTTCGCGGGTGCGTCTCGTTTGTCTTGGATGACAGCCACTGTCGCATCAGGGTTTCCAACTGCTGATTTGTGGACAATTTTCTTGGTCCTGGAGGATGGAGGGCACGAGTGTAAAGGGGGGGGGGTTATTTCAAGGATTGGCTTTAGTAATCTTTAATATATAGCAGCAACAGAGTTGAAACTTTCCACGTATTCTGTACTGCCGACTTCCAATATAGCATAAATACCTACAGACATGATGACATGCATGCATGCATGCAGCCAGATGTACACACACATACAAACACACTGACGGATTCGGCCAAGAGCACGAGTCCAGAAAGGAAGAGAAAGAGGCATGTTGCACTTGCTGTTTGTGTTTGTCAGATTGCGGCAAACGTGCAAACCTGTAAAGTGTTTGTCTAGTCTGGACACCACAGGGGGCCTGTCCTCAGACTAATCTTGGCACCACAGGGGGCTGCCATGCAGGTACGTGGTTCCAGCGTCCTGGAGCCATATCAGCACACTCTGAAGAGCCTCTTTGTTAGATGCCCACTCTTCAAGTGTGGGGCATCCCCCTGCAAACGATCATGTGGTTTCAAAATGGCATGCGTCATCACATGATTGCACAAACACAAAAGGAGTGACCCTCTGCTCCCATGTGCTAGGGAGGTTCACACACAAACACACACAGCCCCGGCTGGGGCGTAATCGCGCTTTGTTCACCAAAAGCGGTCATCGGTCGTTGTCAGAACTGAAACGAGGATTGAAGGGGCATTCCCTTACCAGCGAAAAGTGACACTGGCAACGAAGGCCGGCGCGCACAAGCATCTTGGCACATGGTCGATTCGATCGTCTGTACATTGCTGGCGGGTACACTGCATCATATGGAGCAATAGACTCCGAAGACCAAGGTTCCCGGGAAGGAGAGCGATGTAGTGTTGTGGCTGCCGGTGCTGATGTAGTGGGGGATGCTTGAGACGTCGAAGGCGACGATCGTAGTAGTTGTTGTTCGGACTTCTTCGACTTTTTACGACATTGTTTGGATGTGGTTCTTATGGGCACAGCTCTGGCAGAAGTGCTTCTCCGACGTTTTCTCTTCTTTTTCTGAGCAGACATGTTGGTTTCATGTGTCGCCTCGTTGTCTGAAGAAGGGTTATCCTTCCTCATGAACGTTGCCAGTTCATCGGAATTCCAGGAGCTGATCTCGTCCTCGGCTTGGTTCTTCTTCCTGGTGACTGTAGTGGTGTTCTGTGCCACGTTGGGGTTCTTGGTGGTGCTAGAAGAAGCACGCTGAGTGTCATCCTTCTGCCAGAATGCCTCAAGTTCGTCAGATCCCCAAGAGCTGACGTCGTCTCCATCTATACACGAAGTCACGATGTTCTTAATGTATGCCAATATGTTGTCACATGAAATGGCTGCGGCGGCGCAAGCGGAGAAGTGTCAAGATCACATGCAACTGTATTGCAGTAACGGAACCAAGATTGGTTGCTTCTGCAAAGAAGGGAGAGGCGTCAACGTCTATGCTCTTAACTGATAGACCTTCTTGCCTTTGTGTAGTTTTGCGACATCTTTGCTGTGCATGGTGGCCGCTGTGAGCGGCAAGTCTGCATTTGATTATCAACTCAGTTGTGTTGCTCATGGGGTTCGCGATCTCTTCCTCTTGCTAGTTGTAGGTGTTGACGTGGTTGAAGTTGCTTCCTCGGTTGTGGTGGTGGGCGATGCTTCAATCGGATCAACTTGTTGTGCATGGCTGTTGATCTAGTCCCGGGAGGCAATGAAGTATTCACGCCACCATGAAGATCCGTTGGTGGCCCAATGCCATCTCCACTCTGATGCCCGTGGGGATCTTGATCTAGTGCGTCTATCCATGATGGCGACACAACGGGTTGTAAGCTAAATGGCTGCGGAAAAATCAACGTGTTTGTGCTTGCAAGCAAGATGCTATAATCGTACACTTGCATTTGTTTTGCAGCACCCGATGTTGTGCAGTGATCAGGTCCACCCTGTGTTGGTGGCTTCTATGTATGCAACACTGCTTCGAGTCTGGCGACTCTTTCTTTCAACTCTGCAAGTTCTCTGTTCGTTTGAGTAATGAACTCAGCAAGGCGATCACGAAAAGCCCAATCATTGAAGGTGGAGATCTCACTGTCTGTGTCAGATGAGTGCTCCCGGTGTTCGGTCAAGACCTCCAGAAGGGCCTGAGCAAGAGCCTCACGTCGTGCTTCAGCGGCTGTAGGTGTCGTTGTAGAAGGCGTCTCCGTAGGTGCTGAAGGATTGTTCATGGCGCCTCAAATTTAGTTAAGGCTGTGTGCTAATGAGCCCAAAAACTGACGACACAACCAGAAAATTGCGATGCTCTGCATGGTGCACATGTTAGGCTGCAGCTGAAGGCAACTTTTGTCATAGTGTTGCGCCACGATCGGTTCCTACGACAAGTCTGGTGTGTTTTGCCTCATTAGGCTCTCGAGAATATCAGGTTGCTGTTTACACGAGGCCATAATAGCAGTGGTGGCTTCGTGTTGAGTTGTCAACACCGTCGTGGCTTGCTGTATCAAGCGCTCAAGCTTGGCATTCGATTCAAGCATAGATGCGTGAAACTGATGCAGAAGACTAATACTCTCAGCTGTGTCCGTCGAGGTAGTCTGCACGTCAGGAGGGTACGGCGGAGTGTTCGGCGCCGGAATGTTTGGTGTAGGGAGGACCCTCCGGGTCTTCCTCTTCCGTCCTGGTCTTCTTGCTGCTCCGCAACACGCAGAATTTGCGATCGTAGTGGTGGAGAATGTTGCGGTTCTGCGTTGGCAGATGACGCCTGGCTGCGTCTACGCTTGTGCTCCTTGTGAATCGGGTGGTGCTGCGGTCGGCTGTTCAACGCCTTGTGTCTGGGTTGCAGCCTGCCGGTCATAGCACTTTTGTACATACTTACAACTTTCTCTGTCTGAAAATGGCTGCGGTACACAATGCAAGAGTTGCTGCAACGGTACTACTACCATGAGAGAAGTGCACAGATTGCGCCGCACAACGCTGCATTGCATGTTGTTTCCTAGAGCTGTCGATCAGAGTACCCAGCCGCAACGTAGAGGTCATGCATGGCTCGAATGGCTTTGTTAGCTTTGTTGCTGGGTGTGGTAACCCTCTGTACAAGTCGTGTGCGTGCTTGGAAGCTGCTGCGAAGTGTTTGGCTGGTGGTGGCCGATCGGGGGTGCAAAATGTCGGCCGTGTGCAAACTGCATTGATATGTGAGGCTGCTTTGGTTGGGGTCGATAGCGAAACCCAGGAAAATGTTGGCCGGTTCAGTTTCAAGCTGAAACGGAGGCTTGTAAAAAGATGCAGCCGTGAGTTGGGTAAAAGGAGGGAGCTGAGTCAGGTGCTTTGGCAAAAGAAGGACTCGGTTGTCCACGTGGCGTGTTGCAAAGAAAATAGCGTGGTCTTTGTGAGTTTTGTGAGGAAAATATTTGTGATTGACGAAAAAATGTTTGTAGGTGTGGTGCCAGCACTGTTCTTCCACGGCAACCACAATGTTGCATAAAGCCGGGCTGCATGGTGATCCCATGGGTGACCGGCGAAACTGTTCGATAAGAGAGGTGCCAACAGTGAAGTAGTTGATGATCAACACAGCTGCAATCAGCTGTGGGATGTGTTGCTGGTGAATGCCGAGTTTGTTGCCCGTCGATGCTTCCTGCTGCTTTTGTCCGCTCTTTCCACGGTGCACCCGGTGTGTGGGGTCCTTCTGCGAGTGATCAATGTAAAAAGTGCTGGAATGGAGTGGGTTTTTCTCTCGATACCATTTCGAGAGTATGCTGTAGGCCGAGAGGAATCGGCTCTTGTCCACTGAAGTGAAGAAGCCGGCTAAATCCTGATTGTACAGGATGTATTCTGTGGTGTCCTGTAGCTTTCTTGTATAAAAGATGCTGTTTGCTTAAGCTGAGTGATGCCATCTCCCTGATGGAAGGAATCGGGGCATGCCTTCGACGTCATCAGCTGTAGGACGTCTGCTAATGCTTCCCATAGTTTTCTGCCCATCGTGTCTATGAATGCCACTATGGGGCGGCCTTTCGCGAATTGCTTCTTGCGTTTTGGTAGAATGTATGCGCGTGGTATGCGGCCCCATTGTGTGAAGGCCCAGGCGTAGTCTGGAAGCATAGCCCAGATGTCCGTGTAGACATCATAGTGATGTTGTAGGGGTGAGTGTGGTGAAATGTTGAAGACCTCCTGGTCCAAAAAGGTGTTGTGAATGGCTGTATGGTACAAAGCTGGGCAGTACCACATAAGTCGGTTGGGAAAGTGGTCTTCGCAGTGAATGATTCCCTTGGGGAGTTTTTGCTGTATCTGTTTGACTGATTTGACGTGTAAGATGTTGTGTTGGGAGTAGTGTTCGTTGTGTTGTGTGATCTGTTCGATCACGAATTGTTTTGTAGCTTGAACTTTAGGTCGGGTTGTTCACAATTCCCCGCAGGGGATCCGCACGCTTCTGCAGCCAATGCTCTATCTCTGTCATGATGTGATGCCACGTGCGACTCTTCGACTCCTCTCTCTTCTTCTCTCTCTCTTTCACTCTGAGGCCCCGGCGAAAGATAATGCTCCCTCTCCGTCTCCCTCTCCCTCGCCCTCTCACTCTCCTTCTTTCCCACACAGCCTTCGAAAGAGAGAGCGTTTAGTCGCGTTAGACTCTTCCGGAAGAGCAAGGACCCTTTTGCGCGCGCACGATCCGACAGAGCCCTAAAGGGAGAGCGTTTTAGTCGCGCTACACTGTTCGGAGGCCATGACCCTTTTGCGCGCGCACGATCCGACAGAGCCCTTCAGAGAGAGCGTTGGAGTCGCGTTAGACTCTTCCGGAAGAGCCAGGACCCTGTTGCGCGCGCACGATCCGACAGAGCCCTACAGAGAGAGCGTTTTAGTCGCGCTATACTCTTCCGGAGGCCATGACCCTTTTGCGTGCGCACGATCCAACAGAGCCCTTCAGCGAGAGCGTTTTAGTCGCGTTAGACTCTTCCGGAAGAGCCAGGACCCTTTTCCGCGCGCACGATCCAACAGAGCCCTACAGAGAAAGCGTTTTAGTATGTTTTAATCGCGCGACTGATTCCTGGAGCTGGGTCTTTGGGTTCCTCTTTCGCAAGGAGTTCTGGAGGTGGAGCCTTAACAACTGGAGCAACTCCTGGCGGCGGCATTATCATTGGTGAGGGCGCTGCTTGCTGAGAGTCAGGAGTCTCCGCTGGCGCGGGGCGCTTCCGGCTGCTCGGCAGATGCCATGGCTTCCGCTGCTTCACTGGCCATTGTCCGAGTGTTTCGCCAAAGTCTGAAAGCCTGTGAAAGAAAGTGTCACCAAGATCGAGGCAACAAGAAGGTAAAGCAACCACTCAAAGTTGACGGGGCTGCTACGTCTCACCCTGTGCCTGGGATCACCCTCTAGGCCTGCGTATCCACAGAAGGACCATGTTGGACAGGTACACCTTGGTGTGGTGCTTCTGGCCCTTCTGGTAGCACCTGTTGCCCCGGTAGAAGAGCTCCTTGGTCAGCCGAGCCCTTCCACTCCAAATAGTGGATGGGGTAGCGCGCTCGCACGGGGTGGGAGGAGTGCTCCTGCCCTAAAACCCGAGGAAAGCAAAGCAAAGCAAAGAGAGAGAGAGAGAGTGAGTGACGAACAACATTCTCACATTCCTCCAAAGTCCCCCAAAATATGGGGGGCCCTAGTGACCCTAGTGGCCAGGGGGTCTAACCAACCCCTCATGCCCGGCGGAAGAAGAGTGGTGGCAACTGCTCCTACACAGATGGACCCAGGACCAGGAAAGAGAAGCCCGAGAGGACTGGGCAAAACAGCTCGAAAAGGAGGACCAGAAAGCAGCACAAGAAGCTCAACACGACGAGTCGGAGAGCGACACCTACTACGACGACCAGGCGGAAATACCCCTTTATGGCTGCCACGAAGACTACACCGGGGCGAGAGCCCCGACAGATGAAGACCAAGCGGGGGGCAGAACGTGAAGAAGACGAGGGCGAGCAGCAGAAGGACACCAAGGCCCGGTTAGTCGGCGACGTGTCACCTCGAGCCCTACTGACCGACCCACGCCCTACTCGTCACCTGGCCGCAGCGACTGAAGCTTAGGAGCGAGGCTGGTGCTGTACCCCGCGTCGTGTGGCCTGCATCGGGGTGTATGTTGAGATGTTGACTGTGTCTGTGCAAGCGGGGCAGCCACCGTAGAGCCAAGGTGAGAGTAGATGACCGGGGCACGGATGCTTGCATCCCGCATACTGTGATCTGCATTGGGACACCCGACGTTGAGATATTGAAATGTTCTGTGCAAAGCGGGCAGCCACCGTAGAGCCAAGTTGAGAGTAGAAACCCTTTGCACGGGTGACTGCAACCCGCATACTGTGATCTGCATTGGAGTACCCACTGTGTTGTTTTGGGCAAGGCGGGCTGATCACCATAGAGCCAGGGTGGAGAATAGGGAGCTCCGAGTACTGTGACTTGCACTCCTGTACCTGCTGTTTTACCGGAGCGGAGCTGCCCTATCTACATGTAGACCTAGGTACACACTGAGCCCCGTCCTGTGATCAGCAACGTACTCCTATGCCACTGTGTGTTTCCTGACAAGAGGGGCGGGGTAACCTAGTAGACGAGGCAACTGAGCCCCAACCAGAGTGGAGCCCGGAAGATACTTACCATGAATCCTAGAGTAATGTGCGAGGGGATACATGTGAGCTTTGGGGCGCACTCGTAGACAGCCTCCTCAGAGTGCAACCCCAGACCTGGGGAAAAAGTGGGAAAACCACGAGGTACAGATGGCCACAGGCGACATATACACAGTGATAGTGATAGTCATACCTTGGGGCATGGATCATTGGAAAGTTCGGGGCGTAATACAACATGTCGCCGAGGAGTGCTTGCTTCTAGCGTGTAATACACACGCACACAACCAACACACACGCACACAACCAACAAACGGGCGGCTCCCGCGGGGGCTCGCCCTCAGTCCCGGAGAAAGAAAGAGAGAGAGAGAGAGAGAGAGAGAGAGAGAGAGCGAGAGAGAGAGCGAGAGAGAGAGCGAGAGAGAGAGAGCGAGAGGGAGCGAGAGAGAGCGAGAGAGAGAGAGAGAGAGTAGGGAGAAATTCTCCCTATCCCCTAGCCCTGGCGAAAGAAAGAGAGAGAGAGAGAAGCAACACGGCAGCAACGACGACCTCTTGTGGCAGCCAGCGGGGGACAAGAAGCCCGACAACAGGAGCAGCAAGCGTGGGACAAAGGTACAGGGGAGTCGACCCGAACGACGTCTTCGCAGACTGGGACCCGGCCCAGATCCCCAGCACACACACACACACACGGAGGATGAGGCCTGGGGTCATCCTCGCCGACGACGAAGCCAGCTCCTGGGCGATACGGCGCCGAGCGCTACTGGCCGATTCTGCCACGAGCTCACACCACAAGAGATCTTCTTGCACAAACTTCACGAAAGAGCAGCTTGGCTCAGGTGCAAAAGCATACTGAGTATTCGCTGGTCGAAGCTTCCAGAAGATATCGGCCCGGATGACGCCGAATGCCGTATTTCGCGAGGGATCAGCCAACGCCACAACAGCTGGGACGAGTCCAAGCCGTCCAGACTGTGATGTCACGACGACGAAAGGAAAGTCATGCAACACTACTAGTGCTGCTAGTATTACTACCACTACTACTGCTACTACTACTACTACTGCTACTACTACTATCACTACTACTACTACTACTACTACTACTACTACTACTACTACTACTACTACTACTACTACCATTACCACTCCCACCACTACCACTCCCACCACTACCACTACCACGGCAAACACGACTGCGACTACGACCAGGACGACTGTACGACGACGACGACGACGACGACGACGGCTACTACTACTACTACTACTACTACTACTGCGATTTCTACTAGTTTCATTACCCAACGCCTGCGACTTCTTTGATTACTACCACCACTACTCCCATGGCTGCAGCAGAGCGCCCGAGCCTTCTACATGGTGTCCGTAGCCCGGAACAGATGTTGTTCGCTTTTGCTGAGTGCAGGCTATGCCAGTTCACAGATGGCAACCTCCTTCACGGGAAGCCCCCTGCTTGTGAAGAAGTCCAAACTGGAGGAAAGGCCTCGCCGACCTTCGCTGGCTGGGCCGCTTGTCCTCAACCCAACGCCATAGATTATGCTCGCACTAGCAATAGACCCGAGACACAGACAGGGCATTCCGATTTAGAGGACATGCCACTTGCAAACTTAGTTCCATTTCGTGAGCACCAGACTTCTGATGTTCAACTACATCCTGACATAGTAGACATGTGCACTGCTTGTTACAACCAGTCGTTTCTGTAGTTGGGTGATGGACAGTGGTGGCAGCTTCGGAAGGACCGTGTGCACGAACCTAACCTATTATATAGTGATGGGACGAGTGTATCGAGCATGGGCTGCATGCAATTTCGACAAGTGATCTCTCGGGTCTCCTTTTGTGGGGGTAGGCAGAAGCCGTTGCCTGTGTGCGCTGGGGTGTGCTGCACATGCTATTTCATCTTCGTACCACGTAGTGCCCAGCAATCTGCGCATGTTGTTCATCATGCTATTATTTGTTAATCTTGAGCAACATCAGCAGGTTTCTTTTTTTATTGCACGGGATAGCCGGCTGATGCTGGCTGAAACACGACGAGACTGAGCGGAACACCTACGCGTGACCGGAGGCATTGATTGATTGTCTGCACCGATGAGCCCGCTGGCCTCGCATGAACACGCGTCCACGCACCTCCCGCCAGGGGCGGATAGAGAAACGAATCATCCCCGTGCTTCAATATCTTCAATCCATCCGCTTAGCTGTTCGCTCACAATCTTGAAGTTGCAACCAACCGCAGTATGACAGCATGTTCGAGCACGCCACTCTGTTTTTTCGTGTGCTTGATTTGCGAGCATGCTGTCCCCATTCGATTGATCTCCAGACTGGAGGGCTCCATAATTCGTGAGAGCGCTGTGTTGAATTCAGTGTTCCTAGACAGTGCCGAGCTTGCGAATGTGAAGCTAGGAATGCGTCAGAACCTCTCCTTCCCAAATCGATGGAAGCGGGTCGCCGCCCGCGTGGATTGCCAGCACCAGGAGCCCTGCAGCCCGCGACTTGCACTGATTCGCTACCGCGCAAAGCTGTTTGTCGTTTGCGGGCTCTACTGGCATGGAGACGTCACTTCTGTCGCGCGAACGAGCAGTCAAGGCATTGGCTACGTCCACGAGGCATGCACAAGCGACAAGCGCCCCCATGCTGGGTCCTTTACGACACTCTGCAGCAAACATCGGCAAAGCGCATTGACTGTTTGTTTTAGGCTTTTCGCTTTGCTGCGAGCAGATACTCAGGTACGAGACCCAGGTCACTAGACACGGCGAGATATGATTACAAGGCTCCCCATAAGCCACTGCCGACTTTACACGCTGAAATGCAGGCAGGGATGGACTGAGCGAGGGCTGCCGGAATGCCAGTGACAAATGCATTCAGCTTGCTTCGCGTTTTCGTGGCTTGTGAAACATCTGCGTGTTGATGGACAGCTCAAGATCATGCCTCCTGCACCAGGCTTCCGGCAGCCATGTACATGTCCACCAGCGGAAGGCCATGAGATCAAAGCAACCATGTTGAGTCCCTGGGCAGGGTTTTGAGCGTGTGAAGGTGTCTCCGGCACCGACCGTGTCAGAGGAGGAAAACGAATTATTGAGGTAGTTGAACGTAGAGTGAGCGTGGACGGTGGCACCTGGCTTCAACAAGCATGTCAGCTGCTCACCATAGCGCAAATCAACCTACTCTGCATTTCACGCCATGAATTCGGTGATCAAGCTCCAACGAGCATTTTTGCAACAACAGCAATTTCGTGATTCAAGCTTCTCGGGGTCAGACCAGACCAGCTGGCTCGTGCGAAACACAATGCTGGTTGGCGATGCGCCTTGCAATGGCTGAGCCACTGGCATGACGCATCAAGACCCCTTTTTTGCACAGGAGGACAGCCTTTTTGGGCTGGGCAGTGCCAACTAGTTGTCTACAAAAATGTCCGCTCTGCTTCCAAAAGGTCCCCCAGATAATGGGTTGACTCCAACAGGTCACGGATGGAACTGGAACAAGTGGAAAGGTGAGAGCATGTGAGGGTCTTGGCATCAGATGTAAGCCGATGCACAGAGTATTCGGTGCAGATCCGTGCAGAAAGTTCTGGTTGCGCACATCTCAAATGGGACGTGAATTGAAGGGGCTTGCAACAGGATTTGTCGGTTTCACTGTGCCTCGAGTGTGTCTTTGCTGCAGCTGATTTCCGTTCGCTTGTGGCATAAGTGGTAGTTTGATGGCAGATGATGTCATTATATAGTATAAAGTTACTATGATGCACTATGGTTGGTTAGTCCTACATAGTTGAGGTTGTGGTCAAAGATTTGCATGGCTTGCAACTTCAGATGCAATGTCATTCGGTCACACTTTTTCCGAAAGCGCCGACGCGACTTTCCGCTGTCTTGGCGCTTCTGCGACTTTGCCAGGCCCAGCTTGCCGAGCACATAACACCGAACAGGATTTGGCCGGAGGATGCACCCATAGACAGCGACTCCCTTGCTGCGAGCACAGAGTTCGTGTGTGACAGGGTTCCTTCTCGCCAACCCTCCATCATTCAGCGGGGCCTTGAGTACTCTGTGCCCGATTTGGCTGGCGCTCCTCCAGGTGGAAGAGGTTCTTTGGCGGATATCTTGCACGGTCTTCGTCAAGAGCAGGTTGGAAGCGCATTCTCTCAGACACAGCTGCGCTGTGGCAGTTCACCATTGGAGCCCGCAGAGGTGTCCGAATGTGAACAAGCCTGGACGGACTATATAATGTCATTGGTAGTGCCCTACGGAATTCCATTGTTTTTATCCGCACTGCTGTTCCTCCTGTGGTTCCCCTGCTGTTTCGTGGCCTGCTGCAGGTGCTGTAGACAAATGGTGTGTTGCAAGGAAAGGAAGGAACCCACAAAGACATCGCGATTCTGTATCATTATCGGTGTCGTCTTGTGGAGCGGTGCAAGCGCATTCCAGGTAGCACTTTGTTCTTCCATGGTGGAAGCAAGCCAAACGTTGCATGACTCCGTGAACTGGAGCCTCTGCATAGCGCATCACTTTGCGGCCGAAGTGCTTCATGGTTCAACCTGGTTCCTGGGTACAGAGCCTGCCCTTCGTCGGTTTAACAGTGTTGGTATCGCCCTTGATGCAGACAGCGTCGCCAGCAAGACACTTGGAAGCGTTATGGCAAACTCGGAAGATTTCTCACGGAAGCATGACATGCTCCTGCGCCGGCTGCAGCACATCTCCAGTAATTTAGAAGCAGTCGGCTTGGGCCGACGTCTGTTTGACCACCGCTGCGTTTTTTGCAATTTGGCTCTTGGTGTCGGCGAGGGAGCTGCTTCCTCCCTTCCTTTAGGCTACCCTTCAGTCGGACTTTTGCACGCCTTGGAGCAGCAAATTTCGGCTTCATCTTCGCAGGCTACTGCGACGATTCGACAGATCGCTGCAACACATTTGACTAAGCAGAACCTGACCGACTTGGCTCAGTCCATGAAATATGCCAACATCTCGTTCAGCTTGTTCAATGAGGCCGTAGTGAAAGAGGCGGTTGCAAAGCTTTGGGTTAAGAACCGGCCACACATTGATACGGTCGAGTCGATCCGGCACTTGCTCTTTGTGTCTGTGTCCGTTCTAGCTGGCCTGGGTGCCATCATTGGCTGGGCAGCCTTTCTCCGTACGCGGTATAAGTATGCGAAGATGGGTGAGGATCCACACGCACGCCCGCCAAGCGGGAGACTGCATCTAGTCTCATGGTGCTGTGCTTTTTTGCACACCTTCCTTGCCCTTACACTCGGGTCCAGCCTTTTTATTCTCACGGTTCCGGTGGCAGAAACCTGCGTCTTCGTCCGAAGCGAACTTCTAACTTTCGAAGGTTTGGAAAGGTACGCTTCGGTATTCGGCGTCTTCCTGACCGATGAGGACACGAATGAAGCAAGGGCAGCTAGAGAAGCGGTAAGGCTCGCACAGACTTGCCTTTCTCGAAACCGGACTGGGGACATGCTCACTGCTATCGGTTTGGGTGGATCTAAGCTGGATTTTCAGAGCGAGCTGGCCGAGAGCTTCTACCAGCTCGATGACAAGCTGGCTGAGCCACCTCTAGGCGTGCAATCTGCAGACCTAGTTCAGAGGTTGATTGATGCAGCAGAAGACTTTGGTGGCACATTTTTGCTCGACCCTGTGGGACCAGACAACGAGACTGAGTCTTATGGCAGGCTGGAGCTAGGATCCAATGTGGAGGGTCTTCTTCTGAATTCTGGGTTGGCTGCCGATGATCAGATAGCCCCTGACAGTGTCACAACCATACGTGGACTCAACACCTATGCGGAGCTGATTGCTGGGCCTGGTCAATATACATTTCTCTCCGGCACTTCGGGTGGCGGCTTTGTAATATCTCCGACTCGGCCCTCAGAATCAGAGCTTGAGTCGCTGCCAACAGATGTCGGCAATGCCTTGCGCTATGCGCAGAACAAGGAGAAACTCTTGGCCGCAGATGCTTTGCAATGCAATGTGATGTCTGACGACGGCTCCATTCACTTCCGAGCTTGTGGTGTGCACGAGTTTCATGATCATGTCATTGCAGAGGCGGGCTTGCTGAAGGCAGCACTGGCAGAAACGACGGAGATGGCAGATGCAGTCCAGATCTTGTAGCTTGTTTGCCTGGGAGTCCTTGTCTTTAGGTTCTGAAAAGAGCTTTCTGCTGTTGTGCGACCCTCAGCCGGCCGCCCACAAGCACAAAACATCGCGCATCACAATTTTGCGGACGCGGAGTAGCCTGAAATTTTCGCTGCCGGGCATGCAAGGCTGCGCGCGAAGAAATGCCTTGAGGTATTGCGGCCGAAGCATGCAGTCCAAGAACGGCCGCGACGGCACCGAGTGTCACCACTAAGTCGAAGATCTCTGTCACCAAAACACGTGTTTGGTTCCCCCGAGCTGGCGAGTTGCCTCGAGGGGCAGTTTTAACACACGTTTGCCACTGTCATTCGCTCATGCCATAAAGGGCCATCATTTTCTCGCCTCTGTTGACCCGTCGAAGTCCCCAACAAGAGGCCTTGTGATTGTGCACGTTGCATTGTCGGCACCTATTTTAGGAAGATTATTACACAGGAGTGCCAGTCCTTAGTGCTAAGTTGAATAAATCGACTCACTCCGAATCCCAAGCTGTGCAGCATCCGGTTAAGTGCTAATCAGGTGGCAGCCCCGCACGGTGGCATGCATAACCCATCAGGTTCGCGCGAGACCTGAAGTCAGAGCTTCTTCCAACATTGACGTCATTGAGGAGCTTGAGATCTTTGCTAAATTGCGCAGCTATGCGTCTGAGCTCAATATGAAATTAAGCGCCGCCACAACGCCTCGATCAAGCTTGCGGTAGATCAGGAGCCATCTCTCTTCAGACTGTTGCGAGGTGGCAGCGGGTGGAGGAATTGGATACGTCTTTCTGTGATGACATCGCACCACGGCTTGCAAGTCGCGGCCCGGTCATGCGTTGAGGGACACTTCGCCATGCAATCCTAGTTCATGCACCACAAAGGTCTACGGTCTACGGTTTGTATTGACTCGGGTTCAGCTGTGCTTAGGCCAACACTATTTCGCGTGGGGCTGCCCAGAGCATGGCTCAAGCCTTGGCAGCATTCGTTGGACTGGTCGTCCAGTACAAAATCTGGCGCCGATTAAAGGACAACAAGACCCTGCAGGAGCCGCCGTTGGTGTGCCTTTCGTGTGCTTTTTAGCCTGACCTTCGTTGCCGCTGGACCACAGGATGAACTTGGCCGCTACGAGAAGAAACTACAGCAGCACATGAGGCAGCTGATGCAGTTTGATGCAGCTCCACAAGAGAAGCTTGGTGGGGATGGTGGGCAGCTTGTGAGTACTCGCCATAAGAGTGAACTCGGTTGGTTGTAAGTTGATCTACTTCCCAGAGCCAGTAGTTCTCCGCTAATTCGACAGGCTTAGAGGTAGATCAAAATAGTGTCCTGCAGGCACCGTAGAAGACCGTCGTGACAGTGTTCGAAGACTCTGCCAACGTCACATCTACCGAATCTATTGATTGTACACCGTGCACCCACACACAACCCACCCTGCAAGGTATGCCATGCCACTTTAAGCAGACACTTTTTTGTCGGGGGTGTAGCAGTTCAATGCGCAGCTGCAGCGAGCCTGATGAGCTTGGAGCGCACCATCTTGACAGACCGGACGCAACGGACGAGACAGGTGAAGTCATGGGAGCCTCTTGAAGAAGAACCCTACCTGCCTTACATTCGGTGGACGCACCCATGCCTTGGCAAGAAGGTTTATGCAGAAGACAATACGAGCGATAGTGCCCGTTGTACTACCCGGCTTTTGGATTCCTTCTAAGAGAGGCGGGAGGGTGTTGAGACTTGTTCGTGGAGCCTTTGCCTGTGTGGTCCACGCATGCCATGAGTGTCTGGAGTTTTTCTGCTGTTGAGCATGCTTGCGTCTCGTTTCTGATGTTTGAGGAGCAAACATCTCCACAATCCGCGGCTGCCTCAAATGGAAACAGATATCCAGGTGAACATTCAAGGCCTCAGCTTGGACTGACACCCTGTGGTCATGGTCAACTGATTCGCGATTGGCTACATCCGTGTCGCTTGAAATCTAGTTCAAGTGTTTTTCCGGCAATGCATGTCAGAAGCAGACTTAAAATGGACGATGTGGGCAAAGCATACATCGAAAAGTGATAGCTGCCTGCATCGCCATGCATTGTTGACTGTGCATGCAAATCCTGCATCTCCGTGGCCGTGGCACCACAAGCATAATGCATCATGGTTTCTTTGGTATGTCCTTAGCTTGCCGCATGCCATTCTCCCACTACTAACCGAAGGTAGCACACGGTGCTTGATCTTAGTTGGAGGTGCCCATACCCATACCCTTGCGGATCGGGAGCATCCATCGAACAATTCAGTGGGAAAGAAGTGGCACTCAAGACGAAGGCTTGGGGATGCTCAAGCAGGCCCCAGCAACCTATCAAACTATGGTTGCAGAGGCACTAAGTGATTTCTGCTCTTTACGCCTCTTTGCGCCAGCCACAGTCGGCATGGGTGACATTGTGTGACTTTGGCTCGAGCGGGCAATGCCAAAGAACGGCGCATCGGGCTGATAAGGCCACGGCCAAGGCCGGAATTGAATTGGTTTTGGTTGTGACCGTAGAACTGCGATGATTCCCGGCCTTCGAACTCATTCCGAAAATTCGCTCTGCAGCACCAAGAGGGTTGTTTGTCAAGGTTCGCATGGCCATCGCCCTGCCTAGAGGACGGCTTCTGTTGTGCGACATGAGTTTATCCACCTTTCCAGACGAGTTCCGACACCGCCCGATGCCAGCTTGCAGGCTATTCTGGAGCTTCACTCCACACACCTCGCAGGACTGCAGAGCGGCTTCTGGAATTACTCGCCTCGCGAAAATCCTGCACAGTATAGCGCCGCAGATTTCTGCGACCTCCGTCGCCCTTCGAAGGACTGACCAGCACATAACACCGAATTGACAGACCCATGCGACACCTGTATTCATCAGGCAACCCAGCCCGTTCACCCCAAGAGATCGCGGCCCGCCGCGTGCCCAGTAATCGCAGTGCGCCGGGGCAAACGAGCGTGATGCACTGCTAGCGGCAACAGGCACCCATCAGTGGTAAACACTTGGGCAAACCATCCAGCGAGGAGTTCATCAGCACCGAGGCATCGTGGTTTAGCACTGGAAGCCTGCACACCGGCAGTCGTGACAGGATATGTTTGTCCAGCGTGCGGCCCATGGCAGTTTTGCCACGGGAAGAAGGCTGACTTCTTGGACGTGGTCGTGTCGCTTTGTTGCACATCGTTGCTCCAATCTGCAGGCTCCGTCTCTGCTCCTGTGTATGCACCGGCAGTGCCGGCAGGCGCAGAAGCCCGTACTGTTACTAACAGGCAAGGCCAGCCAGCAAAATTGCTGCGGACCCGCACAGGTGCGACGATACTTCCCGTTGTCTCAGCGGCACCGCAGCGTGGCAGCGGTGAACTAGAAAACAGGCCAGGGGCGCCAGGCTGCTTAGACTTTGCCTCACCAAGGCTCGTTCGACATGTGCCCGGCTCCAGGCCGCGGATACGGAATCCGTGTCTATTCCGTCATTTCACTCTGCTTGCTTTTGCACGAGTCAGCCGTTAGCACACCTTGCAGACTCAGGCCTTAGGCTACTTGTAGATACGATTCGGCGCGAAACTTAGCTACGTAGCAGGGTTGATATGGCTGAGAGACGCAGATTCAGAGATCATCCTCGGACGATCCACGGACGGCAGTGCAAGATTCTATGTCTATGGCATATGGATGGGGTTGGGGGACTTACAACCTCTTCGCGTCTTGGGCAAGACCGAACGGCCCCGGGGGCAGGGGGGGAAATGGGCCGAGGCGAATGTCGCGTTGTCCGCGACCCACACTTCATCCATCCGCATCCGATCCGATCGGCATCAAGTCACGAGTGAGGTGCAGCTAACTCGTCGCACGCAAACCTCAACAGCACGGGACGCATTGGTGTCTCTTTTGCTGCTCTGCTTGGGTGCACTGAGAGAGAAGAAAGCCTTGTTCCGCCATGTCGAACTCGGTGGACTTGACCGCGCAGCAGCGGTCATCCATAGATGACTGCGTTTGTTGCTTGGTTGCGCTGAGAAACTAGGCCGAGAAGAAGGAACTTGCACGAGACTGGCTTGAGAAGAGGTACTGTGTAGACCGCGTTGTCGCCACAATTGCGTCTGTTTTCACCGTTGCCTTGATAATCTGTTCCTTTCTGTTTCTGACCATGTGCTCATTACTCTATGCCGTGGGCGTCATTGCAAGTCCCTCACGTCCATGCTTCGTATCCTCACTCACGATCTTGCACGAGCACCGACAATGTTCACTCCTACAGTCTCGGACTTGCCATCATGCATGAGTTTGGCAGGCGGGGGGGGGTGCATGTGTCATCTTTGAGCTGAACCATGGACCTGTGTGACTCGGAAGCATACACTCCCAGCTGAGTCAGCCCTGCCGAGCAGGACCATCCAAAGCCACGGGCGACGCTTCTACAAAAACGGCCAAGCTCACTCCAACCGTCGAGCTTATACAAGCAAACCAGCTTATGCAACCAAACCCCGGCTGCAGTCCCTCAAGCGGAGTGAGAGACTGAGCCAGTGTCCATCATTGAATCAAGGTGGCTCATGCAATTCGAACATTGCACTCCTCGCACAAGATCTGATCGGAGTCGTGGCGGACAACGGAGGCCATCCAGGATGCGATCGCTTGCTGAGCCCGGAGGCCCTGAGGTGTGCTGCTCCGAAAGCCGCTGGTATCCGCTGGTGACACGAGCAACCTATTGAGCGGGTCCTGGCAAGGACGTTCAGCTCTTGGTCAACTCAGCCAAAACCTCGCGATGTCGGAAGGTGGAAGCACAGGCGACTTGGAAAATCCACTTCAGAACGACGACGGGATTTGAAAAATCTGGTGGGCGATTCCCGCGGAGTCGAACAGAGTCGACCCTGAAGAAAGAAACTGAGGGTGACTTGAAGGCCAAACAACATGGGCGACGGGGCCCGGGATTTGAGCACAGCTTCCACGCGGTGGAAGTGCGATTAACTTAGTAGCAGACCATGCCGCATCGGGAGATTTAGAACGCGATCTGTAAATCCAGAATGCGAATTGCGCCGAGAACTACAGGGTGCAACCAACCGGGAGCACTGTCTTGTCCTGAATGTAGGAACTCGATAGTTTCATCAACTATACTGATTAATTATTTTTTTGTGATAGGTCTAGAGACAGTCTCTCAACAAAGGAAACCATGCCGAACCCAAACTCAACTAGAAGACAATTGGCCCGAAAGCATCATCAGCGAAGATTGTGGGGCTATATGATAGATCCAGTGTATAGGATCGTAAAGTCACAGAATCAAGAGTCATAGAGTCCATGAGTCATAAAGTCATAGAGTTGCAGTGAGATGGCGTCATAGAGTCGTAGTGAGATAGAGTCACTGTATAGGATCGTAAAGTCACAGAGTCAAGAGTCATAGAGTCCATGAGTCATGAGTCATAAAGTCATAGAGTTGCAGTGAGATAGCGTCATAGAGTCGTAGTGAGATAGAGTCACGGAGTCATGGAGTCATCTATGTACCATGCACATATATATATATATATATGTATATATTATCGATATATGGATTTGCCAATCCCTCTGAAGGGTTGCCAATTAACCTACTGCACACCTACCGATTACAACATAGAACACTCGAAGAGGCAAATCCCTCTCATGGATTGCGCGGGGCACCTAAAATGTGCAACTTTACCTGGCGTTTCAACGCTCGACCAAGCCAATCCCTGTGAAGGGTTCCGCGGGCACCGCAAAATGTGTAACTTCACCTCGCGTTCGAACACTCGACAACGCCAATCTGTGTGAAGGGTTGCAAAATTCATCTCAATGCTCATCCAAAAATTGCAACTTTACCTCGCGTTCGAACACTCGACCACGCCAATCCCCGTGAGGGGTTGCAAAATTCATCTCAATGCTCATCAAAAATTGCAACTTTACCTCGCGTTCGAACACTCCACCACGCCAATCCCTGTGAAGGGTTGCAAAATTCAGCTCAATGCTCATCAAAAATTGCAACTTTACCTCGCGTTCGAACACTCCACCACGCCAATCCCTGTGAAGGGTTGCAAAATTCAACTCAATGCACATCAAAAAATGCAACTTTACCTCGCGTTCGAACACTCGACCATGCCAATCCCTGTGACGGGTTGCAAAATGCCAATCCCTGTGAAGGGTTGCAAAATGCAGTTGAGCTGCGCCCAAACCCTGTGAAGGGTTGCGCGGCGCGCGCAAAATGTGTAACTTTACCTCGCGTTTGAACGCCCGAGGAGGCGAATCCATGTGAAGGGTTGCGCGGGCACCGCAACATGTGTAACTTTACCTCGCGTTTCAACGCCCGAGAGTTCCAATCCCTGTGAAGGGTTGCGCCGGGCGCTTAAACTGTGTAACTTTACCTCGCGTTTGAACGCCCGAGGAGGCGAATCCCTGTGAAGGGTTCACCCGCGCGCCTAAAATGTGTAACTTTACCTCGCGTTTGAACGCCCGAGGAGGCGAATCCCTGTGAAGGGTTGCGCCGGGCGCCTAAAATGTGTAACTTTACCTCGCGTTTGAACGCCCGAGGAGGCGAATCCCTGTGAAGGGTTGCATTCCCGATGGACGCCGACGGTGCCACCCCCCGGCTTTAGAAGAGAGATTTAGATACCGAGATGTAGAGAGTAAGTCATAGAGGCATAGAGAGTCAGTCATAAGTAAGTCAGTAAGTAGTAAGTAGTAAGAAAGTAAGTTGAAGTCGTAAGTAAGTAAGTCAGTAAGTAAGTATAGAGATAGCACAGAGTCAAGTAAGTAAGTCAGTTTCAAGTGCTATGAGCTTGAACAGAGATAGTCATCTAGAGTCAAGTATCAAGTGTAGAGTCAAGTAAGGTATAGAGTCAAGTAAGTTGATTCTATGTCTGTCATCTATGTAGTCATCTAGAGTCAAGTATCAAGTGTAGAGTCAAGTAAGGTATAGAGTCAAGTAAGTTGATTCTATGTCTGTCATCTATGTAATCATCTGCGGGGCTCCGCCCGGAAGAACCCTTCGCGATGCTTTCGGGATCTTTCGGGAAAACAAACACTTTTTCGAGATTGCCCCAAAAAGCGGAAATCTCAGAGTCTTCAGTAATGTATTTCACCAAAGAGTCCCAGAAAGACATAACCAGGAGCCCAACATTGAATGATGCTGTTTCATGGCTTTGAGGATCTGCATCCAGAAATCGCCTAACTCTATACATGATTTTGGCACGCCTCTGACTCCTACGGGCAGTAATCAACGCGATTCGTGAGATCAGATTCTGGGTTTCTTGTCGAGTCCTGGGTGTAGTAGCGGACTGTAACAGGAACGGCCAGTTCATCCGTTGTGACCAGGAGGCCCGGGGAAACGTCACAGATTCAATGTCATGTTGCCCGGTGTTCAGATCTTTGAGCTGGCCAGGTGCACAGAGTTCTTGATCAAGTAGCTCCTGCTGCAGCTTTAGAAGGGACACAGCCTCGGCAGTGACTGGAGAAGGAGCTCTGGCAATTCGCATTGCTGCTGTTTCGAATCAAGACTCAAGACCCGACAAGAGCGCATCGCCACAACAGAGGCGTCCAGTGTAACATACGGGGACGAACAATCATTGCTCAGGTTTGTGATCATGGCTTTGCCTTTTGCATGTGGCATTATGGAACACTAGTTGGGCCTAGAGTTTTGACGCGGATGATCACGCATGCAGCCACATACTCATCACCAAATGGCCATGGAGGCTCAGGTGGTAAAGCATTCGGGGAGCGTCCGCGAGCTGATTCGGCCAGAGGACGGATCGTCGCGCTGATGAACCAGGGGTGGAGCCAGCGAGAATCGTTGTCACGTGCTTCCTTATGCAAAAACCGATGAGCTCATGGAGACCACCCAGATCACCTAGAGCCGACGTAGAGGACAGCACCGAAGTGTGGTGCCAACAATATCACCAATGTGACAGTCTAAGCAGCAAAGCCTATTTTTGAGAATCTGTCGCCAGCAGCACTGACAAATAGACCCTTTGGCTGTGCATCGGGGCGCACATCTAAGCCCGCATGTGACTCGTCCTGTGCCATGATGGCCCAACTGCAGTCGTGCGATGTACTTCTTGCCACTACGCCTCATGCAAGCCCTGAGGCGGAAGCATGCGTGTGTGCCGCCGCTGAAGTCCTTTGCAGTGAGGGGGTTCGCAGATTCATACCGTTCGGCAGCCGTTCGGTATTGGTCTGCGAACCCACCCATGGCTTGGTGCTTGGAATGTCCACGACAAGTCCTGTTTAGTACGCCCACATGACTCGAGCGCTTTTAAGTCGATCCCGGAAGCCTGGAGCTTCGTGGTTGGAGTCCAGGCCTGGCACAGCGTGATCTTGAATTAAGCTAAAGCTGTCAGCTCCGGCGTAGACCAGTCAGCAATGGAGTTTTGCGGCCCGAACGTTGGAGAAGACCGTTGAGTATGCCGAGTGCAGTCCAGGATTATCGGTGGCTAAGACTGCTTAAGAAGCTGTCCGACTCAACCCAGCGCCACGACTGAGAACGCGGCTCCCATGGACATGGCTCCGATGCCATCGAAAACTGGTGTGGCATGGGCAGGAAATATTGCAGATGCGAGGTCGTAAGCCGACGCTTTTGAAGGCCAAACACAAAGAACCCTTCAACTATGGCCAGAACATGCAGTTAGCCCATGCACAATTGCTCGAGTTGATCAGTTGATCCCATCGTCTCGTACAACGCGCCAGGTCTCGGTACTGCCTGTGCGATGTTTGCGAGCGTGCTCGCCTATATAGGGAGGTATGCGGCTAGGGCTAGGGCCTACTGCAAGGTTCCTCAGGTTGTTCTCGAGGGTCTTGAACAGAGGCACACTCAAATCACTCAAATCTCCTTTGGCGGCGATGGCTGCGATCGTTCTTGCATTTGGGTGTTTGCAGCTGCCGAGGTGATATACTTGGTTTATCGACACTAAACCGGTGATGCTTGTTCCGGCCTAGTTCGTGGTGCTAGTGTCGATGATGTGGTCATGCTAGCAGCCGCTTTTCATCTCCTGTGGGCGACTCTTCTGCACAAAATGGGTGGGCGGCGGACCAAGCAGCGGACAAGTGGACGGGCCTGCCGCGGCACATGTTTCGGACATTCCAAAGTGTTTGCAGCCGACTGATGCTTGAGACATGAATGCCATCCACAGCTCTTTTTGCAATGGCTACTAACGTAAGTGACAGCCCATCAGGAGAAGAGTCTGGACTTCAAATACTTCAAGTAGAGAAGCCATCACTTCTGGCAGGCGGAAGCACATCGCCATCATCACCTTCAGTCATTGAGGCTGTTGTAAATGCGGGGTCTCGGAGACCGGAAGTGCGATGTTTATGCCATTTGCCGTTGTCTTAGCAGCCCAGTTCCAATCCTTTGCAATACGGAGCACGGTGAAAAAAACGACGGCCGACTGCAGCCGTCTGTGCATGTGAGAGAGCATCTTGACGGATTGGTCTGCAATGCTGTGGAGCACACAACAGCACGAATAACGCTTGGCGTGCTGAATGCACCAAGGCTGGAAGCAACAGGAAACAACTTTGTTTCCAACGATCTTTCGCAGGAATGGGCATCGACGTGCGAATTTCGGTCGGTGAAACCCCTGAGAGGATGGAAAGTGTGCGGAAACTTCGGCCTTGGGGAGGCAGGCAAAGTTCAAGCTTTCTTGGCATGGCGAAAAGCTCTTTGTGCAGGTTCCAGCAGGCCTTAGCTGAGCAACGGGCAGAGCACGAGGCAATTTGGCTCAATTCATTCGAACTTGTGACAGACGAAGGACCGACGCCTTTCAACAGGTCGATGTTCGCATCAACAAGGGCAGTAAAATCCGGTATGCTGTGTCGGTAAATTCTTGTCCCTTAGTTCAGAAAATCTAAGAAATATCGACCCCTAAGCACCTAGTAGTGGTGTAGTAAAGCATAGCTTCTAGGTCTCACGCCGTAGGCTGCAACAAACTTGTTTCACTTCAGAACAATGATTGCATTTGGCTCAAGACATGACAGATAAACGAGCGCCTCTGTGCATTCTTTGCGGGAGGCCTCGGTTGGGTTGTGTCTTGTTCTGTTTAATTGGTTATCAGCCGTAGGTTAGGAGACCTACCGCAGTGCCTAAGGTAAGCCCAGGGCCCAGTAGCCCGAAGAGGGGCTGCTAAGGGCAAGGCAGATCGCCGGAGTGCGCCCGTAGGAGGGGCAGCCTCAGAGCATGTCCGGGACCAGAGGAGATAGAGGGGCTAGCTGGTGGGTGGTGGGGGTTGGTGGGGTTGTGGCTGCTGGGATGTTGGGGTGGTGGGGCAGGGCCCGGTTGTGCCCAGCGCCAAATTTCGGCTGCTGGACGGCTGCCAGGCAAGCCGCCAGCAGCCGAAAATTCGTACAAAAAAGTACGAATTCGTATTTGTGAAATTCGTACTTTTTTGTACGAATCCTTTTTAAAAGGGGTTAGAATCTTTCGTACTTTTTTGTACGAATTTTCAAAAAGTACGAATTCGTACTTTTTTGTACGAATCTGCTGTGGTAGAGGCCCGGAAGAGAAAATCGGCGCATTGGTTGTGGGTGGTAGTGGGTGGTGGATGGCGGATGGGGGTGGTGGATGGTGGTGGCGGGTAGTGGGGATGGTGGCAGGTGTGGTGGGTGGTGGGGTGGCGGGTGGTGGGGATGGTGGCAGGTGTGGTGGTGGGTGGTGGGTGCATGGGGTGATGGTATACGGTCGGTAGTGGGTGGCAGGTGAGGGTGGTGGGGGTGGTGGGTGGTGAGTGGTGAGTGCTGGTAGGGGGTTTCGGTTTAGGGGTTTAGGGGTTTCGGGTTTAGGGGCTTCGGGGTTTCGGGTTAAGGGGTTTATGGGTTTAGGGGACAGGGGTCTGGGTAAAAGGTCTTTAAAGTTGTGGGTACCGGGTTCTGGGTTTAGGGGCTGAGGTTTCTGTTTAGGATTGAGGGTTTAAGGTTTAAACCACTAAACCCCAAACCCTTAACCCCTAAACCCTAAAGCCCGAACCATTAGACCCTAAACCATTAGCACCCAAAACCCGAAACCCCCAAACCCCTAAACCCGAAGCCCCTAAACCCCTAAACCCGAAACCCCTCTAAGCCACTAAACCCCAAACCCTTAACCCCTAAACCCTAAAGCCCGGACCATTAACCATTAAACCATTAACCCCTAAACCCGAAACCCCTAAACCCGAAGCCCCTAAACCCCTAAACCCGAAACCCCCTAAGCCACTAAACCCCAAACCCTTAACCCCTAAACCCTAAAGCCCGGACCATTAACCATTAAACCATTAACCCCTGAACCCGAAACCCCTAAACCCGAAGCCCTTAAACCCCTAAACCCGAAACCCCCTAAGCCACTAAACCCCAAACCCTTAACCCCTAAACCCTAAAGCCCGAACCATTAACCCCTAAACCATTAACCATTAAACCCGAAGCCCCTAAACCCTTAAACCCGAGAACCCCTAAGCCACTAAACCCTTAACCCTTAAACCCTAAAGCCCGGACCATTAACACCTAAACCATTAACTCTTAAACCCCAAACCACCGAAACCTAGGCTCGCCCAGCTTTTTTTGCTGGCTGCGAGCAGCCGTCAGCAGGGTTCATTGACCCTTTGCCTTGTTCGGGCTTGTGCTGCCCTGCTCGGGCTTCAGTTGTAGTCGGGCTCTTCTTTCACCCTCGTCCTGCCCTGTTCGGGCTTGTCGTCGTCATTGTCGTTTTGGCCCTGCTCGGGCTGTGGTTCGTTGCAAGTGTCGTCGTCGCCTTGTTCAGGCTTCTCCTCTTTTTCATCATCCTCTTCTTTTTCTTCTACCTTTGCGGCTGAGCCGCTAGCGGTTGGATCTGAGCCTTGGCTGATCTGAGCCTTGTGCAGGCTTCCCGGAACCCTTGGCCGCCTTGGCCGCCGCTTTGCTGATGACCGGCGGATCCCGGGTAGCAGCCTTTGCTGCCGCCTTGCCTTTTGCAGGCTCTGGAGGGGATTTGCCCTTGCCTTTTGCAGGCTCTGGAGGGGGCTGTTTGCCCTTGCCTTTTGCAGGCTCTGGAGAGGGGCTGGCTGCCAGCTGCAGCCGAAGAACTGGAGGCACTGCCTTCTGCAGGCTGCCCCAGCCCTATGTCCACATAGAGCTGTTTCAGCTCTTTCTTTTTCTGCATGATCGTGCTCCAGAGTTCGGCCCTTTGGGTCTTGGACCTGCTCTTTTCGAGCTCCTCCTCCAAAAAGTTGAATTGTATTTGGAGGTAACGACGAACGTCGTTTTTCTTCTGCGACATTGCTGTCTGTCGGGGCTGGAGCTCCGGAGGCACTTCCCGGCCTTCTCGTTGCAACTTCCGTCGCTCCAGCCGCCGACACTGGGACAGGTAGCCCCTGCTGACCTTGAAGGTCGAGCTTTCCTCGTCCGTGTCGATCTCGTCGGGGTCCTTTTCGGACTTGTCCTTTTCGGACTTCAGTTTTCCTTTATAATAGTCCTGTTCGGACTTGTGCTGGCTGGCAAAGGACCAATCTCCCCGTGTGCTCTGGTCCTGCCACGGACTCGGCTGAGTCCATTCTTGCCATTCCGTCCAGCCCCAACTTTGCCATTCCTGGCTCCCGCCCCAGCCCTGCCAGCTGCCTTGTGCAGGCTCCCAGGAACTGCTGCTGGCTTGCCAGCCATGGCTCCCCCGCTGATCGTGGGTCGAGTATCGGACGGGATCACCGTCGTCGTCGGTGTCGTCCTGCCATCGGTGGCTTCTGCACTCGAACTTGACTTCTTGGCCTGTTCGGCCTTTTTTGCCTTGCTCAGGCTCTGCCTCCTCCGTCGGTGTACAGTGTATAGTTCGTATACGTGTAGGAATATTCTTCCTTCGCCTCTTTTTTCGGAGGCTGGCTAGTTGCTCTGTTCGAGCTTCTTGCTTTGTTCCTGCTCTTGGCTCTTTGCGAGCTGCCCCGCTTGTTGGCTTTCGGCTTCGGCTTGGCGCCGAGGACGATCTCTTTTGCCGCATACGGGGTTTCGAACTCCCGTTGCCAGCATGCCCTCCCCGGGCTCCAGAAAGGCCTTTGCAGGCTATCCCCATTCCATCCGGACTCTGACAAGTACCGGAGGATCTCAGGGGATGTTTTCATCACCCTCTCCAAAGCGACCAACTCATCCTCCGTGAGTTCTCGCCAGGAGGCCAAGTCCTCTCGGACTAGCACATAGCACTTGTTGACCTGGTGCTAACGGACCCTCCACCAGGGAAGGCCCGCACCACCGGTCGCCTTCTTCAGGCTCAGCACCAGGAACACCAAGAAAAAAAACACCTTATTCAGGCTTGCCATGGCCATGGCTCACGAGGGCGCCTAGACCTTCTAGCTAGGCTTCAAGTTTCCTACAGTACTAGCTTTCTTCAAGCTACACTACTCACTACCTTAGGAGCTCCGACCAGAGGCCTCGGCTCTTTAAAGGGTTTAGGTACGAGGCCTTAACCAAGAGCTACGACCAACCCGGGCTACTGCTTTAAGTACCCTACAGGGCTACTGCTGTCTACAAGCTTCTAGTGTGGTGCAGAACTACAGGCTACAGGGCTACAGCTGCTTTCTACAAGCTCCTAGTGGGGCAGAAATACCTTGTACAGGGCTACTGCTTTCTAGTGCGGGGCACCCTACAGGGCTACTGCTTTCTACAAGCTCCTAGAGTACTCTACCAGTGCTGTCTCGCCTTCTGCAGGCTGTGCTTCTCAGACCTCCCTTCAGTCCTTGCCTTCTGCAGGCTTTCCAACCCAAACCTCCCTTCAGTCCTTCGCCTTCTGCAGGTTTTTTTGTCTTCCGGTTCTCCTTCTGCCGCCTCTGCCTTTGCAGGCTTTCCTTTTGCCGCCTCTGCCTTTGCAGGCTCTTCTTTTGCCGCCTCTGCCTTTGCAGGCTCTCCTTCTGCTGCTCTCCTCTCTCTCTGCTAAGCAGATCCTCCTTGAACTTCAGCAAGGAGTCTCTGTCGACCTCTTCGGTCTGGAGCTTCTGCAGCAGCAAGTCCATGACTCTGGACTGCTTCTCGCCTTTTTCAAGGTTCATGTTGACCAAGGATTTTTCTTTGCCATCGCTGGCTTTGAACGTGATGTAAGCCTTGGCCGAGGCTTTAGTCACTTTCACGAGGCCGTGAGAAACGGTCTCGTGCCATACCTTCTTCGTGCCATCTGCCGGCACAGCCTTCTTCAGGCTCGGCTTCTTCAGCACCTTGTCTTTGCCTTTTGCAGGCTGCTTGGCTTTTGCAGCCTTCTTTGCCATCGCTGGCTTCTTGTGGAGCAGCACAGCTACCGGCAGCACACCCTTGCTGGATGCTGTGATAGCCGTGCTCGAGACACTGACTACATCGGCATCTACGGCATCTGCTGCCTGCTCCACAAAGATTATGGGGCTCTTTGTGTTAAGCCTTCGCAGGCTGCCCTTAGTGCTTGTCTGCGAGTCCTCTGCGGACTCCATGAACAGAGGCCTCGACGGACTGCTCTTGCTCTTGGCGGCTGGTCTTCTCGGACTGGTACTCCTTCGGGAAGTACTCGTTTGTCCTTTCGGACTGCTGCCACCGGACCCAAAAAGAGAAACCATGAGATCCCGAATGATCGGGTGAGTTCTGTCACCGGTCTTTTGGTTCCGGTGCTTGCGATTCAGCCATTTTCTGGCTTCCGCAACACCATTTATCATGGCATTCATGTCGCGTTCGGGTAGGCGAGGAAAAGCGCCTTTCCAGGCTGCCCTGGACTGCGGTTTGCTAAAGCCCATCGGGCACCACAGCTTCAAGAACGAAGCATGCTTTATGCAAGCTTCCTCCGGATCTGACGGCCAATCTGCCTTTGCAGGCTGCCTGGTGAAGAACCCTTTCAGGACGGCTTTTCCTTGCTCTTTGCTATCGCTAGCTGCCTTTCCTTGCAATTCTCCATCGCTCGCTGCCATATCCTACAACTATTGTTTGCTATCGCTAGCTATAGCTGCCGGCTGGCTATGCTATAGCCGGGCCACGGACTGGCCGCCACAAGTAGTGGTTTTCTCAGCTTCCTGCTGTGCATGTGACGCAGCCTATAGCCTGCCGTCAGAATTTCGTGCTTCCTATACCTTGAACCTGTACAGCTAGCAGCTCAAACTATACATAAATATCAAAGGATATATAGACGAGCTTCTAGGATATGGTCGAAGCTCCAAAATAGAGCTTCCAAAACGAGCTTCTAGGAACGTGGAAGCTCCAAAATGGAGCTTCCAGAATAAGCTTCCAGGAAGCGCTTCTTGAAATTCCTAGAAGCGCTTCTAGAAGAGCCAAAGCCATCAAATCCTAGAAGCTCGGTTTTGGGCTAGAAGCTTCAAAATGAAGCTGGCAGCTCCTTTCTAGAAGCTCCAAAACGAAGCTGCCAGCTTGAAAACGAAGCTGCCAGCTGCAAAACGGAGCTTCCAAACAGAGCTTCTAAAACACAGAAGCTCCGTTTTGGAGCTGGCAGCTGCAAAACGAAGCTTCTCGGAAGCCTAGGGTCCTCCCATAGAGAGGCGAAGGGCAGATCAGGCCCGGGAGGAGCAGGCAAAGGCCCGCGAAGCCGCAGCGCAGTGCCTACGAGAAGAGGCTGCAGCTAAGGCGGGTGTGCCGCCGCATCTGAAGTCTCCGGATACACTCAGTGCTTTTTGACCCAGGAAGGCAAGGCTGAGCTCCTCCACATCCTTGGTCCGGTACAGGGCAGCCCCAGGCGCATATTACTTGGTGGGACAATAGTTATAATCGTCAGGGAAGGCAGGCGGACCACCGGCTGCCGTATAGTTAAGCCCGTCGAACGGAAGCACTACCAGAAGCAGGATTTGCTCGACGCCATTCGGGCATTGAGCGACTCTCTCCACGCTCTTGGAGAAGATCGCACGGCAGCCCTGCCACCGAGGTGACAATCGCAGTACCTCGAAGTCTTCCTCTCCAGCCCAAAGCAACACAAAGGGGCAAGCCACAAAGGCGCCCCAACAAAGGCCACACAGAGGGGCAAAGCCACAAAGGAGCCCACAACAACAGCCACAACAATCACCCACCCTGATGGGAGCCCCGGGATTCTGCATCGTAGGGCCGGAATGCTCGGAGTTTTGCCTGGATGATGTGGCGGATGAAGGAGCGATGCACCCGCTCACAGGCACGGCCAGCCACAGGCCAAAGGCAGGGGGTCAGCCCAAGGCGCCGGCAGGTCAGGCCCAAGCCAAGGCCCGCGTGCGGCACACCGTCGCACTCCAGAGCCCTATAAAGGTAAGGCACCAAAGGCAGCTCGCCGCCACCCGCACCCTTAAGCCTTAAGGCCCTTAATCCCCGAGTTTCTGTTTGCAGGTGCCGCCAAAGAGCGTGCTCCGGAGTTTTTTTCGCGCCGCAAAAGGGGCAGCCAAAAACGCCCGAACATAGAGCTAATAGCCTAAGCTAGGGTTATAACTCTTAGGTTGCATCCTTCCCGCGTGCTGTATCGTATCTAATTTGCATCACCTTGCGCATTTTGCGCCACATCGCTTTCGCAGCCAGCCAAAAAGAGAGACTGAGCCGCCGCAGGAAGCATAGGGTTTGAAGATGGCAGGCATAACCCCACCATCCGATGAAAGGTCTAGGTCAAGTAGGTTAGATTATTCGTCCTTTTCGGAGCCCGACCTCGCACCTCCACCTGACCTGCCCGTTGTCCCTGCAGCTGCAACTTTAGTTCAAGGTCAAAGGCCACCAGGTCCCAGAGCCCCGCTGATTACCATCAGCGCCGGTAGCGGTAGGCGACAAGATTCTTCATCCTCGCCCTCATCCCGTGGAACCCAGAGGCCTCCCGAACTTGTGCAACTCAGGCTTCGTTTCTCGCGAGCGCCGCAGTCACCCACGCACACCAGAGCACGCAAGTCGCACTGCACGCCGCGAACACCGCACAGGCTCAAGCCCAGCAGGTCGCACAACAGGCCGGCGAGTGGCCTCAAGGTGTTAGGCAGGAGGCTCAAAGTGTAGTGGACCAGAGCCATGCTGTTAAATCTTGTACATAGGAACTGCCCCACACCTTTGTTGAGCCCAGGCTACGATATATTTGACTTGCAGCGCCTTTTGACTCAAGTGGAAAAGCGTGTACGCTCAGGGTCTTACAGTTTAACTTGGTAGCGGAGCAAGAGAGCCTGAAGATCCAGGAAACCCGTGGGACGAAGGAAACCCTGGAAACCCGGATTGGAACCGGAAGAAGTATTCGAGGATACCTGGAAACTGGAAAGAAGAAACCTTGGATTCGCCAGTATGGTGATCGTGGAGAAGGTGTACAAGGACCTCTTGCGAATTATGTTTGGATTCTGTATGAGTATCTTACTGAGCCGAGGAAGTGTGCAGGAAACAAGTTGCTTGTGTATGAACATGTCTCACCTTGCTATCCAACCGCAGCTGTATCCCCTCGAAGAGGATAAGGAAACCTGTGTATGGGAACATTTGCTTCCAGGATGGCGGAAGAAGAAGTACCTAAGAATACCCGGTATACAGAGATTCTCCCTCTGCCGCCGGTTGGAAGACCAACTGAAGGATCAACGGAGGCTACGCAAGCAGACGCAATGGCAGGAAGGGTTTCTGAACTGGAGGAAATGCAACAAAGCGCACAGAGCAGAAGAACTGCACTTGTGGAGCAAAGCAAGTTGCGGACCCCAGCAAAGAGTAAGCCTGAGGAAGAAGCTGCCCCCAGTACAGGAAGAGGAACTCCAGCAAGGACCCCGGTATCAACTGGAGAAGTCAAGACTCGAGAAGAGAAGAAGAAAGAGGACTGCCCGGAAAGAGGCCAAGAGAAGTAGAAAGGCCGAGAAAGAGAAAAGGAAGCTGGAAGAAGCAACAAGTCCTGAAGGTGTTCGACGTAAATTGGATGAAGCGATGGAAGTGGCAGGAACGATTGAGAATGTTACGTTGCTTGAGAAAGAGTATAAGCGGTTTGCTCGGGACAGGAAGTATCAGCCCCCCTTCCGTAGTATCTACAGCCAGATGTTGCAGAACAATTGGGACTTCAAGCCCAGATCTTTCTATGATCCCCCAGGAAAGGACCAGGAGACAGAACGTCTCGAAGCTCTCAAGGAAGAAGAGGATAAGAGATTCGAAGCAGAGTCTCGGAAGAGAAAGCTTAAAGAGCTTGAAGAGCAAAAGCGGATCTTGGAGGTTGAGTCGAAGCAGAAGCAACAAGCACTCGAGGATGAAGAAAAGCGTATCCGAGCTGTGGAAGAAGACGAGCGGAGAGCCAAAGAACTTCAGGATGCCAATCGCCAACAAGTCAAGATCAAGGTACCTGAAGCACCCATGGATCCAGCGGAAGAATGGTACCGTAACAAAGCTCGAGAAGTTATGGACCGTTTGCGTGCGAGGAAAGACGAGCAAGTGGAAAGTTCCCGGATGGCGGAAAAAGAATGGCTGGGACAATGTAAATCCCTTGAGAAAGCACAGAAGGAATTTTTGCTTTCTTCGGAACGCCTACAATCCGCGATGGGAAAGGCGATCAACGTGGCCATTCGCTACGGAGAGGAGAAAGCTTTGGAGAAATGTCTGTCTGGAATCTATGAGTCAACGACCATGGTACAAGAACCAGCCGTTAAGGCAATGCCTATGCCGAAGAAGATGCCATGGCTTCCGGATGCAACGGATCCCAAGCGTATCGATGAGGACAAAGAGAAGAAGAGTCGGGATAAACGAAGATCCGGAAAAGGTAAGAAGCAGCCACCGGAAGAAACTCCTGGAAAGGAATGGACCGAGCGGATCTACGAGGAGGATTGGCCTGAAGTACGACAGCAGTTGCATGATGGAGAAGAATTCCTCCCAGGATGCAAGCCACCGTTCACAAGGGAGTGGACGCATGAAGTGGCGAAGCTCTTGCATAGCCTGGCAATGCGAGGCTTCGGTGACCGGAATGGAGAGATGCAACCTCTGTACGGATTCCCATGGCAGTTGTCTGGAGAACAGGATTTCGAGGAAATCAACCGGGAATTGGAAAAGTACAGCGTACGACTCATTCCCTCTCGGAGAGAATGTAAAGGAGCTGGACGTAATGGAGGTCTCGAAGCATGGTCCATGCACCCAGCCGGTAAAGGAAGACTGGATGTCGATCCAACGGAAACTTCGCGGGGAAGAACAATCTATGGATCGCTACCCCCAGGAAGAGGTTTGTGCTCGTTGTGTTGGCATGGAGGACACTGGAAGAAAGGATGCAAGTTCAACTCCCTCAACTTCCTCATGTACGAACCCATGCTTACAGTTTTGGATCGTGGTCAGAAGACCCGGCGACTGTATCCGATGCGAGGAATATCACGACCTGGATACCAAGAAGATGACAACCCGTATCGAAGATACTTTCCGATGCTCGCACTTTGCGACTACGGGAGTATGTCCAAGGAAGTTGCGGAAAGCAACAGGAAACACAAGGAAAGAGCTAAGGAGGATGGAACGTTTCCTCTACTATCCCCAGAAGAAGTGGACACCCGGAGGAAGGAAGCAGGTAGAGCCGCGAGTACAAAGAAGAAGGCTGAGCCGGAAAAGCCAAAGCAAAACATCTGGAAGGCCAGAGACGTGGTGGACTTGGAAAAGGAAGAAGAGCCTACCACTACGACGCCAAGCCGAGAGGAACTTCGCAGTAAGATGGAAGAACACCAGAAGGAAAATTTGCGCCAGACCCTTGCTTCAAGGGAAGCCCAGAAAATCATGGACGAAGTGCACCAGGAGCTCTCAGAAAGAGCGGAGGATGCAAAAGAGTCGAAAACTGCTGAGGAGGCAGTGCCGGAGGAGCCAGCACCTGGCCCAGAAGGCCCAGGGCCGGATGAAGCCGGAAGCGATGACAAAATGTCTGATGCGGACTCGGAGTCGGAGGAAAGTTCTCAACGCGTGGAAGACCCGGAAGACCCGGATTCGTCTGAGCTTGACGAGAAGGCAGCAAAGGATGAAAGAAAGAAGCCTGAGCAGAATGCTGGACAGAATGAGCCAGCCGGACAGTCGGCTGCAGACATCGACAAGAATGATCTGTAGCCTGGCGCTTGAGCTATCAGCAGCACAAGCTGTAATGGCAACCCTAGGTTGCGTATTTGTATCACTAGTCCTTCAGCTCTTGTGGAGCTGCGTATTCGGATCAACTCTTCTCGCAGGAAGAATGCAAAAAGGATTCACATGCACTTGTATGCGAAGGAAAGTGAATCGGATGCACAGTATTCGTTGGAGACGTAAAGTGAGTGGATTCAAGCGGAAAGTCAGAGCTATGGTATTTGCCTGTTTGCTTGTCAGGACGGAAGCTATGCAAGGACAGCCATCATCGGCTGCCGGAGTACCTGTACAAGATGGTGGAGACGGAGACGGTTTAGGCATGGTACCTACTCAAGATATACTCGGACAATTGGTTCAGAATTCCAGAGTGACCACTGAAGCAATCCATCAGCTAGTGACCTACACTGGAAGTCAAGGTAGTTCAGGAAGTTCGTATGAAGGTATGCTTTCCAAGGCATTAGAAGGTGCAGTGAAGATGTTGGGTAGACCGCCTTCATTCGGTGGAGGTAAAACCGATGCACAAGATTTCATGGATTTCAAGGAACAATTGTACAACATTCTTGCGTATGCGGAACCTAAGTATTCGGATGCCTTTAAGAACTTGGAAAGATTGGAAGACCATGAAAGCCTACCAGCTACATTCGCGGATGCAACACAGCAAGCTATGTCTACGAAGCTTTACTCGTTACTGAGTTCTTGGTTGACAGGAACCACAAAGCAGCATGCACGAGATCCAAGTATTGCCGGATCCAGGAATGGATTTGCTTTGTGGAAGTCATTGTTGAGGATGTATCAACCTAGTACTCGAAGCAGGAGTCTAGCTCTAATGCAAGCGATTCATGGATACCCAAATTTTTCACCTGGACTGAGTGCTGTGGCACAGATTTCCAAGCTGGAAGAACTGGTAAAGGATTACGAGAGATGTAGTGGATCGAGCTATCCCCGAGAAATTCTTTTGTCTACTCTCTTAAAATGCATCCCTAGTCCTTTGAAGGAACACATTCATCTACAGCTTACCGACAAAACCACGTATGCCCAAGTAAAGGAAAGTGTTCTTGTCTACGAACGGACAACGAGGAGTTGGATGCCAAATCAAGTATACCAACCTCTGGAATCAGGACAAGGTCAATCGTACCTAGGAGCCGTGGAGAATGCACCTACTGGTGGAGGACACCAAGCAATGGAAGTGAATCGAGTAGAGTACAAAGGAAAAGGATGGAAAGGAAAAGGTGCAGGAAAAGGAAAAGGTAAGAAAGGCTATGGTAAGATGTTTGGAGGATTTGGAGCCATGCAGGCAGGTCGAGGATTCGGCAGGTTTGGTCGTGGAAGAGGTAAAGGCAAAGGTCGAGGTAAAGGACGAGGAAAAGGTAAAAGAAAGAAAGGTGGAAAAGGTAGAAAAGGCAAAGGAAAAGGAAAGAAAGGAAAAGGAAAAAGACTTGGAAGAACAGTTTGTAGGATTTGTCATCAAGAAGGACATTGGGGAAACGAATGCCCCAACAGACATTCTGTTCGCAATGTGGAAGCCGAGGAACATCCGCAAGCGGAAGTGTATCCCAACAATCCACCGAACCAGGAACCTTACCCCAGACCTAATGTGGTCGAAACTGGTAGTATACGCCAGACGACAAGTCGGCCAGACCCCAGGATTGTTACTCGGAGAGTAGGAGCGTCAAGTCGACCAAGTGGATTCAACCCAAAACCCTTTTACCATATAGCTACACCACCTGAAGAGTATCCGGAGACTTTCCCGATCAACTCGGAAGACGAGGCAGATATCGACATCACGTATATCAACACAGTACGGATGGTTCGAGATGTTGCAGATGAAACTGCAGACGGTGAGGAGATCACCAACCCATTTTTCGGCGAACTACCCAGTCCTGGTTTTACAGACTCAGAGGAGGATCTTGGATCTGGTGAACCAACTGGAATCTGCCAAGGTTGTGGTACACGCCTGGAACCTGTGTGCAAGCAAGTTGCACCACCTGAGACTGGAATCCCACGAGTTCCAGAACATTATCCAGGAGAAGAACACTACCTGAAGCAGCAGAGAAAACTGAAGAGTGAAGGAAAGCTCTACGACAAGAAAGCCATCGAGGATGCTGTGAAACGAGAAAACGAGTGGATAGAGTCTCATCTCCGAGCGATGGAGAAGAAAAAGGAGACCGAAACTGAGAAAGTTCGTATGGTTCGTGAAGAGTTCCATGATGTAGCAGAATGGTATGTGATGGACGCCACGGATGAAGATGGCGAGTGGTTTGTTGTAGACGACCACGAAGTGGTTCGAGCAGTTCAAGTGGAAGAGACAGTACCCGAGGAAGCACTGGAGATTATCATTTTGGATTCAGGATCGGATGCTAGTTTGTTACCTAGGTCACATCCGAAGGCTACACGCATCAACACAGGAACAACAGGTATCTTGCTAGAGGATGCCCAAGGGAATGCGATTAGGTCAGCAGGAATGGTTACTGCCGTGATCTCGGTAGAACAAGGGGAGGACTGTTGGACAGCCCCAAGTATTTCGGAAAGCTTCATTGTAAGCGATGCGACAAACATTCTGTTGTCGATGGGAAGACTGCTGAAGAATGGCTGGAGACTGGAGTACCAGCCGGAAGTACCTGAGGGAGAGCAAGCTCTTAGTGCTCAGTGGAACCTTACGGTGTCGTCAATGGTTCTGGTTAGCCCAGATGGGAAAGCAAATGCGAGGATCTTTTACAAGAGGAATAGCTGTTGTTTGTTAGGTAGATTATCTGTTGTCGGAAGTGATCGTAACGCCCGTTGGACGGGAACAAGTGGAACTGGTGGAAGTTCAAGAGGTAGCACTGACAGTCGGACTGCAGTGGAGAGGAGCGTCACAGTACGTATTCCAAACTATTTACGGGAGCTGTTGGACAGGACTCCCAGCGGTAAGTGGACGATCATGGAAGACGGTAACAGTAACACCTTTTGTTTTGTATCAAGGAACAACTTACATGGATCCCAAGGATGCTTTTCCAGGATGGAAGTATCGGACGACAATGGTATCTGAAGGAAGAAGTGAATGGTCATTAGTCGAGCTGTATTCGGACTATGGTTCTATTAGGAGCCACAATGTGGAGCGGTAATGGTTGCGAGAGGACCGGAAACACTTTTCGCGAGAAAAGAAGAACGAGTTCCGGAAAAACTGAGTACGCCGGTCGTACCGGTAAACATCGCCCCTGGAAGGAGCGAAGGAGTATTGGGGCCAACCTACGATGGAGACGGAAATCCGTTGTCAGAGTTGGAGATGCAGAAGTCTGCACAGAAGCTAAAGAGCGAAGAGAAGGAGAAAGTACGAGTGGAAGCTGAACCGTACAAACCCTCAGAGGAAGAGCGACTAGCTCATGAAGCGACACACCTACCGTTTGCCCATTGGTGTGAGTCATGCGTGGAAGCTAAGAGTAAACAGGATCACGAAAAGAAGAACCCAGAGGCAGGAAAGGACTCAGTGGGAGTACCTTATCCCATCATTCAGCTGGATTTCATGTTCCTACAAGGAAAGGACACACCAGCACTGGTTGGAATTTGCTCTTGGACAAGGATGTCAGTTGTGATCCCAGTATCTGGAAAACAGACTGAGAGGAAGACAGTGGAGAAAGTGTTGAAATGGGTACACAGTCTTGGACACTTGGACGAAGTAGGATTCGTTGGAGATTCGGAAGAGGCAATGTTGTCTCTGATAGCCGCAATCGTGGAAACACGGAGGAAGATGAACCGGAAGACTCACGATCAGAACAACAAGCCGTATCAGAAAGGAAGAACGGCCAGAGTGGAAAGGTTTATCCAGACAGTGAGGAACCAAACGGTGTGCTTGGTACGAGCAGCGGAAAGAAAGCTTGGTATAGAGATTCCCGAAGGCCATTCGGTGTGGGCCTGGGGACTGTGCCATGCATCATGGTTGCTGAACAGGTACCACAGACACGCCGCGATAGGTTCAACACCTTACGAAAGTGTTGTTGGTAGACCTTACCTCGGAAAGATAGCCCCATTCGGCGAGTATGTGTATGCGCTGAAGAAACCCGAGAAGAAAGGAACAGCGAACTGGATTGGAGGAATCTATCTAGGTAAGAACTCCCAGGATATGCACTTGGTAGGAGTTGAAGATGGAGTCTTGGCTACAGGATCAGTAAGACGTATCGCCACTGGATGGAGAAAGGAACCAATACTGAAGTTGAGTGTAACTCCATGGAACCCCAAGAAACCGAAAGGAACATTCAGTAAACAGCCGTTGCCAGCCCCAGCGTTGGCAAGTATCGCAGAAGAAGGAACAGCACAGGAATCAGTAGTTCGAACGGAAGATCGAGGACAATCTCAAGAAGAACAGGTGGAAGAACTATTGGATATGCTGGACACAAGTGGAGCCTCTAGCGGAGGCAGGGCCTCAGACGGAGGCAGGGCCAGTACAGGATCGAGTTCTCATTCCCGGAGTTCAAGTTCGATGCACGATGTACCTTCTGGAGAACCTGAAGGAGAACAAGTACGTGTGAGCGACGAGACCATGCTGGAAGATTTGCGAAAGCGACCAGTAGAAGGAGGACAAGGAGTTGAAGGATCTCCAAAGAAGTCTCGTGAAGAGCCATCTGCACCCTCGTCACCCTCAAAGGGAATTTATCCGCCTTTGTTCGCAGGCAGGGTATCTCAGGAAGATGACCCATTCCACTGGGATGAGCATGAGGATCTCACAGCAGTAGAAGGAGAAGATGTGGAGTATGAAGACCTCATGGACGAAGAGATGGAGGAAGTTCCAAAGAATGACCAAGGAGAAACACCGCCAGAGTTGAGTCCGGAAGAATTGGACGCCTTGGATCAGGAAGCAGCAGTGGAAGAATTGAATCGCCTTAGCAAGCTAGGAGTAATCGAAGAGTTCATGGAGGCGAATGCGACAGGGGACGAAAAGCGCATGGATCTGCGCGAAGTGTACGACTGGAGGTACAGGGACGGCAGGTGGAAAAGACGGTGCCGGATCGTGGCAAGAGAGCACAGGGCAGGCGCGAGTTCGACTGCAGAGACGTTCAGTCCGACGGCGAGCAACGCCCCGTCGCGCCTGGTATACAAGTGGGTCGTCGTAGTACTAGATATAAAGGACGCGTACCTTCAGGTCCCGCAGCAAGAAGAGGTGCTCATCACAATCAGCGATTGGATGAAACGAGCCGCCAATCTGCAGGAAGGAGTACTATGGAGGTTAAAGAGATGCCTCCCAGGTCAGAGGAACGCAGCGACAAGATGGTATGAACACTTGCGGAGTATATTGGAGAAACTTGGATTCGTATTCTCAGTACATGTACCCGCACTAGCAAGACACACCACAAGGAAGCTGTGTATCTCTATCCATGTAGACGACGAATTGCTAGCCGGAGAAAGGGAAGAAACAATTTGGCTAGTGGAAGAACTGGAGAAGGTATTCAAGGTGGAAAAAGAAGGACCGTATCCATCGGACGGAGTAGGAAAAGGAGAAGAGATGCGGTATCTCAAAAGGAAGTATGTCTTCATCCAGGAAGGAATAGTTGTCCAACCGAACGAGAAGTATGTCCGGAAACTTATCGAGTTGTACGACCCTGGAAGACTGAAGAGTAAGGCCACACCAGAGCACGTGGATCTGGTGAAGGAAGACCGGAGTAAGGAATTGAGTGCTGAAGAGACAAAACGGTTTAGATCTGGACTCGGATCTATTTTGTACCTTGCACAGGACAGAATTGACATTCAGTATGCCTCAAAGTGTTTGGCATCAAGTATGTCGAAGCCGACAGTGCAGGCACTGAAGTGTCTGAAGCACTTGATCTTGTATCTGAGTGGAACAGCCACAAGGGCTACTCTGTTACCGTATACCGAAATCGGAAGTCGGTTGATTACGAAGTTGAATGGCCAAGAGGATGAAGAAATCGCCAAGGATTCAGGACATGTTGTGGAAGCGTATTCGGACAGTGATTGGGCAAGCTTGAAGACACCTGACAGAGCTCGAAGGAAGAGTACATCATCAGGAATCATTGTACTAAATGGAGTACAAGTGTTATCATTTTCGAGGACCCAGAAAGCCACATCATCATCAAGCTTTGAAGCAGAGTTGTATGCACTAAGTGGAACTTGCGGAGAAGCTATCCTAGTCGCAAGGCTATTCGAGTTCCTAGTGAACGCGCCTGTACGCGTGGAGATACGGTGCGATTCATCATCTGCACGACAGTGGAGCCAACGAAGAGGAGTTGGACGTCTGAAGCATGTGGACGTTAGGCTGTGTCAACTGCAAGATTGGGTACGAGACAATCTTGTAAAGCTTGGAACGGTAAGAACCGCGCTCAATGTAGCGGATCTGAACACCAAGAAGTTGTCGTATGCCCGAAGGTCATTCCTACTGTATCACTTGTCCCAAGTAGAGTATGATGAAGAAGGAAACCTGGAGTATACTGGAGAAAAAGAGTACGAAAAGCATGAACAGGAAAAGAGGTTAAAGGAGTATGTCGGAAGTGGACAAATCAAGAACCTCATAAGGGCAATACAAGTTTTTCATCTGATGAAGCCGATTACCGCAGCAATGCTCAAGGAGGACGTAGCGGACGCCCAAGCGGAAAACAGCGGAACCTTTGGAAAAGGTATGGAAGCCATGGATGGAAGTTTCACAAAGTTCGAAGTCTGTATGATCGTATGTATACTGCTACTAGCAGCCCCGTATGCCATCGCAATGTGGAAAAGGATGATGCGCACGGTGGACCATCTCAAAGGAGTTGGTAAAGTGAAGATATCTACAGGAAGTAAGGCACGTGTTTTTCACAAGGCTACATGTTGGCACGTTCAGGGAAGCCACCTACGTTCTGGTAAATGGATCTGGAAAGATGAAAGTGATGCTGTAGCGGAGGGCTACAGACACTGTTGGGTTTGCTTTCCGGAGACGAAGCCGGAAGGTAGCTCACGAAGACGCCGCGGAAGAGTGGAGCCACCAATCCCAGATGAAAGCGACTGGGAGCTAATGGACATCGAGTACGAAGTGGAGTCTACCGGAGGATGTATGAAGAAATGCCACTGGTGCGGAATCAGGAAGTGTACAAGGGAGAAAAAGGATCACCAGAAATGCGCCTGTAATCCGTGTATTGCAGGATATGCATCAGCACAATGGAGAAAGAGTTATGACCGCACGAAAGAAGTGGAAGAACCTACGGCACAAGGATCGGAAGAAGCTTGTGGATCAGGAGAGACAATGCACGAATGGAACGCCGGAGTGCAGCGAAGTGACATTGGAAGTGGCGCTGGAAAAGGATCGCTAAGGAAACGCCGTGGAAAGGCAGCGATGGGAACACCGGAGATTGTACACACGGATGGAGTCCGTATGCCTATCATAAGTGAGGAAGACTACCGACGCGGTGGAAGAATCACCTCTGGAAGAACAGCGGAGGATCCGGAGATGATCGAGTTCCGTGGAAAGATGATAACCATGGAAGAAATGGGGAACATGGTAATGCCCCAGGAGTGCCAGGATTCGTACGAAGCGTTCTGTGAACAGGCTAAGGAAGAAGAAGAGGAAGACCTGTTTGGACACCAGGAACAGACAGTGGATCCAGGAACGCCAGACAGCACAGAGATGCGTACGTTGACTGGAAGTCAGTAAGCCCTACATCGTGATCGAGTGTGAGACAGAGCAGTGAGTGTAGGCAAGACAGAAAAAGTTTCACCTCGGAACACACACCAGCGGAAGCGTAAAAGAAGGAAGGACGCTGACGCAGTCAAGGTTGTGTAAGTTGTTTCACATGGACGAAGTACTTGTTACTGTACGAACGTCAGGACATGGACGGTCTGACACACCTCCCTAATTGGGGGATGGTAAGGTGGGTTGCACGGAATCACGGGCGGAGGTATGCCCGACCGCAGGCCGAAATGCAAGTACAGCACAAGGACTTCGAGGCAGGGTGTTAAATCTTGTACATAGCACCTTTGTTGAGCCCAGGCTACGATATATTTGACTTGCAGCGCCTTTTGACTCAAGTGGAAAAGCGTGTACGCTCAGGGTCTTACAGTTTAACTCATGCTCAGGCACAGGCCGTGGTAACCCCAGCGAAATTTTGAGGCTCAAACCGCTGTGGACCAAACCCGTGCCCAGGCACAGGCTGAGGTAACCCAGGTCAGAGCCGAAGCCACCCAGGCAGTTCTCAACACCCGCGCCGCGGCACAGGAGGAAGTCTTCGCAGCCCAGCGCACCGCGCAGGAACACATAGCCCTTCTGGAGCGAGAGCTCGTGCAGCCGCATCGCGAAAGGGAAGAAAGCATCCGCACTGTTGAGCAGCTAATCGCAGAGCGCCGGGGATGACTGCTGGATCCCTCCTGTGACTTGCCCCGAGTCACTCTACCCACAGCCACTCCACAGGCTGAGGACGAGTCTACACACACACACACACACCATCCGGGCTCGGACCCAGTTTTTTTCAACTTTTTTTTTCTCAGCCCTACCCTGCTGTGACTGTAGCGAGTCGCTCGAAAGCAAGGTGTTGGCGCAGCACGGGCGCAGAACTAACAAAAACCTTGGTGTTAAAATCGCCTTCGCAAAGCTGCATCATAGACTCGGTGGTCTTGCTGAGCAGTTTCTGCATAGTTGGGCAAATGAAGCTTGTTCTCATAAACATACTTCTTGCTGAACATGGCCCAGTTCTGTCTTGGCCGGCCGACCCTCTTCTTTCCATAGTCTATGCGGCTAGCTGAACTTGCTGCAAACGAAACTTGCCTCAACGGATCTACATCGGAACTACGTAAGATATGCCCAAGAAGTTTCGCCCGGCGCTCCTCGTGATATCTACTGAACGGTAAAACCTTCCTGGTTCACCAGGATTTGGGAATGCTGCATCAGATGCTGCTGCAAGAAGTCTTTGATTAGTATTTGCGTGGTTGATATACGTCGAAGTCATACCCATAATCTTTCTCAAACCACGGTATTGAAAGGCATCCAGATTCTTCGCTTAAGCAGGTGTAAGATGAATTGTCTCTAAACCATAAAGAAGCTTACTACGGGTGATCGCATCATTGCCTTCCAATACGCATTTAATTTAAGCCATGTGCAGCGAACTTCTTGCATCTTGTTCAAGATTTCATGTGCAATAAATATTAACATCCCTATGTGTTTCATTTCCGAAGTACGTGCGAATATTACCATCATTATTCATGGGAACAGCTAGGCACTTAGACCGATTTAATTTCAGCCCGTATTGATGCGAGATTCTCTCGGTGACACTTAAAAGTTGATTTAGCCCCCTGTTTGATTGCGAGAAAAGGATGGTATCATCAGCATAGTATACCATATCGAAATCTAGATTTGGAATGCGATTACGCTTCACCTCCTGACTGAGAATGCTTTGGATATCAATATCAATGCATGTCATAACTAGAACAAACAGAAAGGGGGATAGCGGACGACATCCCTGCCGTATTCCAGCAGACTGTGTCTTGATGTCAGACATACCAAATTCATCTTTGACATAGAACGTCGGCTTCCGATAACAAGTCTTGCATCACATCCAAGTACTGGGAGTGGAAACCTAATTTTTCTAATGCCAGTATGAGCTTATCGTGTTGTATCTTGTCGAAAGCCTTTTCCCAGTCTAGCAGTGCCAGACTCAATTTGGAAGATTTGCTTTCAGCAAAATCTTGGATACGTCTAATTATGTATATGGCATGAGATGTAGACATACCAGGACGAAATCCAGATTGAGTCTTCGAAATTTGGTGGGAGACTGCTGCATGCATCCGGGAACTGATCAGCATCATGTATATTTTATAGGCGCTGTTTAACAGGGAAAAAGATCTGTAATTTGCTGCAACATCAGTTTCACCCTTCTTGAATATTGGTATCACTCTTGCTATAAACAACTCCACCAACCATTGATTAATGATAACAGATTTTGGAGGTTGCAAGCATCTTAGCCATTTAAAAAGCTCCATAACAACACCATCAACTCACAGTAGTAGTAGTAGCAGTAGTAGCAGGTCGTAGATGTAGTAGTACTGTAGTTGTGGCAGAAGCAGTAGCAGTAGCGGGAGCAGGAGTAGTAGTGGTATTGTCAGTTGCAGGAGTAGAACATCTGCAGCACCAGCACCAGTTGCACTCGGGCAAGGGGGCATGAGCAAGTGGGAATGGGTGGGTTTGGGAGGGTTTCGGTGGGTTTGCTCGATTTTGGGCGGTTTTGCTTGTGCTCTTGCCGGTTTTTTGTCATTTCAAAACTTCGATTCCGGTTGGGAAGAGGGCCCAAATGACGCCGCCGGAGTTTGAGCCGCCACCCTGCCTAATAAGGTTTATGCACGAGCGGCCGCCACCCCTTGCAGCCTTGGCCTCCATAGCTCAGCGGGCAGACGGATAGCTCCCAAGCCTTTCTGGCAAAGTGCGCGGGCTCAAACCCTACAAATGTTATTTGGGCGCCTTGATCTTAATAATGGCTTAATAAGGCTTTAATGAGGGCTGAATAAGCCTCTTATAAGCCTTAAATCAGGCTGAAAAAAGGCCAAAATATGGCCCAAAAAAGGGCTTAGTTGGAGGATATTTGGATTCTCCGTAGCCGGGTCGTCCATACTGAAAGCAGAGGAATCTCAGAATCAGGGCCAGGGTTCGATTACCATGGGACGCGACACTCTTTCCCTCACAACTCGCAGATCAAGACGTCCTCAAGACTATCTATATCTAGACTGGCTTCTGCCGATCATGGCATATGCCTATCCAGAACTGTACATGATCTAGCCTGTCATGGCAGCTCAAGTAGCCCTCGGGGCTGCGGTGTTAACTCATGAGGATGAAACTCTACCGCACACATGACTGCTGCATGGATTGGGAGTTCAACACTCCTCCTCAAGCACGTTCCCTAAGGGAGCATGCTTGCAAACATCTAAATCCCAGTCCTTGCAGCTGCTTGGAGACAATATCTACAGAATTGTCGCCTATTCGTGTTAACTCCACGCAGTGCATGACAACCGGGAAACAAGTGCACTACTCCAGGTGTTCGAGACGTCGAGGTGTGCACATGAATCTCCTGAAGCTCTGCAAGAGATATTCCCCTGCTTGCCTCAGTCTGAACAGCTATATCTCGTCTAGTTGGTAAATCTTCAACCCCAACCCTAACCGGTCTGGGCGGTGGAGGAACATCAGAGGATGAAGATACAGGCTGGAAGGAAGGATTGGAATCCTCACAAGGGTTCCTGTCAGGGACGACGGCAGCTAAGTCCAATCTGCCTTGGTGCTCCCTAACTGGGGGAGGAGGCGGAGGTCTGGGTGCCTCAACCAGCACGTGCACGTAGGAATGTACAGGTAACTCAATGGCAGTAGACTCCGCAGTCTCCTCGTTTCTTCTGCGTAAACCCTCGGTTTCACTAACTATTGCCCTCCTAATTGCCTCCTGCCTTCTAGCCCTTCTCTCTTGCTGCTCATCGGCTTCGGCCCTAAGCGCTGCTACCCTAGCTTCTGTTCTTCCACCACAGCACGCGCCTATGCAAGCCTTCCCAGTTTCCCACAGGAACAAAACTGAGAATGTCAACATCATCGGCAACTCTGGACCCAAAGGTACATGCTCATCATCGTCGTCTGCTCCTACACATGCAGAAACCTGAGCTTCATCACCAAAGCCCACAACCATAGCCTATAACCCTTTCCATTGGACGTTCCCGAGCCTCGGAAGTTCCGTCCTTGCAGTTCAAGGTCTTAAGCGCTGCTTTTACATGGGCCTTAAGTGACACAGGGCCTAGACCCAACAACCCCCTAAGAAGCTGGTGGCGGGGTCCAGGTAGAACCTTAGTCATGATATCGGCAAGTTGTACATCCCCCGGGCAGTGGCACACAACAAGCTCATTTCGGTCAATAAGATCCCTTACAAAACAAGATCTCACACGAAGATGCCTGGTACGACTCGTGCCCCCACCCTCGGAAATCACAATGGCAGCTAAATTATCTACTAGCAACCGCATGGTGTCCAAATCTGGCGTCAACTCACGCATCAAGGCTTCAGTACTCTGTCCAAGTATGACGCCCTCACAAGCAGCTGACACTAGTTCTGCTTCCGCAGTTGACAAGCATACAATGCTCTGGCGCTTCGCCATCCACAAGATATTGCGTCCTCTGTACTGTACCAGTATTCCAGACATAGAATCTGGACTGCGCCAAGCATACTGCTTTAAGTTGTACTGCTTTGATTCGTGTGTGTGCGGAATGGAAACCGCAAAAACCTGAAAAAATCCCAAGCAGAATGATATTGGGATTATGCTGGGTTTTTGTTGGGGTGTGATTGGGACCCTGGGACCTCGAGCGGTAGCTTTTAAAGCTTCAGATGCGAATGGGTCGAAAGTGCGAAGTTTTTGCTCAAGCACGGCACAGAATGCCTTCTTTGAGAAAGAAGAAAGATGTCCCACAATCGTGGGTACCGCCCGGGGCATGGTTCCCTTGGATGGGCCCGATGGGTCCGATGGGCCAGATGATGGGTGGTGGCGAGGCAGGGAATTACATGATCATCTCGCTCCGAAGCCGAGTGCCTGTCCTAACTTTCTACTATGCAGGTTGCACGCCAAGCGGATGACGACAACGATGACGAGGAGGACGGCAGCTCCGACGACAGTTCCAGCCAAGAAGCAAAGATGTTTGGCTGCAATTCGGGAGTTCGGTTGATGTCTACAGATACTTGTCATTCCGTGAACCGCCAAATTTTATGACTGAGGAAATCGAAGGCGAAAAGTTCCCGCCGCAAGAGCAGGAAGGAGAAGAAGAAGAGAAAGAGAGAGAACAGCTACTTATCTGAATTGGTCCGTGTTGCACTGCCCCCCATGTTACATGTTACATTTGCTTACGGAGAAAATAAGGCTCCGATTCCGAAAAGTCGTCCGTGGCTAGTGAACGGGCTCTTGACAAGATGCGGATCCCAAAGTCCTTTGCCTGCACTTGAACTTGTCGCATGGTTTATTTCGGCATCCAGGGTTCGAGGGCGAGGGTTCAGTGTTGGCTGGCTGAGGCACTGGGTGCACCTGGGACCGGTGTACGAAAGTGGCGAGAAAGCCGGAACCAGGAAAAACACCGTCGGCCGGAAGTACAAAGTCAAGTGGCTTTTGACTATGGCTCCCGATCGGTGCCCTACCAGCATCTCGACGCTGACTCGGAATGCAAATTTAATTAATTAACTCTTCAGTACTAGCTGCTAGCTTTGGCACAAAAGCCGATTGCCAGCCAAGGCTTGACCAGCAGCTTGACAGACAAAGCCTTGGACCAGCTGCTGTGGCTGCTGACCGGATTGAATCCCAAGGTTTCAATCAAAGATTTACAATGCCGCAACAGGGGCCAGTTGAGTCTTGATTCAAGGACGAGAAAAGTTAGTTAGTAAAGGAAGTAGGGGAGGGGGGTTGCTTTTGGATTGTTCTGGCAACTTACCACCAAGGAAGGCTGGCATGCTGGAAGCTTACAATCGGACCCTCAAGATGAACGAGAAAAGACAATCTTTGCTGAATGTATTCTGGGCGGCATTTCGTGAGTTTGGCATGAGGTTCAGGGTGGGCGCTTGGAGACTCGATTTAGACTGTTAGCTTTTTGTTGCCCAGGAAGAGCTGAGCAACATCGAGGAGGTGGCGAAGAGTTTCGGTTGGGCCGAGATCTTTGCGACGAAGAAAGGCTCCAAGTGCCACGGCAGCAGTATCTGATGGGCAGGAGGTCCTCTTGAAATGTTTCTTGTTTTGATTCAGATGGATTCCTTGATCTCCACCCAGGCCAACCAATCAGCCTGAAGCGGAGCCAGCATCAACAAAGCCGACTTACTCGTCGTTGATGGGGCCGCTGGGCAGCGAAGACGCAGCAGTTTGCATTTCCGGTTGCCTGTGAGTGTGAATTCGCCCAGGAAGGCTGGCGACCTTTCGGTGGTGCACAATGCCACGCAGAAGACGGTGGTGGCCGCACCACCGTCAGCACCGGTGGCTCTGATCTATAGATCGCAGACAGGAAAGTACGAACTGGTGCTGGCTGCCACCGATAACACTCTGGAGAATCTCGGCGATAAATCCTGGCTGCCTCATGTTGCAACTTTTGCCTGCTCAGCAAGCCCCCAGCCCATCACCCGAGGCACAGAGCGACGGCGGACGAGTTTTTCCAGTCTCCTGCTCGGTGGTGGGGCAAGGTTGCAGCTCGGACGGGTGATTCCAGGAGAATGCAGGTTTTACGGCATGCTTTAGGGGTCAGGGCTCGAAATATAAAGGTTAAGGGTTTGCGGGGAAGTTCTGGGGGATCTAGGCTGTTTGATTGATAGGACGCTTCAAGCCGCTCCTTTTGTGTCCGGTGTTCTGGTTGTCAGTCAGTGGTGCTTGCACTTTCGTGGAAACTGCGATATTTTCGCTTCGGCTTCCTGCGATCCTGCCCGTCCCAGGCAGAAGCTGCGGTGCTGAATCAGCAAGCGGCAAAATGGGCTCGGGATTATGTCGAATACTGTCGAGGTGTCTTGGCTTTCAGAATTTCTGCTCCTGCTGGAGGTCAAGTCTTGTTTCGTGGAATGAACAAGGTCAAAATCGCACGCCCGAGGTATTCCGCAGGATCACTGGCAGGCTGTCCAGGTGGCAAACTTGCTGGCTCAGACGCCCGGCTTTCCACGGCCAGGCATTGAAAGTGCCAAACACCCCAAACCCCAAATCTCATAAACCTATAGGCCCCAAACCCTAGACTCCAATTTTTTAAACCTCAAAACCTTAGATGCTAAACCTCTGACCGTCCGAAAGGACATGTGACAGTGTTGGTAGGTAGCATGTTAGTGTTCGGCTGTTCGCTCCATCGTCGGCAGTTGCTGGACAGCCGGGTGCGACGGGAAGCGATGCAGCTTCGCAATGCTCGCAAGCGAGCTCCGGTTGGACGGGCACCACAAAGGTTTTGGGGGAGGCCTCTGTTACTTGTCCGCCCCATGTATCCAAGGTTTGGGTCTTGGGTCTTTGACATTGAAAAGGGCTTGTTTCCGGCTTTGGATCTTGGATAGTTTGGGAGCTGCCTGTTGCACTTTACTGCTGCATGGTATCCTAATCCTAATCTAAAGATGTAATTTTAGGGCTTCGTTGTGTTTTTTTATGCGGCTTTGCTCTCAGGATGCATCGTCGGTGGGGCCTTTCATGCAGCCCAGCGAAGCACGGGGCACTGGGCAGCAGCAGTCCATCGTGCAAGCTTTTAATCACGCCTCGCAAGCACAACCTGTGGGCCCGCAGCAGCTGTTGACGACGCTGCCATGGCAGCAGCCTCAGTGCAGTCAACAACAAGGACCACCGCAGCAGCATCAGCAGATACCACAGTTCGCACAATCCGATCGTCAGGGGCTCCAACCACAGCAGCAGCTGTTGCCACAGCCCCCAGAAGTCGCCCAACAGTTTCAGCAGCCACTCGCTCAACAGACTGTGCAGGGGCCGGGACAGCAACAGCAGCATCGACAGATGCCACAACCCCAGCAGTTGCCAAGGATGGATCAACAAGCACAATCGCTGCATCAGCAGGTGCCACAACCCCAGCATTTAGCAGGACAACCACGGCAGCATCAGCAGGTTCAGCAGCCACAGCAGTTCCCAGGATCGGGCCATCAGCAAGGACCACCGCAGCACCAACAGGTGCAACAGCCCCGCTTCGCAGGACTGGGCCAAGAAGGACAGCCGCAGCATGAGCAGGTGCAACAGCCGCAGCAGTTCAGAGGATTGAGTCAACAGGGACAGCCCCAGTATCAGCAGGTACAACAGCCGCCGCAGTTCACAGGATTGGGCCAACAAGAAGGACAACCGCCGCAGCATCAGCAGGTGCAACAGTCGCAGCAGTTCGCAGGACTGGGCCAACAAGGAGGACAACCGCCGCAGCATCAGCAGGTGCAACAGCCCCCGCAGTTCGCAGGACTGGGCCATCAAGAAGGACAGCCGCCGCAGCATCAGCAGGTGCAACAGTCGCAGCAGTTCGCAGGACTGGGCCAACAAGGAGGACAACCGCCGCAGCATCAGCAGGTGCGGCAGCCCCAGCAGGCTGCAGGACTGGACCAACAAGAAGGACAACCTCCGCAGCATCAGCAGGTGCAACAGTCGCAGCAGTTCGCAGGACTGGGCCATCAAGAAGGACAGCCGTCGCAGCATCAGCAGGTGCAGCCCCCGCAGCTCGCAGGACTGGGCCATCAGCAGGACAACAGCCGCAGCAGTTTCGCAGGACTGGGCCAACAAGGAGGACAACCGCCGCAGCATCAGCAGGTGCAGCAGTTTCAGCAGGCTGCAGGACTGGACCAACAAGAAGGACAACCGCCGCAGCATCAGCAGGTGCAACAGCCCCCGCAGTTCACAGGATTGGGCCAACAAGAAGGACAACCGCCGCAGCATCAGCAGGTGCAACAGTCGCAGCAGTTCGCAGGACTGGGCCAACAAGAAGGACAACCGCCGCAGCATCAGCAGGTGCAACAGCCCCCGCAGTTCGCAGGATTGGGCCAACAACAAGGACAACCCCTGCAGCATCAGCAGGTGCAACAGCCCCCGCAGTTCGCAGGACTGGGCCAACAAGAAGGACAACCGCCGCAGCATCAGCAGGTACAACAGCCCCCGCAGTTCGCAGGATTGGGCCATCAAGAAGGACAACCGCCGCAGCATCAGCAGGTGCAACAGTCGCAGCAGTTCGCAGGACTGGGCCAACAAGAAGGACAGCCGCCGCCGCATCAGCAGGTGCAGCAGCCCCAGCAGGCTGCAGGACTGGACCAACAAGAAGGACAACCTCCGCAGCATCAGCAGGTGCAACAGTCGCAGCAGTTCGCAGGACTGGGCCATCAAGAAGGACAGCCGTCGCAGCATCAGCAGGTGCAGCCCCCGCAGTTCGCAGGACTGGGCCAACAAGAAGGACAACCGCCGCAGCATCAGCAGGTACAACAGCCCCCGCAGTTCGCAGGATTGGGCCATCAAGAAGGACAACCGCCGCAGCATCAGCAGGTGCAACAGTCGCAGCAGTTCGCAGGACTGGGCCAACAAGAAGGACAGCCGCCGCCGCATCAGCAGGTGCAGCAGCCCCAGCAGGCTGCAGGACTGGACCAACAAGAAGGACAACCTCCGCAGCATCAGCAGGTGCAACAGTCGCAGCAGTTCGCAGGACTGGGCCAACAAGAAGGACAGCCGTCGCAGCATCAGCAGGTGCAGCCCCCGCAGTTCGCAGGATTGGGCCAACAACAAGGACAACCCCTGCAGCATCAGCAGGTGCAACAGCCCCCGCAGTTCGCAGGACTGGGCCAACAAGAAGGACAGCCGCCGCCGCATCAGCAGCAGCTCGCAGGACAACCCCCGCATGAGCAGGTGCAACAGCCCGAGCAGTTTGCAAGGCAACAACAACAGCCCCAGCAGCTCGTAGGCTTGGAGAAAGAGCCCCAGCAGTTGCCACAGCACTCGCAGTTTGCAGAGAAAGCTCGAGAATCAGAAGTCCAGGCAAGACGCCGTCAGTGGATTGAATTTAGTTTTGGGGGGGAATGCGATGCCGGCCTCCTTGCAAGGAAGTTTCGGACGACGACGGGGATCCAACAGGAGACTGCGGTTGTGTGTTCGACTTGACTCTGTGGTTCCCAGCTTGTGTCTTGTGGCAGGAAAGAGGAAATCGAGGGCCAAAGCAGAGGTGATAGGCCCAGGGATGTCAGCACGTCAAGAGTGAATGCCCCGAACGTTTCAGATTTGCAGTCGCCCTGACTGACCTTGCTCTGTCAGCCTTAAGCCTTAAGCTTCCTTACTAATCAGTTGCTTGGACTCTGGGTGCAGGCCTGGCTTTTTCTCAGACGGCCATCGATGCTGCCAAGATGAGATCCAAGCTCGCTGCAGACTCTTGGACTTCAGACTCTGTTGTGTTGCTGACGGGTCCTAGACCTACTTAGCCTGAGCCAGGCAACAGCTGCCGGAAAAGTCGCTGAGACTGAAGCTGCACAACAGGGTGCAGCCGCAAACTCAGATAGCTGCCTGACAGACTCTAGACCTGAGCCAAGAAATACTACGAGGCTCCCCCATCTGCGGATTCTGGATCCAGCGGGACAGCCGGAGGCCACCAGGACTGGTAGACGTTCACTGCCTCGTGACTAAATCATACGTCCTCTCCTTGCAGGAGGAGCCGCCGGCCGCTGGTGATTCAGTGATACCGATTCCCGATGATGAGCTCAGTGTTTTTGCTGAGGATTTCGCACAGAAGTTAGATGCCATCTGACAGCACCCCAAATCCGCAGATTCGGGGCCGGGGTCCCAGAGCTCGCCTCGTGGTTTCAAGGATTGAGCCGCAAGCAAACAGCTCAAGCCTCGACCCTTCAATTCGATCCATAAGCACAGCCCTTTGCTCTCGAACCCCTAAACCCTAACTCAAGACGATGCCCGAATTAAATTCGTGGCTGGGTGGACATAGTACAGTGCTGTCAGATTGAGAAACATCCCTCGCTACGGCCGGGCGACTGCAGAATCTTCGCACGGGTCGCCACAACAGAAAGCCATGCCATAGGAAGCCAGCCACTTGTCTTGCTGCACGCCTCTGGGAACGGCCGCTCAGACAGATCCACAAATCCTAAACCTCTGAACCTTAAACCCTTAAACCTTGAACCCCTAAACCCTAAACCCTTAAACCCTAAAGCCTCAACCCCTAAACCCTAGATCTCGGGCTTCCGTGGCCTCCGACTTCCGGGCAGCTTTTGCATCATATCCTTGGAACAGGCCCATCATAGCTGTTGCTGCATGAGATCGTATAAGCACATCACACACACACACACACACACACACACTCCTGGACCTCCTTACTTTAAGTCCGGCCCCGGACACCTTAAATTACATGCCTTGAACCCTTAAACCTTAAACCCTAAACCCTCAAACCCTAAACCCTTACCCTCAACCCCCAAACCCTCAACCCCCAAAACCCTAAACCCCTAAGCCCTTGAACCCTAAACTTTTAAACCCGGAACCCCTAAACCCTAAACCCTTAAACCTTAAACCCCAAACCCTTAAACCCTACACCCTAAAGAAGCTTCCTGCCTGATCGCTCTTCCTTCGTGGCCTGGCAGTTGAGAGCCTTGGCTTCAGTCTTCGAGGTGTGCAATTTGGCTTTGGGTAGTCGATTTGAGATTGACTTTCACCCAAAACCCTCAAATCCAACTTCTGAAATGCACGCCCCACAACCTTCTAGACTTTAGGTTTAAGGGTATGGTGGGGGGGTTGGGTTGTTACATTTTCTTTGGGGTGTGGCCTCGCTGTTGAGCCCTGACTCAACTTTCTGTCTAGCCTCTGCTTGTGACACTTGTTTGGTGGCAAATGACAAAAGCAACTGAGGCGATGCCGCAGCCGAACTTCTGACTCCATCTTGATGGCCTGGCTGCTCAGAGCCTCGGCAACTTCAGAGCCCATCAGCTGTCGAAGTTTCATAGTTCAATGCTCAAAGAGACAGAATGCAGAGGCATGGGGCAAAGCTGTCTATTTGAGTTTGAGGGCTTACAGCTTCAGGTCTCGGGCTTTCGGTTTTTGTTTTCACTGCACGGTTTCGCAACAAAAGACTTGCTGTTACAGCACTGAATCCGACAGACCCTGGACCCTAATTCAGCTCCTGAAACCGAAAACCAAAAAGAAGACCCAAACCTCCCAATAGCACCCCTTCAACCCTAAACCCTAAATCTGAACCCTAAACTTTAAGTCGGCAGGAAGCAAGCAAAGTTCCGCTTTCCGTCGATGACCTGCGGGTGGTTCTGGCAAGCTGCCAGGCTCGCGGTTTCCGAGGGCATCCTTATTGTAGCACGGCAAGGGGGTTGTTGTCCCCGGGGGGCCCAGCTAGTATGCAACTAGACCTCAACCTCATTCAAGATTGAAGCCCCCTACGGCTGACGTATTCGGAACATTATTCTGTTGAGCCGGGTGTCTTGTTTAGGGGTTTAGGGTTTAGGGGTTTAGGATTTAGGGTTTAAGGGTTAAGGGTTTAAGGGTTTGGGGTTTAAGGTTAAAGGGTTTAAGGTTTAGGGGTTTAGGGCTTAAGGGTTTAGGGTTTTGGGGGTTGAGGGCAAGGGTGTAGGGTTTAAGGGTTTGGGGTTTAAGGTTTAAGGGTTTAAGGTTAGGGGTTTAGGGTTTAGGGCTTAAGGGTTTAGGGCTTTGGGGGTTGAGGAGGCGGGTGCTTAAGCAAAACCACGTAGTGTCGAAGCTTCAATAAGGTTTAGGGATACCCCTAGGGTTTAGGGGTTTCGGGTTTAGGGTTCAAGGGCTTAGGGGTTTAGGGTTTTGGGGGTTGAGGGTTTGGGGGTTGAGGGTAAGGGTTTAGGGTTTAAGGGTTTAGGGTTTAAGTGTTAAGGGGTTAAGGTATGTAATTTAAGGTGTCCGGGGCCGGACACCTTAAAGTAACCCTCAACCACACACCTACTGTGAACCCTAGAACTTGCACACAGCCCTCGCCCTCAACCCACTTCCAAAAGCAGCCGAAGACAACAAGGCCTAAAGCCCTGCTATTCTAAACCTTTGCAAACTAAACCCCGAAAGTCTTTTGCTGCGGGCCCTGAATCCTTCAAAGGCTGGACAAACGGTCACTGCCTGACCTGAGTTCGTCAGTTTCGGTCTCAGGCATGCAGGATTTTGGTTTTCGGGATTTCTTTATTAAGGTGTTAAGAGCCTGGCGGCTTCCGGTTAGTGGATTTGTTTGAGTTCAGGGTCTAGTTGCAGCTGAGGTTCGGCACGGGGTCTGGGGTTGTAAGGCTCTTGCACGACAGTCAGAGACGGTTTAGGGTTTAGGGGTTTAATGGGCCCGGCCTCTGGTTTTTGCAGACCCTAAACCCCTAAACCCTAAACCCTTAAACCCTGAAGCCTCAACCCTTCAACCCTAGACCTCAGGCTTCCGTGGCCTCCTGGACCTCCTTACTTTAAGGTGTCCGGCCCCGGACACCTTAAATTACATACCTTAAACCCTTAAACCCTAAACCCTTAAACCCTAAAGCCTCAACCCCTAAACCCTAGATCTCGGGCTTCCGTGGCTATTGTGTATGCTTTGGCTTCAAGGGCCAAGGTTGTTGGGTTGTGGGTTGTAGCCCCGAAGCTTAGCCCGAAAACTGGAAAGCCAGACTTACATAGCCAATCACGAACACCTACAACCCAAAACGCCGACACCCTTTAAGTGCAACAAGGTCTGGACTCGGAGGCTGCCGGGGCGCCCACCCAACACAGGACATTTGGATGTCGGGGTATCAGGGCAGCTTGGGAAAAAATTGGGCAGCATTCCGTTCCCCATGAACGGTCTTGAAACTATAGAGCAGTGCTGCCCGAGCCTTTCCCGAAAAGTGGGATTTGGTTGGGGTTTTGTTGGGGTTTGGTTGGGGTTTTGTTGGGGTTTGGTTGGGGTTTTGGTGGGATGTGATTGGGAAGTTGGTGGGGTTCGGGTGGGATGTCGTTGGGAGGCGGTTGGGGTTTCAGTGGGATGTTGTCGGTAAGGTGCTCCCACCGCGAAACTCCCACAAAATCCCCGCAACATCCTGCCCTGACCCCCAACTGGTCCCTGCCTCGTTCCGTATGCTGTCGGGCTCAGGAGCCCTGCCAGGAGCCCGATGCTAGGATGTTCGCAGGAGCTTTGACGGTGCCCTAAATCAATTGCACCAGCACCCGAAACGTTGACAGCGATTTGAATACTGCAGCCAATAAACAAGGGAAGCAAAATTCGTCTGGAGGCAGTTGGTGACTAGGCACTTCACTTAGTTAGTAGTTCTGGAGCTTCCCGTGCATGGCAACAGACGGCACAGCTGACATCCAAGATCGGCGGTCCTCGTATGACCTGACGATTTCATCCGACGACGATGCTTGGAACGACCTTTATGCCGCTGTGCTAGGATGCCTGAGACAAATCCCTATTTCCACATGGAAAAGCAGCAATCGGAAGAACGTTCGTTCAAAACACGAGCCGGTTGCACATCAGATGTGTCTGGGCCTGTATGCCGGCCCGAATACGAGTGGGCTGCCAGGCATCACGCAGGCCACATACTTGTATCGGGGGCTGCTCCGTGGTCTTCTGAGGCTGGGGCGGCTAGCCCATGACGACGTACCGATTACGTGTACGAGCATCCAGGTGAACCGCAACCTGCATACGATCCCTCACAGAGACTCCAACAATGCAGGTGAAAGCTTCATTTTGGGTCTCGGGTCGTGGGATGGAGGCCGGCTGTTTGTCCAGCAGGATCGAGGACCTCATAGGTATGTGCTGAAGGAGTCGATCCCTGGAATTGGTCGCAAGGGCCGTGTCCTACGAGGTAACGCTATGGATATCAGTACTCTGCGATGCTTTGACGGAAATCAAATCCATTGCACGATGGATTTCACTGGAGACCGATATTGTATCATTTACTACTGCCTGGGTCGGAACTACGCACGAATCCCGGCGACAGTCCACAAACGTCTTCAGGACTTTGGCTTCCTTCTGCCACCAGTAGCAGTGGCCCCAGAAGCTGTTCCAGTTATTGCTGCAGATCACACGGAAAACCCGTCGAGCGACTCTGACTGTGGCTCATCGTCGCATGATCTTGCTGCAACAATCGATGCACCAATGTCCGAGTCTGGCTCGTCGGTCGCTTCTGATTCTGCTCGTGGAAAGGATTGGCTCTCAAGTGGCTCCGCAGCTACTACGGTTGATCCCCCGCCCAACTCGTCGGATGGACCTGGGAATGCCGACTGGCTTTCTGCAAGCATCCCACATGCACAATTTTCGCTTCCAGCTCTGGGTGTTTACGCAGAACAAGTGTTGGGTCTTTTGCCATCCTTTTCGGAGGCAGAGGACACGTCTCATGCTTGCTTCTTATGGAGAGATGCAAGAGCCCGACCTTCGTGTCGACCCTGTGGCTCCTCGTCGATGCCCAGGTGAGTTGCCACTCCGTTCAGACAGATTCTTAGTTTCTTCAACCAGTCGCCGGTGTCAAAACAAGTGGATCTCGGGGATCAGGGCCCTCGGTGTCGAGTTGCTTACCTTTGGATCTAGAATCTAGAGCCTCTCAAGTTTGCAAAAATATCCTGAATCAGACTTGGAACCGTCTCAGATCAGAACGCCGTTGCCACACCTGTTAACCACAGCACATCTTTGTTGAAACAGCCGAAGCCTGGAGGTATGCCATTTTAGGTTTATAAGGTTTGGAGTCCTATGGGTTTGGGGTCTTAGGGCTTCGGGACGGGGAGTTAGGATTTGGGGTCTGAGGGTTTTGCGGTCTTAAGTCTTAGGTGTGTGTGTGTGTGTGGGTGTGTGTGTGTGTGTTGTGTGTGTAGGGTCACTAGGGTTAAGGTTTCCCCCCTGACCCAATGAGTCACCCGTCGCCAGGACAATGGTTTTTGGCTGCTCTATGATATGCTCGAGCACCGGCAACTCGCAAGGACTTCAGGCTGTGCATTCCGGAGCTCTTGAGTCTTAAAGCATTTCACGGTCGCTGCTCCTTTTGTTTCTAGACACTAGGGGTGCTTCTTCCCCGGTGTCGGCAGTGGGGACAGACTGCAATTCTGAATCAGTTCAAGTTCATGTGTTGTGTTTGCGAGTTTTGAAGACAGCCTCAGGGATGAAAGCTTGATCATTGTTTGTCAGCCCTTATGAACTTCAGGGCATGTGCGGCTGTGGGCCGGGGGATTGAGCTTGCTTGCTGGAGCTTGATTCTTCTCAACATTGGAATGTGTGTCGATCTTGCCGCCGAACAACAGCTTGGGCAGGTATGCTGGGGCAGTTTCAGTCGTTTCAATCACAGCAGTTGCAGGCCCGCATTTAACTTAGTTCAGCTGCAAGTTCAGAACCGGGATTAGTGCTGAAGTCCTGGAGTTTATTGCATTTGGAACTTCGGTAGGATGACAATGGCCCGCATTTAGCTAAGTTCAGCTGCAAGTTCAGAACCAGGATTTGTGCTGAAGTCCTCGGTAGGATGGCACTGACTGATGCTGTCTCGGAGCGACCTGCCTCTGAATGGGACGCCTTCAGTCTTCCTTTCGGTGTGGCCACTGTGGATGAGTTCCAGCAAAGGGCTGTGGTCAGCAGAGATGATGACAACGTTGTAGAGTGGCAGTGGCTACGACTTCATGCCTGGTGCGAAATTGGAACAGCGCCGGGCAGGATGATGGCTGCCAATCGGGAGTCCATGCTGCAGGACTTAGCACGCTGCCGGGTTCCAGACAGTGAGTGGAAGTACAGAGGGACTGCCGCAAGTTCAGATGCCGCAGCGACCGGACGGCGAGGCCACGGGCTGGGAAGCCGAGCATTCTTCGTGATGATTTTGTGGCTCATGAAGAATAAGAGCTTGAAGGCCCAGGCCAAGATCAAGGCCCTGGGACTTTTCCTCGGGATGGCTGGGCTTTGCTTGGCCTCGCAGAACACAGGTGACATAGCCTTCTCTTTCACTGCTATGCTGATAGATCCTCGTGGTGCTCTGAGGCATGCTGAGTTGTCGTTTGATGCATTTGGAATCTGCCGAGATACTTGGGCACTCTTCTTGCAAGAGTGTTCGGGGGGACTTCGGATATGGAATATGCTGTCCGCGACATTGCATCACGACACCTGTGTCGGGTGCTTCACTACAGGATGTTTTGTACTTTTTGCTGTGGATCTCTTGCCATCCAAAGGGCCGTGCTTCGGAGCAGAATTTGATGAGATGCTTGGTCGATTTGACGCTGCCGGGAGTCATTGCTGGGTTGGGCGAGCGGTTGACTCAGATGGCACATGCTCTTGTCAAGAAGGAGCTGGCGGTCCTGCCGACACTGCGATCCAAACACGGATTTGCTCGGAGGCAGGCCGATCCTGTGAATCGCATGATCCTCTTGTATCGATTCTTGGCGCTTTTCTGGTTGGCTCTTTTGACTTTAACTTACGGATTAAAAAGGAAGCTAAAGTTTATCTTTCAGCTTGGGTTGAGAAGTCAGCCAAGGCTTGCGGCGAGAGAAGCTGAACAGGCTGCGAACCGCAAGGACACATGAGGACATCGGAGCTGCGAACATCTACTTGCTGCGGTATGAGGCTTACTTAGATTGCATGCTGCATCATCAAGCACTGACGAGTGCCTTCGTCCAGGAGCGGCAGATCGCAGTCGCTTGGGACCCGTCGTCGTATGCAGGCAAAGAAGTCTTGGTGGCTGCCATATACAGTGCTCGTCTGGGCAAAGCTTCGTGGCTGCTGAATCAAGAGCTCAATCCGGTTATGGTTTCGGATTTGGACGCCGCATTGATGCCATTGGCGAAGGCTTCCAAGTTGAAACGAGTTGCTGGATACAACGAGCTTCGTGGCCTTTCAGCTTCACTGAGAGGAGTCGGACTCAGCTTGCTGGACTTTCGTGTTCCGCCAGGACTTTTCCTCCGGCCGCTTGCAAGGAACGAACTGAGGGTGCAAGCCCCAGACGGCCGCTGGTTCATTTGGAGCCGGGATAGCCAAGCTGCATTCCCAGAGATTCCCGACGATCTTGATCTGGGCGGTGTGCCAATCATCATTTCAATCACGGATCAGGGACCATGCAACATGAGTGCACTCAATTTTCTCATGTTTAGCACCCAAGCCATAATGCTCCACTCCCAATTCGATGCCTTCCACCGTGGGTGGAATGACTTGAAGCTGGCATGCAAACGCACTACAAGTCGTGCTTGGAAGAAAATCCTTGAGCTCACCTTGGTCGCGAACCTTTCATATGCTCCGTACGGAACGAGCCAATTTTTTTACAAGAAAGTTGCACGTCTGAACGAGTTCATGTCGAGCAATTCCTGCAGTTCGCCTGTGTGGAAGGAACATCAGCACTTGATCTGTCGAGAAATGCGAGTGGCGGAACCGAGGACGCCGGAGGACTCACAGCGACTTTTCGATGAGCTGAGAAATACGCCATCTTTCACGAGCAAGGGACCACCCATCAAGCTGATGCGGTGGTTTTCCTTTTTTGAGAGTATGGCGTTTTTGGAGGGCTCGTTCTACTTGCACAAGCTCGTCCTGGGCCTGGGGCAGTCTCATGGGGCAGACGATGCGGATGACAATCCCGACTTCACTTTGCCTCAAGAGACTGACCCGGCGAGAGAGCTACAGCGATTGAAGGCGAAGCAAGGCTCCTGGAAACTGGCACCGAAGCTGATCAACAGCCACTCCATGGCTGTGAAGGATGCCGTAATGGCCGTTGGGAAGGCGACCTGGAAGCATCATGCGGCAAGGGCCAGGGAGGTCAAGAACAGCATGCAGGTTCTGGCCTACAACATCTCGTGCTCAGGATCTCATGTTTCAGTCGTTGCGATCTGATGGCTTAGGTCCGAGTCTTTCAGGTTTCAAGGGTTTTGATTTTTAAAATAAGCTTTTCCAGGTTTTATTTAGGGTTGAGGGTTGAAGGTTTAGAGCTTAGGGTTTAGTTTAGGGTTTAGTGTGTGGGCTCATGCTTCGACAAACATCACCCGAATAAGGGCTTCTTTTGCATACAGAGGAACAGAACATATTCAAACCACAAGGTCTGAACTTCAGTTTCTCAATCTGTGAAACCTCGTGTGAAGGATCCAAGTATTGGGCCGTGGAGCTTGAGGAGATGGTTTCGGCATCTCTCTGGGATGTCAAGATGCTGCAACACACGATGCCGCGGTTCAAAGGCCATCCTGACGCTTTGGAGATTCACATGGAGCTTTTTGACAAACTGCTTGAGACACGAAGCATGTCGTTGGTGACGTTCCATTGCCTTCCACCCAACTGCTACCACCACTGCCTAGCAGTGGAGGATGATGTTGCTGCCCGAGCACGGGATGCGGCTAAGAAGCACTGGACGTTCCTTCTGGAGGCAGAGTCTGCAGAACGAGAAGGCCATCCCATCCCCGCCCTTGAGTACATGCATTGGCGACTCAGCCCTGCTGTGAGAGTTCTCTTTCTCGCATTCGAGGAGGACCGACGCCTTGGCCTCGAAGGCTCCAAACAGTCGCATGCCAAGAGGCTGCAGACCGTCTTCGCGAAACACCTGGGCGACAGTCGCTTGATAGAGAATGCACACCAGCATGCCAAGGACATCTTCCGTGCCAGCAAGCAGAATACTTTCTCAAATACGGCGCTTTTTTCGAAGATCTTGGGCTCCGGTGTCTTGGAGCAGAGGGGCCTGGATGTGGTGAAAAGCTTGATGGCTGACAAAGTGCTGTCACCAGCTCCCAAAACTGGCAAGCAGCTGCCTGTTGCCCAACTCATGAGGGCATCTTCCCACAAGCTTCCGAAAGACATGCAGGACCCAACGCCTTCCTTTGAGCCTAAACTAAAACCCTAAAGCCCCCTTAACGTCCTTAGACCCTAAACCCTAAAACTCTTAACCGTAAACCCTAAAACCCACAAGCCTCAAAACCCACTGTTTCGGAAGTTTGGGTGAGGATAGGGTGTTTCTTACTAAATTTACTCATTTGTTTTGGAAAATCTGTCTTGCAGTTCCGAGTTGTCTGGATTTTGGACGTGATTTGCTATTCAATTCTTAGGGCCCTGAACCCTGAGGAGCTAATGGTGCAGAAACGGAAGGCAGAAGCTTTCCCATCGCCTTCGCCGTCGGCACTGTTCCAAAGTGCAGCAGCAACTGAGTGGCTCTGGTACTATTGGGCAGCACGCCAAGAGGATACATTGCCTGCATCAGTTCACGCAAACAGTTCTTGGGTTTCCGTTTTTGCAACGCCCGGCTCCTGTCTGGCCCAACAGTCCACTGCAAGCTTGATGAAAGTCGTTGCCTCTGCAGAGTTTGGATTTTTGTCTTGGGAGTTGGAGGTTCGAAGGCGATCCGACGGCGGCAGCCACTTTGTTTGCATGCCTCGCAGGTCTGCTCTAGCTTGAAGACATATCACTGCCTTGGAGGACTGGGCTGTCATTCCTACGAAGCCTGTGCTACTGCATGAGGAGCTCGGGCCTCTGGGATGGGAACAATGTGGGCCTGCCATGTCTTTGCAGGCAAACCTCTGCTTGAAAGGGCTGCCGATCACAGTCCAGCAGATGAAGGATCTCGTCGTTTTGCTGGGCGGTGCCAAGCCTAAAGGGAACGCGAGCAGAAAGATGCTGGAGGAGGTTCTCTGGCAAATTTCCTTTCTTCCCGAGGATGTGGAGCAAGCCAAAAAGTCTGCTACTGGAACTTCTGCCGCGATGGATGAAGACGACATCGACTCCCAATTCAGTGAGGTGCTGAGTGAGCTCGGGGAGGACGAGGCAAACAAGACGGACTTGAAGGAGCTGACTGCCATTAAGAAGAAAGCCAGGGTCAAGCGACAGATGAATGTCCCACTACCAGATGAGCCTGTTCAAAAGAAGAAGAAACAAGGAAAGGGCAAAGGCAACGGCCGGGGCCGAGGCCGAGGCAAAGTTAAGCAAGAGGGCACCGCTGCCCCTGTGAAGCGAGGGCTTGTGGATAGCCTTGTGAAAAGAGCACGCAAACGCCGCAGACTGCAAGGTGGTCAAGAGCCACCGTCAGAATCACAGAAGCATTTGGATTTCTGGGTTAACTTCGTTATTAGGGCTATTAAGGTTCGGGACTTCGGCTTCAACCAGTTTCGGTTTTTGATATTTTTAACTAGCCTTCTCTATGTCTGTTTTCAATTCCTGTTTCCATTTGGAAGCTCCAAGCTGTCATTATTGACAGGTCTGCAACACAACCAGCGGACTTTACTCTCATCCAAGGTTTGGGGTTTACGGTTTACGGTTTACCAGAGTTTGTTATTGTTTAACCCTAGGGTCGGGGAGTTAAGTTGTTTGACCGTTTTTTGGTTAATGAGTCGAAACACCCAACACCTTGCCACGTGAATTGACCCAACCCTGAAAAGTTTCAACCCGAAAGCCTAAATCCTGAACAGCCCTAAGTCCCGCCTGCGATCGAGTCGAGGAACCACATGCTCCAGCCGATCCTGTGGATCCTGGTGTTGCAGAGGCAGCTGCAGCAGGACCCTCCTTGCTCGAACCGTCCGATCGGCCAATGCCTGAACCAGTAGCTCCTGCAGAACCTTCGTCGTCCGTGCCGGCCGCACGGCATGCAGGTGGCTCCAGAGGCCCGACAATCTACAGATCCCCGGAGCAGATTCTATGCAGAATGGCTCCCCCCGGCTGCACAATCGGCTTAAACCATGGGGACCACCGCTGGACCAGCAAGTTTGTTTCTGACAACGAGGTCCTCAGAGGCACTACCTACTCGCAAAAGACTTTTGATCGCGCTTTTGCTGTGAAACGGACGTGGCAAAGTGCCCTTGCCTTGGTTCACAAGCACAACTGGGAGAAATGGAATCTCATCAGGCATGATCACCCTCTGCCGCCAGACAGCCAGCAGCCGCAAGAACCTGGAGAGGTGCCGGAGGATGTTTTGGCTGCCTTGAGACCCATCATCGCCGAGCTGCCTCCGCTCAAGCGACGAGATCGTGAATTACAAGCCGATGGGTAGCCATGTGTCACATAGCTCTTTGCCCAGCTGTCCGTTGAAATGCAACTTCCTTCAGGTTTTCGGCTTCGGAACTTCGGGGTGAAGGGCTGAGGATTCATTCCATTGCAAGTTTCGTCTTATTCTCGGGCCTACAAAAGATCTTCCCAGACCACAAACCCTGCAACAGGCCGAACCACTTTCGGTTTTGGGATTTAGGGTTTACCCTGAAGCTCCTACCTCTCCAAAATGCTCCAAACATCCCACAGTCGCAGCCCTAAACCCTGAACCCTGAACCCTAAATCCTAAACCCTACCTGTAGTCTCCATTGTAGTTCTTTTTTCTCGTTAACCAAAAACTCTCTTATAGGATACTAACCATAAAACTGGTTACCTGGTTAACCAAAAAAAGGAACTGCAATGGAGACTACAGGTAAACCCTAAACCCCTAAGCCTTAAACCCAAACCGTAACCACTAAACCCTAATTTGAACCCCTAAACCCTAAACCCTCAACCCTGAACCCTAAACCCTAAACTTCAAAACCATTCAGGCTCAGGGGATCGGCACCGGGCAATTCCACGACGGGTTGTGTTTTAACTCACGGACTCACGGCAGGTGCTTTGTGAATGAAAGGTTTTTTTCGTTTAAGCCGGGATTCTTCAAAACCCGAAGCCCTGAACCCTGCATTTCACCTTCAAACCCAAGACCGATCCTCCAGTCCGACGCAGGCCTCACCCCTAAGCCTTTGTAAGTTAGGGTTTAGGGGCCTTAGGGATTGGGTTTAGGATTTATGGTTGTAGGGTTTAAACTCAAGGTTTTAAGGTTTAGGGTCTTAAGGAAGGGGCTCCGGGGCTGCCGTTGCATTTGTCGCGACTGAGGCGCCAATGACTTCGAATCCCTTCATTTACATCGAGAGCGACCAGCTGTTGAGCCTTGACCCAACTTAAACTTCAGGGGGCTTCAAACTCTGACGTGTGTGTGTGTGTGTGTGTCTCCTACGACAACGCCAAATTCGAAGCTCGAATGAATTTGATCAGCCTAGGTATTGTCCACTTTACGCTGCACGCCATCGACAGCAGAGATCAGATGCCATCGAGAGCACAAAAAAAGTTCAGCCCTGGCAAGCCTTCAACCGGGGACAATATTGGGATTTGGTTGGGGTTGTTTTGGGGTTTTGTTGTGGTTATGTTGGGGTTGTGTTGGGCTTCGAGGTGGCACCTCGAAGGGTTGTGATGGTATGGCTCACAAGTTGAAGCGGTAGCTTTTAAAGCGCTACCCTTGGGGTTTCAATGATAGAATGCCCTCCGTAAGGCGCAAAGGAAGCATCTGTATACACAACAACTCCCTTGCTGGCTCCTGGTACAGGTGTCAAGGATAAGGAGTCATCCTTGGTCGCGTTGAGAAACTCCAAGATCCGGATTCCAAGCTTGTACACAATGGTCGGAGCTCGGCTCACCCATGAACTCATCAATCCAACCTCATGTGCTCTGTCCGGCCTCGATCTCTGCGCAACCCACAACAATTCTCCAGTGATTCTTTGCGCCTTCCGCAAAGCTGCTGGGCACATAGGAAGTTCTTGTTCTGGAACCTCCTTTGCCCATTCACGCGGTAGAGGAGATGATCGACTTACATCGGGTGTACCGTATATTCGAGCGAGTTCCTCTATATAGCCTCTCTGCTTCAAAGAAAACCCAACACTTCCTTCGTCACCGGTTTCCTCCTGGATCTCCACACCCAAGAAGGCAATCGGATCATGAAGGGTTGCCCTTTGTAACGGCGTACACTCCCATCTCTCCTTAATCCAAGCAAACAAGCGACTTGCGTCACCCTCCTTTGCCAAAAACATAAGATCATCAACGTACACTATCATGTACCCAACAACCTTTCCCGAATCCGTCACCATGGATCAAAGATTTCCCTCCGTCGAACTCTGCTTCAACCGCGTCCTCCCATGAGGGCCTTCCCATTCAGCCTCCGATAAGACCTTATCCCTATGAAGGCTCCACCACCGCGGCGCTTGTCGCAGTCCGTAGACAGCACGAGTGACCTCCCACAGTTCACCCGGACTGGTGATGTTCAACTCCTCTAGCAGTTTGGGCGGACGAAGCAAAATCTTGGAGCCCTCCTCAGGTGGAATACCAGCTAACAATTACACCAGCGAAGACCCCAAACAGAATGCATCGAATCATACCGGTTCAAGTTGGAATGTGTTGGATCCCAAACTGGCTTCGCCAGCAGATTTTGTGCAGAAGAATTAGGCATTGGGCGATATATTTCTGCGAAAGAAGAGTGGGTGGTGGGACTCAAGCATGTAGGAAGGTTTTTGGGAGGGTCCAGGGAGCATCGTTCAGAGGATCTTGCTGCAACACCATGCACGGAAAACATGCACATTTCTCCCGCAACTGCCACATTGTTGCCGCCTTTGCAAAACAGGATACATGGCCTCTGCTGCAAACGTTCGCGGACGAAGTGCAAAAGAGCTTGGTGTTCGCTTCGGTTGGCTGTCGGACGCGAAGAAAACGAGAACTTTGCCGTGCATGTTTGGCAAGAAAGGTAGGAAGGGATTTGTCGGCTTACAAGGCAAACAAAAAGCTCTCTTAACACGGAACCAATCACGTTTTCTCTGCTGACCGAACGAAGAGCATTGTCCACAGGATTTTGTTGCCGCAGGAACCGCACAATGAAAAAACGCAACTTCCCCACAATTTTCATAACATTACCGTTTTGCAAAACAGGATTCCTTGCCTCCGCTATAGACACTGGCGGAAGAAGCACAACAAAGGGTGCTATATGGATCGGTTGGCTGTCGCACGGGAAAAAAGTGTGAACTTTGCCGCGCAATTTTGGCGAAAAGAAGCGCGCACAGGGGTGCGTCGGCTTACGACACAAAACAAGAATCTTTCTTTGCACGGAACCATTCACGACTTTTTCCTCAGACCGAACGAAGATCCATAGAATCTTGGTACCGCAGAAACCACGCACGGAAAAAACATGCAACATTGCCGTTTTGCGAGACAGGATATGTGGCCTCTGCTGTAGACGTCTGTGGAAGAAGCACGAAAGAGGTTGGTATACAGATCGGTTGGCGGCCACACGGGAAAAGGTAGGAACTTTGCCGCACGAACTTGGGAAAAAGAAACGCAAAGGGGTTTGTCAAACACAAATCTTTCTTTACACGAAACCGTTGACGATTTTTTCCGCCGACAAAACGAAGAACGTCGTCCACAGCCGCAGAAACCACGCACGGAGAGACACACAAGTTCCCCTTTACACGGAACCATTGACGATTTTTTCCGCAGACAAAACGAAGAACGTCGTCCACAGGATCTTGCTGCCGCAGAAACCACGCACGGAAGAACACACAACCTTCCCGCAACTGTTACAAATTGCTGCCTTGCAAGACAGGATACCGGATACCTGGCCTCTGCTGTAGACGTTTGTGGAAGAAGCACAAACGAGGTTGGTTTACGGATCGGTTGGCTGTCGCACGGGGAAAAGTGGGAACTTTGTCGCGCAATTTTGGCGAAAAGAAGCGCGCACAGGGATGCGTCGGCTTACAACACAACAAAAATCTCTCTTTACACGGAACCATTCACGACTTTTTCCGCAGACCGAACGAAGATCCATAGAATCTTGGTACCGCAGAAACCACGCACGGAAAAAACACGCAACATTGCCGTTTTGCGAGACAGGATAAGTGGCCTCTGCTGTAGACGTCTGTGGAAGAAGCACGAAAGAGGTTGGATATACAGATCGGTTGGCTGCCACACGGGAAAAGGTAGGAACTTTGCCGCGCGAACTTGGGAAAAAGAAACGCAAAGGGGTTTGTCGGCTTACATCGCAAACACAAATCTTTCTTTACACGAAACCGTGACGATTTTTTCCGCCGACAAAACGAAGAACGTCGTCTACAGGATCCTGCTGTCGCAGAAACCACGCACGGAGAAACACACAAGTTCCCCTTTACACGGAACCATTGACGATTTTCCCGCAGACAAAACGAAGAACGTCGTCCACAGGATCTTGCTGCCGCAGAAACCACGCACGGAAGAACACACAACCCTCCCGCAACTGTTACAAATTGCTGCCTTGCAAGACAGGATACCGGATACCTGGCCTCTGCTGTAGACGTTTGTGGAAGAAGCACAAACGAGGTTGGTTTACGGATCGGTTGGCCGTCGCACGGGGACAAGTGGGAACTTTGCCGCGCAAACTTGGCGAAAAGAAGACCGCACAGGGGTGTGTCGGCTTACAAGGCAAAATAAATATCGTTCTTTACACGGAACCACTGACGAATTTTGCCACAGACCGAACGAAGAACTTCGTCCACAGGATCTTACTTCCGCAGAAACCAAGCACGGAGAACACACACACACACATAACTTTCCCGCAACTGAGTTAATCCGACCCTCAAAAACAGCACAACGATATTGGGGTAGGATCGCCGGGCAAGGCAAGGAAACCCAAAAGGGAAGCCCAACCCGAAGAGGAACACAAGCTGCAAGCGTACCTCTTTTCTCATTATTTGAGCCAAAAATCATGTCATTGGCACATTAAGCCACACAGTCAGACATGTTCCCTATACAAGGACAGGGAACGTCGTCTTCGATCAACTAACTGTTACAACATTGCTGCTTTGCAAAACAGGATACCTGACTTTTGCTGTAGATGATTGCGGAAGAAGCACGAAGCAGGTTAGTATACGGATCGGTCGGCTGTCGCGCGGGAAAAACGGGCAACTTGCCGCACAAACAGGGCAAAAAGAAAAGCGAAGGAGTCGGCTTACATCGCAAACAAATATTTTCCTTACACGGAACATTGACAATTTTGCCGCATACAAAACGAAGAACGTCGTCCACAGGATCTTGCTGCAGCAGAAACCACGCACGGAAAAACACACACAACTGTTACAGCATTGATGCCTTGCAAGACAGGATACCGGATACTTGGCCTCTGCTGTAGACGTTTGTGGCAGACCAGGCGCCCAGAAACGAAACATTAAGGGAACCCAGCGGGAGCTCAGGCCCTCTGCTGCGGCCCGCCCGTCCAACCCAGGAGCCCAGAAAGGAAACAGCAGGAAGGAAGCCCAATTGGCAGCCCAATCCCTTTGCCGCGGTCCACCCATCCAATCCAGGAGTCCAGAACGGAAACATAGGGAGGTAAACGGATTGCTGTGGCCCAAGGAAACATGGAGGGAGCCCAACGGGAGTCCAGGTCCAACCCAGCAGCCCAGAAAGGAAACATGAAGGGAGCCCAATGCGAGCCCAGGTCCTTTGCCGCAGCCCACCCGTCCAAACCAAGAGCCCAGGAAGGAAACATAAAGGGAGCCCAATAAAGCCCAGGTCCTTTGCCGCGGCCCACCCGTCCAACCCAGCCCAAAAAAGAATTGAAGGGAACTGAATGGGAGCCCAGGTCCTTCGCCGCGGCCCACCCATCCAACCCAGGAGCCCAGGAAGGAAACATGAAGGGAAGTGAATGGGAGCCCAGGTCCTTCGCCGCGGCCCACCCGTCCAACCCAGGAGCCCAGAAAGGAAACATGAAGGGAACTGAATGGGAGTCCAGGTCCTTCGCCGTGGCCCACGCGTCCAACCCAGGAGCCCAAAAAGGAAACATGAAGGGAGCCCAACGAGAGTCCAACCCAGGAGCCCAGAAAGGAAACATGAAAAGCCCAATGGAGTTCAAGTCCTTTGCCGCGGCCCACCCGTCCAACCCCGCCCAGAAAGGAAACATGAAGGGAACTGAATGGGAGCCCAGAAAAGAAACATGAATGGAGCCCAATGGGAGCCCAGGTCCTTTGCCGCGGCCCAACGGTCCAACCCAGGAGCCCAGAAAGGAAACATGAACGGAACCCAATGATAGGTTCTTTGCCCCGGCCCACCCGTCCAACCCAGGAGCCCAGGAAGGAAACATGAAGGGAGCCCAATAAAGCCCAGATCCTTTGCCGCGGCCCAGGAGCCAAAGGAAACGCGAAGGGAAGTGAATGGGAGCCCAGGTCCTTCGCGGCGGCCCACCCGTCCAACCCAGGAGCCCAGAAAGGAAACATGAAGGGAGCCCAATAAAGCCCAGGTCCTTTGCCGGTGCCCACCCGTCCAACCCAGGAGCCCAGAAAGGAAACATGAAGGGAAGTGAAAGGGAGCCCAGGTCCTTCGCCGCGGCCCACCCGTCCAACCCAGGAGCCCAGGAAGGAAACATGAAGGGAAGTGAATGGGAGCCCAGGTCCTTCGCCGCTCCAACCCAGGAGCCCAGAAAGGAGCCAGGTCCTTTGCCGCGGCTCACCCGTCCAACCCCGCCCAGTAAGGAAACATGAAGGGAAGTGAATGGGAGCCCAGGTCCTGCGCCGCGGCCCACCCGTCAAATTCAGGAGCCCAGTAAGAAAACATGAAGGGAAGTGAATGGGAGCCTTCGCCCCGGCCCACCCAATTTAGGAGCGAAAGGAAACATGAAGGGAGCCCAATAAAGCCCAGGTCCTTTGCCGGTGCCCACCCGTCCAACCCGGGAGCCCAGAAAGGAAACATGAAGGGAAGTGAATGGGAGCCCAGGGCCTTCGCCGCGGCCCACCGTCCAACCCAGCCTTCGCCGCGGCCCACCCGTCCAACCCAGGAGCCCAGAAAGGAAACATGAAGGGAAGTGAATGGGAGCCCAGGTCCTTCGCCGCGGCCCACCCGTCCAACCCAGGAGCCCAGAGAGGAAACATGAAGGGAAGCGAAGGGGAGGTTAGGTCCTTCGCCGCGTCCCACCCGTCCAACCCAGGAGCCCAGAAAGGAAACATGAAGGGAGCCCAATGGGAGCCCAGCCAGTTTGCCGCGGCCCAGCCATCCAACCCACCGCGGCCCACCTTTCTTCTGAGGAGAGAACCCCAAACCGTACCTGTTTGGAAAAAAAACGCAGTCTTGATGTCTGTAATCCACGCTTGAAGGCCTTGGTCTGATGCGCTAATCAAGCATGCTCTTAGCACGTCAGCAGGGATGCCTCCCGCAAATAGCTCTTGTGCCGGATTCTTCTCCTCATAGTTACCGCAGGCAACAATACGGCATTTGCGTCTATAAAGCTTATCATCCTTTCCAGGTTTTGCTGTAAATACTCCTTTCGCGGGTAGCACTTGCACCCCAGATTGGGCTGCAGCACTTACAGCATCCTTACCCTTCAATCTACGGATTCACTTCATATTCACAAGGGCTTCAACCTCTTCAATAGCCGACTGTCTCGAGGCATGCATGTTCCTTCGAACTTCGGCCGGGGAAACGTTATGAACAACCTTCAAAGGAGAACTTAGGTTTCCCAAAAGCTTTTCTACGTGCGGTGTATAAAAGTCTTCATCTACACGCCTTACAGTGGGCTCCATAAGCTCCTTCAACTCTGCTCTGGGATTTAGCTCCTCACCCTTAGTTTACACATCTGCCAAGACATGGTCCTTAGGGTGGGAACTCCTATCTTAGGGATTATCGGTGCCAGGATTTGGCAATCAGGTTCGTTGCTTGACTCGTCAAGCGCCTCAACTGCTCTCACACAGCACGGGGGTTCACTGCTGGCACGGCTGCCTCCTTGTTGGACCTTCTTACGGATTCTTGGTGGCATGCTCCTAGTTCTTACGGAACCCGAGTCCGGACCTTCAACTCCACTTGCACGCGGGTGACCTGACCTCACTGGTGACACACTGCAATAGTGCTGTGGACCTGACCTCACTGGTGACACACTGCAAACATTACCAACCAAAGGGACCTGTGACGGTGAATCCGACGGGAAGATGCCTTGAACCTGAAGCGGATCACAGTACTCACCATCCTGTCCCACATATTCCCTCGACTCGAAATCTTCAATCAACATCTGAATCTGGAGTGCGTCGACATCACTGAATTCACATTGGACCTGTGACTGCGGTGAATCCGATGGGAAGATGCCTTGAACCTCAATCGGATTATCTCCGGGACCCCACTCATCCTCCCAAAACCCACAACTACTGCCCTGAGCTATTTCATTCCCATACATAGGTGGACTGGTAGAACTACCCGGACGTCCGTCCTGAGTGAGTTCCTGGGTAGATGGTGTTGTTACGGGTCTGTCAAGATCATCACGGTGCAATGGCAGGTGAACCTCATGTTCCCTATCATGAACACTCCTTGGCGGCCTCGTTCCTTCCGGAATCACGACTCCAAGTCCCGCAATGGGGTCCGGGGTTCCTCACATCCAACGTACGGTTCTGCAAAAAACTTGGTATCTGCCTTTGCTGTCTATCATAGACACACACCTCTCCGGTACGAAGTGCACTATTGTCCGGGTTATCAGGCCTTAAGACTCCTTCTGGATGCACACCAAACATAACCCTCTTAGCGGCTTCCTTTGACATTCCCATTTCAACAAGATCCTCTTGATAGAGGAATGACAGATCTTCAACCTCCGTTACGCCCAAACGTGTTAAGCGCTGGTATTCATCTATCACACCCCTTTCTCTTAGAAAATCTTCAAAATCAAGCTGGTAAAGCTCAGGGTTCGTGTTGTGTGCTGGAAACCCTCGGGTATAATCCCATCCTATAATGGGAGTCCTTGAATCCTCCTTGCACGTCATCTAGAATTTCACTATGCTCCTCCTGGGAACCATGGGTTCCAGGCTCTGCATCCTGCGAGCTACCGGCTCTTATAACCTTAACCACCGGGGTTTCAACCTCCAACTCAAGGGGCCTAAACCCTAGGTCCTTAAGGTGTTGTCGCTTATCTGCTGAAATCTTCCTTGATCCAAGCGGACAATACCCAATCAACACCCAATCGTGCTGCCTGCGTAGAGCATGAGGCTTGCGCGGGTCAAATGACACTGCCTCACTCGACAATGCCCTCACTGAGTCGGATGTCCAATCCGGGTCCTTGAACCGCTGCGAACTCTTACCTTTCACAAAATCTTCATCTATCCAAAGCTGAACGTTACCCGGTATCAAGACCACATGATTGGTGGAACCCCACTCATTCCTATGGTCTCGGTGCACTGGGACTTCGTTTGCCTTCATAACCATCACAGAGTTCCAGCCTTCAACACTTGAGTCATCAGGTTCCTTAAGGGCAAGCCGGAGGTACTTATTCAGGAACCTTGCCAAGCTTGGGTACTTATAAGTTCGTGTGGTTACTCCCCTATTCCCTCCATGGCAATAGGTTCCAAACACGGACTTTCCTTCCAAGTCCCCTCGCCTGTCCTTGGTACCTTCTTCCTCCCTTGTCCAAGCTTCCAAGATCTCATAGGCAGTCTCCTTAGTGATAGCATCATCGGCTAAGGCAACCTTGGAAAGTCGCTCAACCTCAGGCTGTCTAAGAACCTTACACTCATCTTTCCCCTAATTCGCCTTTCTGGTGCCTCAAGTGAATCCCTCAGCATCTCCTAGGATCTCTTCTACCCCAACAAGAGGTAGCTCAACCCCTTCTGCATTAGGGTCTACGGCATCGGGCCTAAACCCCTTAGAGGCTACTAGGGTTCCTTGGTCTGTGATCAGCACGTGTCCATCCGGTATCGTGAGATGGGGAACACCATACCGATGCTGCACCCACCGGCCCATCAGCTGACGAACTGCGTCAGCCGGTCTTTTGACCTTGTGTAATACCGGTTGTCCAAAGGCTGGCAAAGGACTCAAGTTGCATAGCTGTCTGTTATGGCTCTCGGTAGCCCATCTAGCAGCTAGAGGCCACCAGCAGGTTGGCAGATCTGCGGCTCGAAGCAAGGTACGAATCCTAGACTCAACCCAACCGATTGTACGTTCAGCTAAACCATTTGCACGCTTATCAGTTGGCAGGGTATACCGTACGGACACTCCTTGGTTGGCTAACCACTTCGACAATGCATATGACGTAAATTCAGTGCCAGGGTCGCAATGCATCGTTTTCACTGGGTAGCTACGGTTTATCTTAAGTACCAATTTCTGGACCGCCTCTGCCACATCCGCACCTGACTTGCTTCTCAATGCGACGAAATGACGAAACACCACTTGGTCCACAGGCTTCTTAAGATCTTCGATGTGTGTTTCAAGTTCCTCAGGATCAAGGTCGACATTAAAGGCCTCCTCAGTATCACAAGTTAGATGTTCCCCTTGTTGCGTATCTTCAAATTGCACCGCCTTTTCAAAGGAAAACACTCCTCCTCGGACGAAGTCCCTTTCATCTACCTTTGAACTGAACAACTCATCAACCTGATCATGCCCGGAATTCTGTGGCGTTTGCTCTGCAATCTGTCCTTCAGGATCGGGCAAGGAGTGTTCGTAGTCGTCCATGTCATCGGGAGCTGAGAGACCCTCAGGTACTGACTTGGACCCTTGGTGTCCCTTGCTTGTAGGCTCACCAGGTACCCTTGGAAGGGCTGTTACAGGAACCCTGTGCGCAGCAACCAGGCCGTATCTTAGGACTGGCTTACCCGTAACGCAAGACTCATCCCTGCCTTGCTCCCCAACCGGAACCGGACCAAAAAGGTCAACTGATAACGTGAAGGATTGCGGGTGTGGGACGCGGCGATGCTGCAGGCCTGTTGCAGCTCCCTCCACACAAAACCTACAATCTCTTCTGAATGGGAGGTGGCCTGCTTGAATATGGCGTCTCCACTGTTCTACTTGGGTCGGAGTCAAACCCTTAACCCTGCAGTCCTCTTCACTATTACTTATCAGGGCTGGCGTTGCATTACCCCTTTGGAGGATCTCCCTTATCCCCTTCTTCACTATAAAGGACCTCACCCTGGAAACCACTTTGGTCCATTAGGGTATCCTGATTGCACTTAGCGCCCAAGCCCTCTGTAATAATGCGGTCCAGAACATCAACAGTTGGGAGCTGTGAATTCCCACTCAAGTCAAGGACCTTGTGATAACCTCACGAAATGCACGCGTCCACTGCCTCATCGGTGGATGTGGGAGCACATCGCCTTCGAGCGGTTGTTGCTCGAAGCTTCCTAGGTCCAGGTTTGTCAACACCTTCATTGGCCTGTTGCACGAACCTCCCAAAGAGCCTCGGTTCAACTCAATCTGGGCTCCTCCCGACCAGACTGCAAACCTCTTCGAGAGATCATCCTCCACAAGGGACTGCTCACATAGATACGGGATTCCCTTTCCCCTTCCAACAGATGCTAGGGACCAAAGAAATAAAGGCTGCAGGTTCCGCACCAATCGCCCCTCATCTCTCGGGGTCGGTGGCGTGCTAAGGAGAACAGCTATTCTTCCCGTAACTGCTCCCCAAAGCAACACCCTCCATACTCCTCCTATCTTATTCAAGTCCCATCCCTTTCCGCCCTTAGCGATGACATCCACATTCAAGACCGTCATTCCATTAGCCTTAAACCAGGACACCAAAGGATCAGGCGACGAGGGCAATTTAGAACCCAGATGCACTGCCCATCTATCAGATTTCAAGAGGGCTCTGCGAGACGACCTATTCAGGGGCAAGTCCTTAAGAAGCTCTCTTCCAGCTTCATCGTTAACCCCGGGAAGGCCTTCTGCAAGCCTTGCACGCAAGTCCGCACGCACATCCTTTAGATATGGCTGAGAAGCCACAGCACGCAATGCATCCAGTCGAGAGCCTGTGCGAGCAAATGTCCTCAACGCAGTGGTTGGATCAACTGGATTGTCCAACGATTCAATCTGACTCTGAAGGTTCTGCACTTGCTCTTCGAATTGTTGCAACCTTCTGTCCTCAAGCTCAGATATCAACGTGAGGGCCTGGTCTTCTTGAATGAATGGACACGTATTCTTACTCACACCAGTCTTCAAGAGTCCAAGAGCCGGATGGCGAACCCTCAAACCCGTACGCTTATTCCATGTCAAGCCAGCCAAGGCATTCGACCAAACTTCCAAGCGGCAATATTGTCTGTAGCTCCTTCGAACCTTCAGCGCGTGACTTATCAGGTGGGATAACTAGGGTACCCCCTTGGGTTTTCCACCACTCTTCCTTTGCGTCTCCTGCCAAAGTGACAGGTACGGTGTCTAAGTCACGAAGGGTTTCATTGAAGGGAATTACAGCATGTGTCGCTCCACTATCGAGCAGAGCAACTGGCGACACCCTCGGTTCGGGTTCAGAGACATTCAAAGTTCTTATTACTCCATTATCTCGTGTCATATTGCGCAGCGTCTCTAACTGTGCATTCAGTGCAGCCAAAGACACAGGGGTGCCTTGGTTCACGCCACCAGTCTGAGACTGTGTGCCACCTGAGGAAACATTGGTGGATTCCACCGGAACAGCCTGGACTGGCGCATCTGGAACCTGAGCACTCTTTGGCATTGCTTGATGGAGAAGAAGGGCGGCGTCTGCCAGCATAGATTTAATCTGCTGTGACTCTCCGGAAGGAGCCGGTGGAGGAGGTGGCACAGGTACTGCAGCTGACTCAGCCTTCGCAACCGTAGGACCCTTACCTGCTCCCTTTGGTTTACCTCCCTTAGGGCTACCCTCCTTACTCCCAGCCTTGCAATCCGCTGCACGGTGCCCCTTTGCTCCACAGTTCTTGCAACGACCAGATCTTTCATTAGCCGGTATTAGTTCCAATCATGCTCGAAGTTGCACTCAGATCCCTTTTTACATCCACCAGGTGAAGTGTAAAAACTGCATAGAGTCTTTCCCCCTGTACCCCCTTCAGCTGCAGCCTGCTTAGGAGGCGGTCCTCCCTTCGGAACACCCTTACCGCCCTGAGGTCCCTTTGCACTAGGTGCGGCTTCCGAAGTCTCAACCCCTTTTATCTTAGCAGGTGTACTAGGGGCCGGGTTGGCAGGTCCCTTATCCTTATCGGACTCCTTGTCCTTGCGATTATTCACGGCTTCGAATTCGCTAAGGAGTTGTGCATGCAGTTTATCCACTTTTTCATCAGTGGGCGTAAGATCAACTTGAAGCTCAGCTCGAACAAGATTGATTCTAAACGCTATCTCAGGGAACCCTTGAAGTGCCTTGAAGAACCTGCTTAGTCATTTTCGTCAAAGCTTTAACTCTCAACGCACAGTCGGGTAAAGCACCCCCTAGCTCTGACATGCGGTTGCACCAGCGACGCCAGCGACGAAGCTGGTCGATCACTTCCTGGACTGAAGCAGGAACCGGGGGGTCCTGGATGTTGCGCAGTCCTAACTCACGTTCTGCTAGCCCGCCGGGGCCGTAAATGCAAAACAGTCTGCACATGACGTTGAGCAATCCTGAAATCCTGGCCGAGCTCAGTTCTTGCCTGACGCTCTGGGGTGCTGCTGATATGATCATCCCTTCAATCCTGCGGGAAACTCTCGTACCTCGTGACGAGGGACGAGTTACGACTATGTGTGCTAGCTAACCTATTTACTCCCGAAGCTATTGAAGGTAGCTTCGCTAGAAACGAAGTTTCGACCGCTATCGTCGTTCGCAGGATAGTTGCGTCTGGCATGCGAAGACAGGATAGCTGTGACTTGGAATGGCTACAAGCATTTATGACCGTGGCCATTCTGGATAAAGTCCCCCATCAGGGGGGTAAATTTGAAGTAGAGGGGAGAGAAGGGGAACTTGGCTATCTAGCCAAGCGAGAATGGCAGCCTCTCCTCGCACACCCTCTGCTTCGCGGACGGCGAGCCCTCCGTCACCGGCTACCACAGTGATTCCGGCTAGCCCTGGGGGTGAGGTGCCGGGAAGTCCGACCACCCTGCCTACGGCTTCGCCGGACGCGCAGGGTGCGGGACCGGTGGCTCCCCTCGGAGGGATAGGGAGTCCCATCGCACTTCCGTCCTTGATGGATAGCACGCTTTACAGAGGCGTGCGGTGCTGGATAGATGCCACGAGCATCTGGCATCGCGGGGCCAGAGGCTATCCTCAAGGCGATTAGCTGGATAGAGCGCGTGGCTGAGTGGTCCACTGAGGCTAGAGCTACCCATGGGAGAATTGCCTGGGCCATGAAGGATACGGTAGTTGAGAGGCTATCGTGGAAGGCACCGTGGACGCGGAGAGCACCGAGATACGCGGCGGCTATCCTGGTCAGGTGGGAAAGGCTAGTCCTCGACACTAGCATTGCTGGAGAGTTTGGGCCTGGGCTAAGCTCCTGAAGGTCTGGGGGAGTCTCCGGTGGTCAGATCTCCAGGCTATGATCCCGAACGAACTGGCTATGGTGGAAGGTCGGCTAACGAAAACCACCGGGGCTAACAGACGCATACGTGAGCTACCCGTATGCATCTCGGAGAGAGCCTACTTCGAGGACCCAGCCTGGCTATTGGTGCTTCAACCTGCTGAAGAACCACGCGGGCTATCAGCGGGACTACCTGATGCCGCGGCTCGGGGATAAGGGTGCCTTGGAGAAGAAGATGGCTACCTGCCGACGGGCGACGGCCGGGCTACTGGCTATGGTAGGGATACCAGTGGTGGCTAGAGGATACTGGTCAGAGTGCTACCCACTGATACCTCCGGCGGATAGAGACATGCTGGGGAGATGGAAGCCAGAGGGGTCGGATACCTATATCCGCTCCTACGGCGGCCGGGTGGCTAGACTCCAGGCCATCTACGCGGAGGCGGCTAGGGCACAAGACCGGGAAGAGCAGCTAGACGAGAGAGAGATTGCAGGCGACCTCGGTGGCTGGCTTTTCCGAACTGGCAAGGCTACCGAGCACGACGCCGACAAGCTAGCTGGAGAACTGCGGGGTGGCTAATCCTGGCCTACCTGAAATTGTGGAGAGGGATCGTCGCGAAGATAGACCCGAAGAATCGGCCAGTGAGCCGGAGCTGGGACCGGAGCCGCACCGGAACCGGCCGAGGCAGCTACTTAAGAAGGCTAGGTGTACCAGCTATATCATAGTAGAGCTTCCCGGTAAGAAGTTTCGGCTACACAAGAGCCGGATGCTGGATGGGCCGTCGTCGGATATTCAAGAATTGTCAAGAATTTTCGGCTAGACCGGAGCCCGATCAGTACACTCACGTCTGCCGGCTATGTTGGCCGAAGGGCCAGGGAGAAGGGCCCCCGTCTAGTGATAGCGACACTTCTCAGGCGAGCACCGGGGACCAGGCACCAGAGCCGGGAGAGGCGGCTATCCCGTTTAGCGTGCGGGGGAAACAGCGGGGTCGGGGAGAAGGCGGTGATACTTCTGGGGGGGTGCCTCTCGGGATACACTCTTTCCTTCCCATCCCTCTGGGCGGCAGAAAGAAGGGGAGAGGGGAGAGAGAGAGAGAGAGAGAGAGAGAGAGAGAGAGAGAGAGAGAGAGAGAGAGAGAGAGAGAGAGAGAGAGAGAGAGAGAGAGAGAGAGAGAGAGGAGAGAGAATCACGTTCTTGCACTTGTGCTTCTTGTTGTCTTGCTGGCTAGAGGTTCTCAGGCAGGCTAGTCGGCATGTGCGCATGTGCTGCTTTGTGAGCTTCTGTTGGCTAGCGCTTCACACAAACGAATCTGCCGGGGCTACTGTGGCTGGAAGGGTGGCTTAACGGACCACCAAGTTTGAGGAGAGCCCACATAGTGGGCGAGCCTTCGCGCCCTCGTGGCCGGATAGCGGCCCATGGATAGGCCAGCACAGGGGCTAGACACCAGGCGAGGGACGGCAGCTAGGGCTAGGGACCCTTTTACGGTCCAGCAGACCAAGGCTAAGAACAAGCAGATGGAGAGGAGCCCGGCTACAGAAGGAGCGGCTACCACGCAGTCGTTCTCCGCAGGGATAGATCCGGCCCAGGTGGTCAACCCGGGCCTGGCACAGGCTAGGGCGGCAGCAACGGATAGCTCGGAGAGGCCAAAGTCGAGCACGGAATATCCGCGGCCCGGCGAGAGCATGAAGACCTTCCTGGCTGGATGCATGCAAGGCTACCGGGGACAACCGGACGATGTCCCGGCCTATGTGGCTAGGATGGAGCACATCTACCGGATAGGGACCTTCCAAGAGCTAGACCCGAACGAGCCGGAGCGGGCCGCTACAAAGAGGCCCAATGGGAGGCTATGGCCGAAGACGGCCGGCTAGCGCCAGAGAGAGCCGCACTCCAGCAAGGTGCCGCGGCTAATATCAACCTGGATAGGCCGACCTCCCAGCTCATCCGGGAGGAGCCAACAGAAGTCGTGCATCGGCTAATGGCGCGGCCGCCGACGGCTAGCCAGGCTAAAGGTCAACCATGGGGCCCCGACGGAGGCATGGTCGACCAGACCTGGATATACGATATACAACCTAACTGGCCCCTCAACAGCTACGAAAGGGGCGACCGCCGGGATAGAGCCCTCTCGCACTTGCCGGATAGAGGACGACAGGTCCGCAAGGGCGGGATACACGATCCGCCTTGGCTATATCAGCTAACCGATGACGACTACATCGCGGTTAGCAACAAAGCGGATAGTGCCCTGCGGCTAGTGGACAGAATCCCCGAGCAGGGATGGATAAGATGCCGAGCCAATGGGGCTACTCCTGGCGTAGGCCGCTGGGAACCAGCCGGGGCTATCTTTCGTTGTATAGTTGTTTGTGATGAGTGCGGGATAGAGCAATGCAACAAAAGGATGTGGTATTGCCTGGATACGCATGGGGATAGAGGCCATACGTGCAATGATTGCCGCCCCCCGCCTAGATCGGCTAAGGGGGCAGGCAAGGGCCGAAAGGGCCCGGGCTAGAGCACGAAAGTATGGCTAGAGGACCCCGGACACACGGCTAGAAGAAAAATGAAGGAGAGCGCATCGGCCTTGCACATGTCGGCTAGTGTGTCCTATCTGCAGCCAGAAAGAAGCGAGAGACCGGCTAGATTTTCTTGGAGACGGAAAGTCTTTCGAGGGGGGCTAAGCTGTACCCACGGATGCTAGAGCTTTCAATTTCAAGAGACAACCCTAGCTTGACAACCGGCTAGCTCTGCACGAGCTAAGCACCGGCATGGCTTCGGTTCCTGATCCAGCGGAGCTAGCAAAAGGCTCCACTGACTTCCGCTACCTTCTGACCCAGAATAGGGTCCCGGATACTTCCCAGGCTACCTTGTTCAAGGCCGGGATAGATACGCTCGCAAAGTTTTCGGCGAGTTTCAAGGACGAAGCCGATCTGAAATCGGTGCTAGCGAAAGACTTCTCGATAGAGCCGGAAAGTTCCTTGGTGAACAGGGCGCTAGCGGCTGCCTTTGTGGTAGCCTGGAGAGCGGCCCAGGCTCGTACCCGCGAACAGGCGGATAGAGAGGCGGCTAGCGAAGTCCGGGAATGGGCGAAACCCATCCCACAGACCGAGTACATGGCTATGCGCCAGGCCTTTGCACAAAAGTTTGGCGAGCCCGAGGATAAGCACATTCCTGCGAAGGAATACATTGAGCGAAAGCTTCACGAGCTAGAAACGGGCGAGTTCAGGGCGGAGCCCTTGAACGAGGTGCTATCCAGAGACGAAATTGATCCGGATGTGCTAGTCCCGCAATGGGATAGCAAAGGCACCGCCCTCATGCTCAAGAAGGCTACCTCGAAAGGGGCTATGCCATCGGGCCCAGAGCAGCTTCGTCTCCGGCTAACAGTGATGCAGAATGCCCTTCTCATGATAGGCTTGCAGCACCCCGGGCGTTCCGAGCTGAAGGATATCGACTTCCAGCTCTTTGAGAAATACAAGGATTACTTGCTGGGCGACTTTTGCTATGGGCTACGTTCCAACGATGCTAGCGGTTCCCTAGCTCCGCCTTGGACTTTGGTGCTATCCTACGAGAACGCTATCCGGAAGCAGACCTACAAGCAAATGGTCCTCAAGGGGATAGGCTTTGCTGACGCGCTAGTCCAGTCCTGGAAAGATGCGGCTACGAAGGAGCGCCACTTCACAACCCCGCTAGCACTTTGTGCTAAGCGGCCGCAGCCCTTGTCGTGGGATAACACGCAGCCGGATAGGCCTCCCAACAAGAAGGGCAAAGGCAGGGGCAAGGGCAAGGACGGCAAGGATAGCAACAAGAAGGCTAAGGCCGGCACCTTTCACCGCACTGAGGATAATAAGCCGATCTGCTTTCGGTTTAATTTGAAGAGTGGCTGCAAGAAAGGGGATAAATGTCACTTCGTGCATGTCTGTACGAAGTGCCGCGGCCAGCACTCGGCGATCAACTGCCCCGGCGCGGCTACTCCGTCCACTGCGGAGAAACAAGGGAGTTTTCAAAGCCATCTCCGTCGGCTAGCCTCCAACTTCGGGGTCGATTTGGAGATTTCCTGTGTGGATCTGGCTAGATCTCCTTCAACCGATCTGGCGACATCGAAATCGAGGGCTAAATACCTTCGGCTGGTCCAATCTGGCGCCTATGATATCGTGGCTATTTCACCCCCGGTGGCTACCTTTTCACGCTCCTCTTGGGCTAATTTCAAAGGTCCAAGGCCAGTACGTAGCTTTGCCGAACCACGTGGATTGGCGAAGCTGACGTCCAAGGAGAGAGACCGGGCTATCCTTGGCAACATTTTCGCTGATTTTTCTTTTGAAATAGCTAGTGCGGCCCTCAGCTCGGCTACCTTCTTCGTCTTGGAGCAACCCGAAGACCTTGGGGCTATGCCCGCGGGCCCCCACAAAGGGCAACGACCGGCTAGCATGTGGCAGTGGTCTGCACATAGCCAATTGGCTAGCCAGGGGCTACGCTCCGTTGCCCTGCACCTGGATAATTTTGGGGCGACTTCTGCGAAGCCGACGAGACTGCTTCTCAAAACAACGTTGGAGATGCCGGCTACTGTGCATGAGGGCCTACCGACATTCGACCCCGACGGAGGCTACCTGGGACCTCTGCCGCCTGCATCGAAGGCTACACCGACACAGGCCTCCATGCTGGCTAAGGCCTCCCAGGGCGAATGGCCCTCAGAGCTATCCCGTTGGCTAGCACAACTTGCTCTGGCTACCTGCACGGCTACTGCTGCGACTGCCTCCGGAGAGGGGGAACAACATGTGCAGGATACGACCACACCTGACGAACTCGGCTACGTCACGAACCAACCTGAAGGACCCCGGCTACAGGGCGGCCAAGGTCCACCACGGCGATGCCATCAGTACATGCTGCTGGCGAGTCCTGGGACTGGCTACGGACCTCAGCGAACCCAACATTTTGGATATCCCTCTGGGCCAGCCCCACCCGGGCCAAGGAAGGCCTACCTTTGCTGGAAGGGCTACCTCGGACCCCGCATGTGTTCGAAGAGCAGACTTCTTGGCGGCTAGACAATACCCCGTGGGAGCCTGCGCTAGCGTGGGTACCCAACTACTCGTCGGTTAGCGACCACCGGGAATTCGTGCGGGCTAAGTTCGACGAGGACGTTGAAGAGGGCCTTATGGAGAAGATGACCCTTGGCGAGTTCAAAGCAAGGTTTGGCGAGGACAGGGCTATCGCTTCCTTGGCCGTGATAGTCGAAGACGAGGAGAAGGACAAGAAGCGGATAATCCATGACGCCACCCATGGCGTAAGGGTTAACCATCAGGCAACCTGGGATAGTTGCCACTCAAGACAAAAAGAGCGTCCGTGCTAGCTGAGTGTGTTGGTCTCGCTTGGTTGTCGCTCGGCTAGCTCGCTAGCTAACTACTACTACTGCTATCGTCCTGGTGGTGTTCCGGGGATGGTGGTGGGACATAGGTGCTAGTGCACATCCACTTTACATCAGCGAGCTCAGTCGAAGGCTTAGGTTTGGATGTCAACCTATCCATAGGTCCTAGGAGCAGGTAGGCTCGATACCAAGCCTCAGACTCATCCAAAACCATCTGCCACAAAAGCTCGGAGTTATCGGATACATCTGAGAGGGCAGGTTTACTATCATGCAACCGTAACCAGTGTGCAAAGTGCAACGACGCTTCAGGACCCGGCTGTTAAGCTACTCACTCCAGGCTTTATCACTTCAGGTTTACCTGGGGCCTTAGGTGAGCCCGCTAGCTCAGTTACCAAACCCTGAAGCTGTGCCATTCCTGTAAGAACCACCTGTAAAGGATCTAATGAAGAGGAGTTGCCTTGTTCGCTAGGTCCGGCGTAGTCCTTACTTCCATCAGTGGCCTGCACCAAACCCTCACCTCCTACTCTGCGGGGGTCTGTTCCTGGATTAGGGATCCCGGGACCTAAACCATTAGGGTTCTCTTCGGGCCTTTGGGTTCCGGGGTCTAAACCAGAAGGGTTCTGCGTAAGCTTAGGGTTTCCAGGTCCTAAACCAGAAAGGTTCTGCGTAGGCTCAGGGTTCCCAGGGCCTAAACCAGAAGGGTTCTGTGTAAGCTCAGGGTTCCCAGGGCCTAAACCACTAAATCCGGGTCTGGGCGGGGGAGTCGGTTCTCCCAGTCTCACGCTTGGGACCTAGGCCTCAGAGGCTATCATATCAGACTTGATCGCAGGAGGCGGTGGTGGAGGAGGAATTGGCCCCAAATCCAAAGGCTCTTGAGGATCGGAGGCTAAAGGAATCTGACGTGGAGGTGTTGGTGCCTGAAATTCCAAGGCTCGAGAAGGAGGTGATTGATGGGAAGCGCCCATGATAGAGCCTAGACCCCTACCTAACCACCCAAGTCCAGGGATACCACCATGATTTACCAACCACGTCGAGACGTAGCCCTCCTACCATGGTCACCCTCAGGGATGGCCATCCTAAGTTCATAATTTTCAGCTACAAGTGCTTCTACCTGCGCTCTCAACCTACGGCTCTCTTCCTCTTGAAGAGACATCATCTCCCTCAACTGTCGTCGAACTTCCAACTGGATGTCACTGGAAGAAGTGGACGGTGGTCTCGGTGGCTGCGCCTCCTCTGGATATCCATACAAATGTGGTGCCGACGCATGCAATCTCTGCAGGCGTCTTGCCACATCTGGATCCAGAAGTGACGGCTCTGGAGACATAGAGTCCGGCGCTGGTCTCAGAATTTCTCTTCTAGTAGTTGAGGAAGTCACTGACGCATATTCCGCACTGTCACTCATGCGTGGGGCACCAGTCTGGCTCCCCGCAGCTGATGGATGGCCACTTGGGACGCCATCCACTGTCGAACAAAAACCCTGAAGCGTTCGAGCCTCTTCAGACCTTCCAGCTGGTAAGTAACGTTCTCCTTGTCGCGGTCCCGCAGCAATCGCAGCCTCACTGGGTCCTCGAAGAAACTCACTGGCGGCCCTCTGCGGTGCCACCTGGGAGCTCGGAGCTCCCCGAACTTCCAGGTCGTTCCCAGTCTTCAGCATTGCAGGTGAAGGAACTCCTCCACTCGCAATCTGCGACTGTGGCTGTCGGGCTTCATCAAATACTGGGGCGGTTACTTCCCCATCCAAGTCCAGATGTCCCCGCTCAAGCGGGCCCACACCGTTTACAACTCGGCGAGAAGACTCCGCTTCTCTCTGTCGCGTAGTGGCATCATTTGGGCTAGTCATAACCTGTTGTTCATCAAAGAGGATACTTGGATTCTCCGTAGCCGGGTCGTCCATACTGAAAGCAGAGGAATCTCAGAATCAGGGCCAGGGTTCGATTACCATGGCACGCGACACTCTTTCCCTCACAACTCGCAGATCAAGACGTCCTCAAGACTATCTATATCTAGACTGGCTTCTGCCGATCATGGCATATGCCTATCCAGAACTGTACATGATCTAGCCTGTCATGGCATGTTCAACTCAAGTCTTTAGCCCTCGGGGCTGCGGTGTTAACTCATGAGGATGAAACTCTACGGCACACATGACTGCTGCATGGATTGGGAGTTCAACAGGCCTTAATAAGCTTCTTAAAAAGCCCCTAATACAGGCTGTAATAAGGTTTTTATATGGCTTTAATAAGGCTTTAGAAGTATCCGCAAACCCCCCGAACAAGGTTTTGTATTGCTTAAACTGACTGATGCCAGCTTGGCTGATATTGGCTGATACTGGCTGAAACTGGTGATGCCAACTGAAACTGGCCAACAGCTTGGCTGATCCTGGCTGATGCTGGCTGATACTGACTGATACTGGCTGAAACTGGCTGATACTTGCTGAAACTGGCTCATCAAATGGGCTGATCCTGGCTGATACGGCTGATCCTGATACTGAATGATGCCAGCTGATACTGGCCAACAGCTTGGCTGATCCTGGCTGATATTGGTTCAAAACCGAGCAAACCCCTTGTTTGCCTAAACTCCCAAAGGGTAGGTACTTTCAGCAATGGCATGGCTGTATGCTCACATGTATATATATATATATATATATATATATGGTCACCCCCCCCCCCATGACAGACCATCCCCTTCAAAACATCGCTCCCACCGGCGTGTTCGTGCTTTTTCTGGGGTATCGAGTTTGAGCCCTCCGAACGTATCCCTGGAACCACCAAAAGACTGAGACCAGAAAGCAGCACGATAAGGCGCGCGGGTGTCCTACCAAGAAAGGAATTACAGAGCACACGTGTATGGATGAGGGTTGTGCTGATACGCTACATAGTAAGCACTACACAGTAATCTTACTTGAATCATATATAGAGCAGATTCCAGCATTTCCAAAATTTCCAAAATTCTCTCCCCTAACTTTCCGGATTTCCAAAATTTCCAAAAAGTCCGCCCTTATGTTTTGGAAAAAATTCTGTCGACTAGGTCGGGAAATTTTGGCAATTTTGGCAATTTTGGAAATTTTGGAAATTTTGGAAATCCGGAAAGTTAGGGGAGAGAATTTTGGAAATTTTGGAAATGCTGGAATCTGCTCTATATATGACTCAAGTAAGATTACTGTGTAGTGCTTTTAACACTAACGTTGACATTTATATTAATGCTTTTATTACGAATATGCACATTACTAATACTATTATTAACATTAATACTCCTACGCCTACCAATAGTCATATTCATATTGATATTAATGCCAATACTAACAGACACCTGCGTATACTAATGTCCGCAGATATACATACCACTATCTGAAAAGCAAATATATCAATGCATTCGTGTACTAACGTAGTATATTCGTATTTAATTTGTCATATACCCAGTTTCCAACGTGACAATATACTACTTGTTAACGTCTGATTATACTGTATTGATATGCTAACTTGCTAAGACACGAATACTGTAATATGCAAGTACACTGACACATGGCAATGGTATACTAACATATGGATATACCAAAAAAGTTGTTAGATAATATACGAATATGATAAATGAAGTAGCATACCAGGATACTCATACACTAATATGTTAATAATCGAAGATAATAGCACACCAATATACTAATGTACTCATGCACGAACGTACGCATGCATTAATATACTAAGAGCATACAAACATACAGGTATACAAACATATTACTGTTCGAATACATTATAATGTGTTGGTATACTAAGCTGTTTATATAATCTATCAGTATACTAATATATCAAAACTAACTATAGTATTGATACGCATACTAGCACGTCCGCGAATATTACACTGATGTTAAATTCATCATTAAGACTGATTAAAACTGACATCGATATTGGCACTGGCATTAACACTAATTATCACTAAATATGCTAGTGTACTAATATACGAATACTGTAAAAGGCAAGTACACTGACATGTTCACATGCCATTATGCCAACATATTGATATACCTATAAGCTATTAGGGAAAATACGAATATAGTAAATGTAGTAATAGACCACTATAATAATATACTAATATACTACTACGTTAACATACGAATATCATGATACACCAATATACTAATGTACTCATGCACCAACGTACTAATATATTCGCGCAATCTTCAACTATGCAAATATACTATTGTTCGGATACATTACTGTATTATATTAAGCTCAAAATGTACGAACCAATCAATATATTCACATATCAAAACTATTTCTAATACTGATACTAATACCAGCACTTCTGTGAATAATAAACAGATACTAAAACCAGCATTCAGACTGATACTAATACTAACACGAGTACCATTACTGACATTGACATCGACACTGGCACTAACACCAGCACGAACATAATCACGAGTTCATATTTACTATTATTGATATGTATACTTTTATTCAATACTAATACTAATACTGATGCTAATACTAATACTAAATACCAATACCAATACTAGTACTAAAGCAATACCCATCCTAATATCAATACTACCACAAAACTATTACTCATATGAACACTGATACCAGGATTAGGACTACTACAAACAATGACAGCAGTACTAAGAATAGAACCAAGAACAATACATATTAATCCTAACACTAATACTAGTACTAATACTAGCTACTAATTCTAATACTCATACTCATACCAATACTAATGTCACCACTACTGCTGCTACTACTACTGCTACTACTACGACGACTACTACTACTACTACTACTACTACTACACATACTTAATACTAAAACTAATACTGTTACTCATACTAGTCACTAATACTAATACTAATACTCATACTAATACTAATACCAATACTAATGCTACCACTACTACTACTGCGCGACAACTATTGCTAGTACGACGACTACTACTATTAACATCAGTTTACATACTTAATGCTAATACTAAGAGTAATACTAATTCGAATACTATTACTAATACTAAAGATCCTAATATCAATACTACCACAAAACTAATACTAATGCTAACACTGATACAAGAATTAAGATCTACAAACAGTAATAGTGGTACGAAGAGCAGAATTGAGATTAAGATTGGGACTAGGAGCGCTGCATGCATGTGAAGAAATTTCCAAAAATTGCAAACCATCTAAAAGAACATTTTGGAATTGAGTTTGGGAGAAGTGTCTGTCGCCTATCCGTTGACAGATCCTGCCTGGGGACGCACGCCACCCTTCCCCTTCCCCACGACGGTCTGTCATGGGGGGGGGGGGGGTGAGCATATATATATATATATATGTCCGTTGCTCGCTGGCTCAAGTGGTTTTACCGACTTGACACAAGCTCTCTCTGCGTAGCAGAACAAAACACTTGCTGTCCGTGTGCTGGGCGTTGCCTTAGATCCCACGGGACTTAAACTGGTCATACACTCCCACAGGAGTAATCCTAAAGGGGTGTATCGGCTCAGTTTTCTGGTAGCGGAGCCCGGAAGGGCCGCCCGCCTCACATAGCACCGCAACAGCGGTCGGCATTCAGCCGATCGCTCAACAAAGCGGGCTGAGGCAGCACCATGTCGAGCTCGCCTAGCGAAGCCGACGACAGCTCCCAATCCTCCGGGGAATATGAGGACGAAGAGACCTCACAAGGTCCAGCTACGTATGTGGCACAGTCATATGCATCAACTGACCGCATGCTAGCCCATCTAGGCATCACGCCCAAAATCGCGCCTGCCTATGATGGCACCGCTTCGTGGTTTGAGTATGAACAGTTGATTGACGACTGGTGTGACATCACAACGCTGGATGAGACTAAAAGAGGTCCGTCTCTCAAGACGAGGCTCTCCGGATTGGCCGCAGTGCAAAAGGAATCTTTGAACCGAGAAAGGCTTGCAGCCCAAGATGGAGTAGATTACTTCAAAAAGAAGATGCGTCCATTTTTCGTAAAAGGAGAACAGTACGTTTTCCTGTGGCGGTTCCTTGGCCTGTTCAATGCATGGAAGGGCAACCAGGACTTCGTCACCTGGATTGCTAAGTTTGAGATCGTACTGCAGCGTCTAAGAAACTGGTAAACCTGGAAGATGCCAATCCAGAATTTCTTGCTGCCGTACAAGCAGATCCAACCTTCGGACACTTACAGGATGCCAATGAACAGGAACAGTTCGCCGCGCGATACTTTGAGACGTGGAACAAGGAACGCCTTGATAGACATCGAAGAGCGTTTCCGCTAAACGATAATCTCCTAGCTCTCTTGTTCCTAGTGCAGTCCGACCTGAATGAAACACAACGTGAGCGGTTGGTATCAGCCTTGACCAACCAAGGGTTCCGAATTGAGACCTACACGTACCCTGTGGTACGACAGACCATGTTCGATCAGTTTTCGACGACCAGAACTGGTCTGCAGGATCCAAATATTCGGCACACTTCTCACAAGAAGGACCGGCACGGACGGAGAGACCAACGCCGCAAACGCGGAGGTCGGAACTTCCTCATCCTCGATCAAGGTGAATATGATGGAGTAAATGGTTTCTGGTTTTAAAATGAAGATACCCTCGAGGAAGGTTTCCTTGTCGTTGTCAAGCGCTGAAGGAAGCGCACCTTCCGGTGCCCGAGAGTCAGCTGCTGTAGAACCACCTTCCCCCACGTTCTCTGAACTGTTTGAGGAAGGGGCTGCAACCAGCGCCCTTGCACCCGAAAAGCCTGTGCCCAGTGCTGCAGTCGATCCTGAGGACGACAAACCTCTGATTAACTTACCTAGCGGACCCAAAGTCTTTAAAGCCGCGCAAACGGGAGACCTTAATGGCTGAAGCAAAGTCCGCGAAGCACCTCCTCAAACACTTCCCTAAAAATCCCTTTTGCCGTATATGTAGCCTTGCTAAGACTACATCGATGAAAGTTGCCAAGAAGCCCGACACCAAGTCCGATGACCTCATCGATGCGCCCACCACGTCCACGTCGTGGCAACAAATCGCAACAAACGATGTTATCATGGCCAGAGGTGACGACCGCAGAGGCATGGGGACAGGGGGGGTGAAGTCACACCACGTTGTAAGGGATGTGTTTTCAGGGGCTAGGGTTGCTTACCCAATGTCTCGCAGGACTCTTCAGAACCACGCCAAGAACTTCAGGCACTTCTTCGGTTTGCGCCCAACCTCAAAGCCTCCGGCTTGTCTTGTCAAAATGGACGAAAAGCTGGAGAGCTTGACGGGGCAGCATCAGAGGTCGGGCTCGTCCCAGAGACTTCCCATGCCGAACAGATGGCCTCATAACTCGGTGCTTGAGCGTGACGTTAGGGAGGAGAAAGAGTGCTGTAGGAGCATCACCTTCAGTCGGGCGTGCCCTACGACTTCCACCCCGGCCCCTACGCATGCCTCTCGTTCTCCTTTGACCGAGCGAGCCACTCCTGACAAGGCAAAGTCACAGTGGGAAGTTCTTACAAAGGCTCCTTTTGAGGGAATCCGTGCGTGTTTTGGACAGCGTGTCTATTACCGCAAGAAGGGACCCTCGACAAGGGCTCTGGATCCGAACCTTCAGCCTGGTTTGTTTTTAGGGTGGCGCCTAGATACAGGTTTGAGGTATAGGTTCGTGACCAAGGTCCTCGATTACATAGAGTTCCGTTCCAAGCGCAACACTTGGGTTGTGGACGTTCCGCAAGACGAGCTCTTTATCGAGGAGGGCCCTCCGGTCTTTCCTGTGGCCAACGCTGATCGCCACGCCCTGGTTGAAGGGGCTGCAGAGGGCGAGCTCCCAGACATCCCACTTAAGCGTCTATATCACTGTTGAGCGCATCATTAAGTTTAAGGAAACCCCTGGGTGTAAAGCTTGCTACGGAAAGGCTACGGTACACACGCCAGAGTGCCGCAAGCGTTTCACGGAACTTGGTTTGAAAGAGCGTAAGGAGAAGGAAGAGCGCCGCTCCCTACCTCCTACACCAGGCAGGCCAGCACCACCAACTCCCGCAGAAACTGTGCCACCGACACCCGCTGCAGAAAGCGTGGCTCCGCCCACTCCTGCTCCTGCGCTGGAAGCGCCCGTCAGGGGGGACGCTGAGGTCTCTTCAGTTGCCGGTGTTGCTGTTACGCCAGCGACAGCAACCAGCACAAAGCTCGCCGAAGCAACAGGTGATCAGCCTCCCGTGTTTGGTGTTCCCGCCGGTGTGTCTGCAAAGCAAGCTCCTCAGCAAAAGCCGGTCTTCCAGAAAGGGACCAACCGAAGGGCACGCAGAGCGAAGGCAAAAGGACAAGGCTTTACCACAGTGTTCGAGTACGACTGCTCTCCCAGTTCAGCTTCTGGCAAAACCAACATTGAGCTTGGTGTCCCACACCTGCGCCTGTCGAGGAAGTTCTTTGACCTCGAAGACAGGTGTGTTCAAGCACAAGTTGCTGACTAAGTTGACGCAGTTCCAAGCGCCCAGCCTTGGGGAGTGCTGCCTAACTTAGTTGGTTATAGGCGTAGGGATGGCGACGCCGCTAAAGGAAAGTGGCTATAGCTCAGCTTGTAAGGTTTCGCGACAGGTTCCAAGCCTTCACTTCTCACGCACGTCACGCGTTGCAGAAGGGCCATGGGTGTGCCCTTGTCTGGCTTAGTAACTCTGAGTGTTGGCGTCGCCCTGTCGTTAAGGAGTTCCTCTCCGAGCACAAAGACACTTTGCACAAGGTTGAAGTTCATGATTGTGACTTTGGTTGGCTTCATGCCTCATCTAGGTTTGACACCAGCTCAATTTGCTTAGTTGAGGTGTTTGGAAGGTTCTAGAAAGAGCATAAAGTTGAAGTGTGCTCCAAGAACAAGGGTGTTTGTTACACAGCATGTGCCAACAGACATGCCCGCGCTTCGTCGTCACATTGGTGTTGGCTCTCAATCACAATGCACAGACACCAATTGCACCTGCCATGCCAGTTGTCCCAATGCAAGAACAGCAAGAGCATCGCACAAAGGAGCAAGCTTTGAGGCACGTCTCAACACTTGCAGGTCTTGAGGACTTCGCCGCTGTGGTGGAAATTGACCCGACCACAACCGCATCGTGGAGGAGATTGCGGACCTGAATGTCGCAAGCTGGGATGGAAAGCAGTCCAATCCTGAGGTTGCCGCTATGGTTACCAAGGTTTTTTCGCGCGCAGAGATGCTCGCCAGTCCGGAGACTCTAGCGGCTCTTAGGAGCGAAGCCGATGGCCTCAAAGCCGTCCCCGTTTGGGACGAGAACAAGTCCCGTGAGCTGCAAAAGGAGGCTAAGAGCTCCAGGGCTAAGGTTCACTTTGGTAGGTTAATGACTATAGTTTCGATTAAGTTCTATGAGCTGGCCAAGCACCTGCAAAAGCTCAAAGGGCGTATCGTCTATTGGGGTGACTGTGCAAAAGACGAATATGGGGCAGCTGCTGTGTACCAGGAGTTGGGAGCCAATCCCACTTCTGTACAGGGGCGAAACAATTGCCTGGCGTGGCGCCCTTCAGGGGCATGCCACGACCACGGCAAATGCGATTAAGGCATACGTTCAGGCGTTGCTGAAGTCGACGCATCAAACGTGGATCGAGTTTCCTCCCGAACTCCGCCCGAAGTGGTGGAGGGAGAAGTTCGCCCGGCCCGTTGTGTTGCTACTCCGTGAGCTCTACGGCCACCCTGACGCAAGGGGCCTGTGGGAGCAACACTTAGCACACATCATTAGGGGCCTTGGGGGCAAAGAGGTTCCAGAGTTTCCTGGAAACTACTGGTTCCCAACTCGCAGGCTTTTGCTATCGACATACGTCGACGACCTGACGTTGTCAGGGCCAGAGGCATAGCACCAAGCCTTCTGGGACGAGCTCACCGCTCTCATCGATGTCGAGGCTCCTGAGCCCGTGTTCCGTGCTTTGGGGCGCAACCACTACATCAGACCTCTACCTATCATTGACAGGGGCTAAGAGAAGCTAAAGAGTGCCCAAACGGCCTTCTGCCCTGAGGGGTCGCTTCCGCCATCTGATGACGAGGTCTTAGGTGAGGCAGCGCCCGCTGCCTGTAAGTCGCTTATGAAGGCATTATGGTTGGGTCGCCTCCAGATATCATGAAACCCATAGGTGACTTGGCAACCTGCGTTCAAAAGTGGAGTCGCAACAACGATCGCCAGGCACACCGTCTCATTTGCTACATAAACAGCGCTTAGTGGGGCACGTCAACGACAGCTCAGATGACCTCCAGCTGTCTTTGTATGTAGATGCTGATTTTGCCGGCGAGAAGGCTCACGCACGCAGCACCTGAGGGGTCATTTAGTTCTTTCAGGCCCTAATATTTTTTTCCCCTTTAGCTTGGGTTAGTAACACGGAGTCTGAGATAGTATCGTTGGCTCACTCACTTTAAAGTGACGGACTTCCCGTGTTAAGCTTGTGGGATACGCTTCTTGGCAGAACCATGCAGATGACAGTGCAAGAAGACAACCAAGCCACGATCATAATAGCTCGTAAGGGTTTTTCACCCAAGCTAAGCCACATCTCGTGGACACACAAAGTGAACTTGTCTTGTCTCGCAGAGCAACTTGAAGAGGGCTTTGGTGTTGATATCTCCCACATTGACACCAACTTCAAGCAGCAGACATCTTCACGAAGCAGCTTCCACCTGCTAAGTGGGATAATGCGATCCGCTTGTTGGGGCTAAGCACCAAGATGCCCAAAGAGCTTGTTGACAAGCGCGTGTTGTCATCAAAGCCACGAGCAGCGCCCAAGTCTTCTAAGAAGTAGAGGCTGCAGTTTACTCATAGCGCCCAGTCACTTGTGACAGGGGCAGCTTGGTTGCGCCAATCGGTCTTGAGTTGATTGGTGTGATTCCAGAAATGCATCCCAAAGATGCGCCTGTTATCGTTTGATTCTAAATCGCCAGTCCGAGCGAGTAAGGGGGGCAGCCTTTTTGGCGCCCGCAAGCTGCGAAGCGCAAGCGCTCGTGCCGCAGCCACCACTCGCACGCCCTCACTCCCGGCATGAAGCCATTTTGGCGTCGGTTGAGAGGGCCCCAGCCAGCCACACTACAATGTGCACGGCGAGGGGGGGGTTAAGAAATATCGACCCCTAAGCACCTAGTAGTGGTGTAGTAAAGCATAGCTTCTAGCTTCTAGGTCTCACGCCGTATGCTGCAACAAACATGTTTCACTTCAGAACAATGGTTGCATTTGGGTCAAGACATGACAGATAAAAGAGCGCCTACGTGCATCCTCTGCGGTAGGCCTCGTCGGTTGGGTTGTGTCTTGTTCAGTTTAACTTCCTTACTTATCTTGGCCGGAAGGTGCTAGGTGGCAGTTCGATTGTTCACCGCCACTCTATCAAAGTTTCGCGACTGCCCATCTCTATCTGAATAGCATATTCTCGAACAAAAGCTTTTTTTGAGCAGGTCGCAGCTCCTTGTGTGCCTATAATTCTACGTTGCTACATTACTGTTACAAGTGGATGATGCGTGCTGGCGGTTGTCCTTGCGTCGGAGCTACCTGTAGATTTCACAAGGTCATTGTAGTCTTAGTATGTGTTAGTTGGCCTGCAGCCCAGGCCAAGCTTGTGCAGCCCTGAGGGCTTTTCCGGGCATGCGACGGTCGCCTTCGATGATGCGTGTATGTTCGCTCGAATTCGGCCTCATAGATTCGGACGCCCTGACTTTAATTCGCGCTCTCAACGTCGTTTTCACCCTGAGGTCCAGTTGCAAGCGCAGTGGGAGGAACGGTTCGCAGAGGTGCCGATTCAGAGCCAATCCTCTCTGCATATGGATTCAGTCAGACTATGCCAGACTGCACGAAAGATGCGGCACGGACGCGGATCTGTTGACAGGCAGTGTCCTTCTGGCAAAAAGCATGGTCTACTACGGCTGCAGCGGTGAAAGATTGTAACACTCATTGCGCTGCAGCCTCACTGAATTGCACGGTCGGTCTTGGCCGGCCGCGAATTGATCATCAATTGCCGAAGGTCAAGCTCAGCGAGGTGTTGGAAGCATCTTTGGATGAACTTGGCCGGATGCTGTGCGAAGTTGCGGCGGCACGTCTCGACTTGCTCATGCATGATCGGCATGTCGCAGGTCACAACAGTATGGAGGTCACGTCTTTGACACGCAGACTGCAGGTGCTGGAGGCATGTGTACACAAAAGTTTGCGTGCTAAGTCGTGTTTTCGCACTGAAGCTTACAGGAGGCTGTCGGTCTTCCTCAGAGGCCTGGGCCACCCAGCACACGACGTGTCTAATGTCGGATGGTATTTGATGTCCGCAGGCGATCGGAGCTCGCAGGGACCCTTTTCTTCGTGCGTGTTGCAATTGTCTCTGGTGCTGCTAAGGCTGCTGAGCCGTCTAATTAGAGCGAAGCAGCACCGGACGAGGCTGCCAGCCAGGAAGACAACGAGGCATGAGAAGATCTGTGCGGTCTAAGCGGGTTCCAGCTTCCGCAAAATGCTTCGACTGTTCCAGGTGGCACTCGAAACTCTTCCCAGGACTCGCATCCGCCTGGAAGGCTTGCGTGCAGCCCGTGAGATTGCACGCTTGTGGCTCTGTGCAGTCTGAACAGCACGGCAGCACGGCAGGCCTCAGTGGGACCAGTGATAGCTTCAAGCGCTTGTCAAACGAGCGACGTCCTCGGCCTCACGCGGAGTTTCGAGCCAACCTTTGACAGTCGACTGGCTGCGAATGCGCTTCGTTGCTTCTGAGGCTGGCCCGGTTCGAACACGAGGAGAGAGATGCAGTTGAACCAGTGCCGTGAAACATGCAAGGAAGGCACATGCTTGGTGAATGCTTTGGAGGTGTCGGCACATTCGCAGAAACTTCTATCCGTTTCTCGCGTGACAATGACGACGGATGATTGTCTGCTGAGGACTCGGAGCGTCCGCACCATATTTAAGCATATCTGGTTACTGCTTGTCCGACAGTTGCGATAATTTGACAGGATGCCTCCGCGAACTGATGTGACACTATTCAGATAAACACCGTTCCTTCCAACCTTGTTCACTTCTTTTGTAATCCTCGGCGTACCCCAGGCCGGCACACTGTCAGACCGATTCGTTTGTGGGGTGCTCAGTGGTTATGTGGCGGTCCAGTGTTTCAGCTGCCGACGCGCTACTGCGAGATGCTGTGCAGATGGACGACATGGCCAGCGATCTAAGCACGTCTGCGATTGCAACTGAGGCAGATTGGCGCAATCTCAATGCAATCAAGCTGGTAACCCAGACTCCGGCCAGTCGTGAGTCTTTGGTGATCACCTCAACTGTGCAAGGCAGGCTCCTTCCGTCGGACCGGTGGCCTCTTCGCGACCGTGGCCAGAGCGATCTGAGCAGACACTCGGCTCTTGTGAGGCATACAAGCCCAAGTCACAGACAACTGCTGGAGCATTGCCACCCGCAGATTGCCTGCAGGACCGCCTCATTCATGGATTCATGGTGACTTAAGTTTCCGCCTGCATGATGAAAGGCCAGCAAGGGTGACAGAGTTCAACCTGGAGCTGGGTTGTCGCCTCATTGCTCACCAACGTCACAAGAGCCGTCGGGTACCTCTCCCCCTTTTAATCTGAGGCTACTGCCGAGGGCAGCAGTAGGCGGCATACCTGCTGCCACAGAAGTTTCGCAGGTCCAGGTCCCGTCAGATCAGAGGCACGACGCCTCGACTGGGAGGACCTGAAGTGCGTGAGATTGTACATCTCACATCCAGACGCATCGCCTTGCCAATGACAGATCAAAAAGCACACAGGGGCAACTATGGAAGCGCCTGGGGCACTCACCAAATGCGTTTCCTCAGTGCTTTTGGCGTTTGCTTCCTAGCTTTCATGGGGCGGTCATCAATCGAGACGTTTGCTTGGATGAGCTAACACAGAGCGAAACTGCGAAACCGCACAAGCGATGACGAGCCTCCTTCCTTGCGACAGCCAGTCCTGGCAAAAGCCGTTTTCGCAGCTGGAAACACGACGCGATGAAGCCGGGCCTTCGACTATAGGGATGCTCCTGTCAGGTCCTTCGGCCATGCTGGGAATAACTGAATAACTCGGTGGGAAATTAATGAAGGGGCGAAAGTCTTGCCTTGGGGCTCATTTCCTCAACCTTGCCGTGGGCCCCTTGATTTTTCTTGTTAGGTGCTCTGGCCTCGAACCTATGTATGTTCTCTCATCGTGGCATCGGTTTTCCGACGCTGGCTCGGACTTCTCCAGAGTTGCATGAGCTACTGTTGCCGGGACAAGCGCCAACATAATATCGCCAGAAAAGCCACCGTCACTAGTTCCGCAATCTGACCGTTCCATGCTCGACACTCGAAAGCCAGCAAATCCCAAAAGCATCGGAACATCAAACGAAAAACTGGAGAACACCAAACTGGCCGATGCTGCACAAGGCGTATTTTAGCTGCATGCAAAGATCATTTTGCATTTTGACATGGAGTCGTTGCGACAACGGCATGCTGATTCCTGTATCACAGGCAGATGCTAGCGGCAAAGATTCCACGTCACATGACCACGCATAGTTGAGCCATGCCAAGGTTTGCTCTCAGATGTACCTAGCAACTGATCAAGGCAAGCCATCTACACAACGTAGCTCAAGTCATGAGAGTAAGCAAAGGTGTGCACAAACAGCAAGACTGCTGTGGGTGCGTCGACTCAGCTAGTTATTTTCAAAGACGCCATGTCGGAGGAGCCACCTGTCATCGCAAATGGAGCAAGCGCCGGAAGCCCCAAGGCAGAGCACATAGCGCCGGCGGAGATACCAGAGTCACAGGATCAGGAGAGCAAGTCGAAGCTCAAGCCGGGGGTGGTCACAAAGGGGCGCAAGTCTGGCAACCGGCCAAAGAAGCCCCAAAGCAGAACCGAGACAGCTCGGAATGGGCTCATCAGAGCCGGTGGAGCTGGAGGCCCTCATGGCTTCTTGCACCAAGGCATAGCTCTGCCAGAGTCGATGTATTTGCAATGGATGCATGGGCCTTGGGCGGCGTGGCCACCTTTGGGTGCACCTTGCCATCCTTTGGGCCTTCGTCCATTTTCACAGGTGCAGTACCCAGCTTTGGCGTGCGGAAGTGCGCATTCACGGGTGCCGACTTCAAAGGCCTCGCAAAGCTTCATCCAGGCACAGTGCCCACCAGTGCAGCTGCAGCGCTTGCATCAGTTGGCCCTGGCTAGTGGACAGCATCCATCCCCGGCATGCCCATCGAATCACACGTCTCCTGCGTCCGTGTGGGAAGTCTTTGTTGGCAATCAGGAGAAGGGCTGTGCTCCGAACGAATCCTGGAAGTTTCAAAGCTCCTCCAATTCACAGAGCTCCATTGAGGGCCTGCTGAGGCAATACCTGGTCTCGTCAAGTATGCTGCGCAAGGATAACTCGACCAACTGCGAAGCTGCCTCAGAATGCAGCACGGCAGACACGACCTCTTCCTGGACAGCATTCCATGCGGACGACGTGGCTTTGGCCGAACAAATTGCGGCCGTGCTGATGGACCGTGAAAATGTCAGCTTGCCGGACACCGCCGATGTTTCGCCGTCAGTCGTGCCAAGCTGATATTTTCCAAGAAAGGCTTCAGGAGCGCCGGCATTCGATGTAGAATCCGTTGGTGTCACGAGCAAGAGGCGAGTGTCCTGTGCCAGGAGTTTGGTGGTCAAGCCTCGGTCGTAAACGGTGTCCCGCTTGATGGCCGTTGGTTCTTCTTCGTGTCGCTAGGCATGGACACACCGTGGACGTTTCCTGCTACACTTTATGACGGAAGGCACCTGCAGCTGAAAAAAGTCACCATGCTGTTGGAACCGCGGTAAGATATCATGAGATCTTTGCAGAAGACGGGTTCGTTCTGCAGCACATTAGAATGCACATGGCTGCACGAGCTTTGTTCCTGTGCTGAAGCTTGCTTGGCTCAGAGTGTTCAGCTGTGTCATATGGTGGCCGACATCATGGTAGTGGCATGCACTGCGAGCTACGTACGGCGATTACCGCGGTGTAGCCACTGACAAGATCAGACCCAGAAGAACCCTGGTAGTTTCTGCAAAAACTATGTCTGGACATGGTGCGACGTTCCAAGGAACCAGACTTGCTGTCTTGGGAGTGGGCGGCTCGGATCAAAGCTGCCTTGCGATCTGACCCCACAGAGCTTGCAACTTTTCCCACCATTTCCGCATAAAGTTTAACACACCAGGATGTGCAAGAGCATGCAGATCCGCCTTTTCAGTTCCAGGACAAAGGCTTGATCGAAAGCTCCTTGCCTGCTACTGCAGCAGTTGCCTTGTCCGTTTTGAAGCAACACGTGACCATGACCATCCACACGCCTCACTCAGTCTTGAAATCCAGGTGACAATGTCAGCAAGTGTTCGGTAAGAGCCGACAGAGCCGGCTGTCCCCGCGTGCAGGCTTGACATTGCCATATCCGCATGCAACCCTGCTACTCGGTTTTTGGGTTGATCGACGCTCGATATGGCTGACTAAGGCTTGGCCGACCATTGACCAATTGCATTGCTTGCTGCATTGCTTGCTTGAAGCTCTTGCGGTACTCCGGCAGAAGCTACGTTGCATGTCCTGCCGGATCTTGCCCGTGGGCGCGCGTTCCTCACTAACACTGGCCAGGAAATGCTGGCATTCGAGAGGTTGATGGCAGCAAACAAGAACCGCGGTAAGATCCAGCTCAGGTGCAAGAGCCCATCTTGTTTGGAGTTGAGTTCTGGTGTGAGGCTTTAGCATGGTAGGTGTGTGTGTGTGTGTGTGTGTGTGAGTGTTAGGGTTGAGCTTTGGGATCGTAGGATGGCCCGGCAGGCCGAAGACACAACGACAACAACATGCACTTGAACCCTTCCCTAACACTGTTAGCTGACACCGTGTTTCGGACGGCTCGAAGCAAATCAAAGTGCTTGAATCCTTCCCCTTGAGGGTTTCGCCCTTGGTCGGAAGGCAGCATGCAGATCCGCTGTTCACTTCAAGGCTGTTTGCGGTCAGAGCACTTCCGAGCCTAGGCCAAAACAAAGGTTTGATCGAGAGCTCCTGACCCGTACAGTTGACATGTCCACCCTTGTGCAACAACGTGACCATGACCCTTGGCTTGCACTTGCTCGTGAAAAGTGTCTCTGCAGGGCCAACAGAAGGGGGTGAAGGCTCTGCTTTGAGATGAATGCCGTGGCCTGAGCAAGTTGCCATGTCTACACTTAAGCAACACTCACTCACTCACCCCGATTCTTGGGGTTGATTTCAGAGCGAGGTTTGCTTACAGGCACGAATATGGGGCTTCGCCTTGACCGGCAGGGCGCCTCCACGAAGCGCCGATTCATCCGCGAAGGTTCAAGCTCAATGAGGGTTTCGCGTGTTAAGTGAATTGAGATGTTAGCACGAGCCGCCGACAAGTGGTGTGTCCTGGACCGGTTTTGTGGTTTAGGGTTCAGGGTTGAAGTTGTTTTTGCTTAGTCCAGGTGTAAAAGGGTTGAGGTTGTTTAGTTGGGTCTAAGTTCGCTGAACACTTCGGTGTGTTTGATGGAGCTGTTCAGTGTGTAGTTTTTTGATCAAGGTGTTAGGGTTAGGGGTTGGTTGTCAAGTGTTTGAGATAAAAGGGTTGTCAAGCAAGGGTTTCGGAAGAGTACCCTTCCTGTTATGTTCGAAAGCTTAGGGCTACAGCAAACGCTTTGAGTTACAAAAGCTGAGCGCTGCTTGGAGTAACTGGAGCGGCTCCGTCTCGGAGCCGACTCCAAACAAAAGGACCGCCGTTAGCCAGAGCCACGGTTTAGGGTTTAGGGTTTAGGGTTTCAATTTACTTAAACCCTCGCGGGGGTCAAACCCTTCAATTTACTTAAACCCTCGCGGGGGTCAAACCCTTCAATTTACTTAAACCCTCGCGGGGGGTCAAACCCTTAGGGTTTAGGGGTTTAGGGTTTATTGAGCTTGCTTCGTGTGCGGGGTGCGTTTTTGAGAATATTAAACTGGGGGTTTTTTTTTGGGTTTTTTTTGGGTTTTTTTTGGGTTTTCGGAAGTTTTTTTGAATTTTCCGAGTTTTGTTTGGGTTTCGGGTTTGCTAAACCCTGAATTTAATAAACCTTACTTGGGGGTTTGCTAAACCCTAGATTTTCGGTCCTGGCCCTTAATTTTCAGCTTCGGGCCCTTAATTTTAGGCTCCGGGTCCTTAATTTTAGGTCCGGTCTTGGCGCGGTCCTTAATTATAAGCTCCGGGTCCTTAATTTCCGGCTGCGGGTCGTCAATTGTAGGTTTTGGTCCCGGGGGTTTGCTAAACCCTAGGGTTTGCTAAACCCTGAGCTTGCTTCGTGTGCGGGGTGCGTTTTTGAGAATATTAAACTGGGGGGTTTTTTTTGGGTTTTTTTTGGGTTTTTGGAGGTTTTTTTGAGTTCGCGAAGTTTTTTTGGGGTTTCGGTGGCTAGGGTTCTAGGTTTTTGGATCGGGTGTTGGGTTCTTTGGGGCTTTGGGGGGTTTCCGGGTCCTGAATTTTCGGTAATTAACCCTGAATGGGGGCTTGCTAAACCCTAGGGTTTGCTAAACCCTAAATTAGAGTTAAATAAACCCTGCATGGGGGTTTGCTAAACCCTAGGGTTTGCTAAATCCTAAATTACGTTAATAAACCTTGCATGGGGGTTTGCTAAACCCTAGGGTTTGTTGAACCCTGAATTAAGGTTGAATAAACCTTGAATGGGGGTTTGCTGAACTCTAGGGTTGGTAAACCCTAAATAAACCTTAGGGTTTGCTAAACATTAAATTAAGAATTAATAAAACCTGAATGGAGGTTTGCTAAACCCTAGGGTTTGCTAAATCCTAAATTAGTTAATAAACTCTGCATGGGTGTTTGCTAAACCCTAGGGTTTGCTAAACCCTAAATTAGTTAATAAACCTTGCATGGGTGTTTGCTAAACCACAGGGTTTGGAAAAACCTTATTAATAAACCTTGAATGTTTGCTAAACTTCAAGCCAAATTTACTGGATTTTGGGGTGGGTGTTTTGGGTGACAAATTCTGTTCATAGAATAGCGTTTTTATTAGGCCGGAGGGCCGATCTCGAGGTCCCCCCCATTCTGGGCCTAAAATACAAACAGGTCCTGAAGGGTTCAAGGAAACCCTTCAGATCCTGCAGGGTTTAGGACAACCCTTCAGGTCCTGTAACCTGCATGGGGGTTTTCTAAACCCTAGGGTTTGCCAAACCCTAAATTACGTTAATAAACCCTGAATGGGGGTTTGCTAAACCCTAGGGTTTGTTAAACCCTGAACTAGGGTTTAATAAACCCTGAATGGGGGTTTGCTGAACTCTAGGGTTGCTAAACCTTAAATAAACCTGTATAAACCCTGAATGGGGGTTTGCTAAACCCTAGGGTTTGCTAAACCCTAAATTAGTTAATAAACCTTGAATGGGTGTTTGCTAAACCCTAGGGTTTGCTAAACCCTTGCTAAACCATAGGGTTTGGAAAAACCTTATTAATAAACCTTGAATGGGGTTTTGCTAAACTTAAAGCCAAATTTCCTGGATTTTGGGGTGGGTGTTTTGGGTGACAAATTCTGTTCATAGAATAGCGTTTTTATTAGGCCGGAGGGCCGATCTCGAGGTCCCCCCCATTCTGGGCCTAAAATACAAACAGGTCCTGAAGGGTTCAAGGAAACCCTTCAGATCCTGCAGGGGTTAGGACAACCCTTCAGGTCCTGTACCCTGCATGGGGGTTTTCTAAACCCTAGGGTTTGCCAAACCCTAAATTACGTTAATAAACCCTGAATGGGGGTTTGCTAAACCCTAGGGTTTGTTAAACCCTGAACTAGGGTTTAATAAACCCTGAATGGGGGTTTGCTGAACTCTAGGGTTGCTAAACCTTAAATAAAACTTTATAAACCCTGAATGGGGGTTTGCTAAACCCTAGGGTTTGCTAAACCCTAAATTAGTTAATAAACCTTGAATGGGTGTTTGCTAAACCCTAGGGTTTGATAAACCCTTGCTAAACCATAGGGTTTGGAAAAACCTTATTAATAAACCTTGAATGGGGGTTTGCTAAACTTAAAGCCAAATTTCCTGGATTTTGGGGTGGGTGTTTTGGGTGACAAATTCTGTTCATAGAATAGCGTTTTTATTAGGCCGGAGGGCCGATCTCGAGGGCCCCCACCCACCCAGAGGCATCCACAGCAGGAGGCAAGGGCCCGGCCACCGACCCAGGGGCATCCACAGCAGGAGGCAGGGGCCGGGCCACCGACCCAGTGGTATCCACAGCAGGAGGGAGGGGCCGGGCCACCGCCCCAGAGGCATCCACAGCAGGAGGCAGGGGCGGGCCACCGACCCAGAGGCATCCATAGCAGGAGGCACGGGGGGGCCTCCAGGCGGGACCCCTGCCGATCCCCGGAAACCACGAATCCGTCGAGAAACTTGCAGATACCAGTAGCATCATTGTGTCTTTCAAGTCGCATAACAAGTTCACGTCCTGAGGCTGGGGCTATGGGGGGGGGCAGGGCGGGCGCGTAATTGGTGGTGTGCACAAGTTGCAAATACCAGTATCACGATCGTCATTCCGATGCGGGATAAACAAAATCGTGTGCAAACGTTTGTTTCTTGTGGAATACCAGGCGCAAAAACGGGTTTTGCTCTGTCGATGCAAACTTATAGACCGAAGCATGTCGGGAGAGGAGGAGCGAGGGGGGGGGGGGGCAGGGCGGGCGCGTAATTCGCAGTGTGGACAAGTTGCAAATACCAGTATCGCGATCACCATTCCGATGCGGGATAAACGAGATCACACGCAAACGTTTTTTTATTGTGGAACACCAGGCGCAAGAATAGGTTTTGCTCAGTCGATGCAGACATATGCCGAAGCAGTTTGGGCGGGAAACCGAAAGGGAAGAGGGAGGGGGAGGGGCAGGGCGGGCAGGTAATTGGCGGTATGCAAAAGTTGCCAATACCGGCATCACGATCGTCATTCCGATTCGGGATAAACCAGATCGTGAGCAAACGTTTGTTTCTTGTGGAACACCATCGCCATCGCTTGTACACCCTACATCTGCCATCATCATCCAAAATCACAGCGACGAGTATCATCGTCGCGAGGTTGATGCAGCATACATTGATGATGTAATAATGCTGAATTTGATGTAGATAGTAGACGCACAGAGAAGGTTCGCTCGGTTCTTCCGAAATTCGAGACTATGCTTGACGAGACGGGAAGCTGGAAGGGGGGGGATCGTTTGGCGATAGTCTGCTAGCTTTTCGCTGGTGTCTCTTGAGCCGCAATGATCGCGGCGATTGTCGTGCAAGTGTCAACCTTGGGGCGCGAGACAGGCTCTTGCGAGGTCTTGAGTACAATGGCGAGATTGCGCTTGCGATCTTTCCTCTCTTTTGTCGGTTCGGGTCTTCGGCGCACTTCATGGCGACGGCTGCAATGAAACGGGCCGGGACAATTCAAATAGGCGGCGAGTGTTTGTTTCTGTATTTGTTGCGCGGCGCGCCACATGCGAAGTGCTCTCGCGGCACGTGCTGGTGCGGATCAGAACTGGGGCCATTCCGTCAGTGTCCGGTCGGCGATCTGCAGCCAGTTCAGCAGGATCTCCTCCAAGCGGGCCGTGTGCCTCATTAAGCACCGTTTGACTTTGCTGAGATGGTGCACCAGGGCTTGCAGCCCAGCCGAGTGGAAGCAGCGAGCGCCCGCTTTACAAGTACCGCTGGGCTGAAGAAGCGACCAGGCATCTTCCAGACTCGGTGCGTTCAGTTCAAGCTCAATTCCCTCGCGGAACGGATGCCAATGCGACAGATGATCGAGCAGCAAGCCGCCAAACAACACCGTGTCCTTGACATGGGCTTGTCTTTCCGTGCGTCGTTCTGACTTTTGCAGCGCTTTCTCTTCCTGACTGGGCCAAGAACCAACTTTGCGGATGAGATACCTTTCCATGATTCGGCGATGTTCACAGGTGAACAGGTCCGCCTGTTTGCGCGTGAGCCGCAAAAAGCTGCCATCACGGAGGACGTGCGAGGGCGCATCGCATCGTACAGACATGAATGTGACGTGTCTGGACAAACTCTGCGTCTTATCTTACCTTTGCTGCATTGGCGGCCAACTGAACTTTCCTGGACCTTTTGGTCTTACTCGGCGTGCTCTTCCCTTTGCCATCGGCGCATTCATCGGGGGATGAGAAGGCCATGGGCGACAGCAATGGCCAGTAGGAAACCCGTTTAATGAGAAGTGGGAGGAAAAAAAAAAAAAAAACATACGATGAATGTGGATGGTCAAACAAAGGATGCTTTCGGCACTTACAATGCTACTACTACCTACTACTACTGATACATTAATCCTACTGGTTCTATTATTACTACTAGTCTCGCGACTTGCGACAGCAGTGGCCAGCTACTACTACTACTACTACTACTACTACTACTACTACTACTACTACGACTACTACTACTACTACTACTACTACTACTACTACTACTACTACTACTACTATTAGTACTAAGCTTAAATTGGTCTCGGGCGCGGAAGCTTGCGGGAAAGGCATTTCGGGAGGGGCCTGGCCGTGCGGTGAGCTACTACTATTACTACTACTGCTACTACTACTACTACTACTACTACTACTACTACTACTAATAGTACTACTACTACTACTACTACTACTACTACTACTACTACTACTACTACTACTACTACTACTACTACTACTACTACTACTACTACTACGTTTTCTGGTTCCAGTGTTTTGCTTGCCTGCTCGTGCGTGTGTGTCGGCTGAATGCCAGGCTCACTAGATGTTGGCAATGCCGTACGTGTGGGGATGTTCCCGCAATTCTTGCAGGAAAGCGCTCCTGCTGACGATCGTGGGGCCGGCTTTGAGTGAGTCGAGCTTGGTGTACTCGCCGTTGAAGCATCTGTACGCAATCCAGTGCTGGTTGTCCTGGTTTTGTAGGGCTCCCACGTAGTTAGTCAAGTCTTCTGGTGCTGTTAGTGGCCTGAGGTCGAGCCGCCAGGTCACTCGGTCGTGCTGGCTCATGGCCTTCGTATTGAGTGCCGTGCTGAGGACCTCGGACGAGAACCAGCCGTTGCCGGACATGTGGTCCTCGGTGCAGTCTTGCAGTTCCGGGTTCTCGAGCAGAAACTGATTGGCGGCGTAGACGAGGTCTGCCTCTCCGAAGATGTCGTCACCTAGAGCGTTGTTGAGTGCGTGCAATCCGCACAGAGCTCGTTGCTGTTTTTGGAAAAAGATTGCTGAGCTTCTCGTGGTTGTCGCCGTGGCAGTTCGGGTTTTGGCTCGTTGCGTTGGTCGTGGGACGGGTTGGCTGGCCTGCTTGTCGCAGCAACTTGTTCTGCCGGGCTTGAGAGCTGGGGGCGGGCCGGATTTCTTCTGTAGTTTTGCAGGCTTTTTCCTGTGCGCGAAGAGGTCAGTGGTCAAGATGTCTGGTTTCTGCAGCTTTGCGAGTTTGTTCTTGTAGTGGATCGGCTTTTCGTGTGCGGCGGCGAGGGTTTGCCAGAGGGCTTCGATGCCTTCATTGCTGTGTGTGGGCAGCTTGTGTTGCGCGTAATACAGTGTCGTCAGCGCCCACTCTGCGTCCTTGTTGTAAATGAGACTGTTTCGGTTGAACTTCTTCAGTGCGGCCAGAGACATTTTGGGCACGCGACTCAAGGCCGTGTACGCTTGGCCCGGGTTTTTGATGCTTTGACCCAGGTCCGCAAAGATGCCTTCGGGCAGCGTCAATGCCTGTGCTTTGTGGATGGTGCTGGCGTGGGCGAGTACGAGGGGAAACTGTCGTCTCTGGATCCACTGGGCGTTCTTCCCCCAATAGTTGGCACTTCGTCGTTCCACGGCGACGGCGGGCGTCTGGTGCAGGTGGCACCATCTCTTTCCGGCTTTGTCGAATTTGACCCAGATGGTGGTGACCTCGTCGTCTAGGAGTTCGACGGATTGGACTTCTCCGCAGGCGCCGTTGACTAGGCCGTCTCTCACGTCCCAGTTTTGTTTGTACATCACTCGACTGCCTACCGCCACTGTGAGTAGGGATTCGAGTCCACCGGTGTCTTCTGGATCGATGTAGCTGTTGCTTGGGTCCGCGGTTTCGCCGGTTTTCGCGTACGTGTCGATGCAGGGACATTCGTAGCAGCGGGTCTGCTGTTGCTCGGTGTGGTGGTGAAATATGCGTGCGTTGGTCACGGCGACGGCCTCCCGCGTGGCGTGAAGGTGCATGGCGTTGCGAGCTGGCTGGACGCCGTTTCTGCGGCGGCTGACTCTGCTCTGGAGGATGCGGACGTCCTGCTCTGTCCACTGTCCGATGCGCAGCCTGGCCAGGAGTTCTGCCCACACGGGGTCCAGTGCGGCTCTTTGATTCCCCTGCAGTTCGAGCAATCGAAACTGGGTCCAGTGTCGCTCGCACGCGAAGATGGGCTTGCCGTGCGGCGGTGGCAATTGGTAGAGGTCTCCGAAGAGGACGAGGTGGATGCCGCCGAAGGCGGTCGCATCGTTGCCGGTGGCCAGTCGCAGGTGTCGATCGATCCTTTCGAGGGTTTCATCCGAGACGAAGCCAAACTCGTCTACTAAGAGTACTCTCGCATGTTTCCAGAGCGTGCGCATGCTCTCGAGCTGAAAACCCCGCGGCGGTGGAATGTCCGTCGACTTGCCGTAGCTGTTGTTTGTGACTGGCAGGGACAGTGCGGTGTGGAGTGTGACGCCGTTGATGTTGAACGCCGCCACGCCTGTTGGGGCCGTGATGACCACGCCGACACCTGCTTGCCGCAGTTTGTGCGCTACTGCGCGGAGGATGACGGATTTGCCGCTGCCGCCCGGTCCGTGCACGATTAGCCTCAGCTGTTCATTGGATTTGGGTGTGGTCTTTGGCGCTTCCAAGACGAAGGAGATGATGTAGTCCATGACAGTTCTCTGGTACTCGATCTGCTTGTTGTCGGTGTCTGTTTGCAGGAGTTCGAAACATTCCTGGTAGGGAGGACAGGGGGGGCGGGGGGGGGGGGAGGGAGGGGCGGGGAGGGTGGATGGGGGAAATGTTGTCGTCTGTGTAGCTTTTACAGGGGCGATGGCGGTGCGCAAACGGACCCTGTCCTCGCCGGCTTCCACTGGGGCGAAGACGTCGCTTGCCATGCCCGAAGGTACGTTGTCCGGTGCGTCGAAATCGAAATCTCGTCCGTGTCGATTGCGGAGGCATTGCATGATTTTGATAGAGTCTTTGTACTTTTCCTGGTCGAATCTGATCAGCGTCCAGCCTCGCAGGCTTGATCGGATGCTCGCTTTCAGGTACATGGTCGCCTGCACACGTTGGATTTCTCGCGCTGCTCCGATGGTGTTGTCGAGCTTTGGGTAGCAAATGGAGTTCATGAAGTCAGGGTAGGCTTGGCTGTCCGAAACGATACGCGTGAATGCTCTGGTGTGGCTTCCTCGATCTTCGGGCTTCAGCCAGTCGCCTGGTGTTTTCCAGACGTGGTGGAGTAGGAGCTTTGAGAAGTAGTAGTCCTCGGTGTCGGTGTCCGGGCTGAACTGCCGGTGTCCTACGATGGCTGGTCTAGTCCTCGGCAGTGGGCATGTAGTGGCACCACGCGTTTGTCTGTGCTGGAAGCCCGCACAGTAATCGAAGAAGCTGATCTCTTTCCAGGGTCGCTGTACCATGGCTCCATCGTTTCCTTCCACGGGGATGTCCGTGATGGTGTCTGGGGTGGTGGTTTGGATGTTGGTGTATCTTTGTTGGGCGGCGGGAAGTTCGCTTGCGTGCTGGTTGGCGTATGCGTTGGGGTTTGCTATTGCCAGCCTCACGTCCTGGGGTCGAACCCAGAGCGTCCACGTCTGGGGACGGCCGACTTGGATCCAGATGTGGTTGCGGGAGAAGAGCACTACGGGGTAGCCCAGCAAGAGGTGGCAGGCCTCGAAGGTGGAAGCTGTTCGGGCCTGTGTTGCGGCGTGGGCAATTCTGTAGGTCGTCTGATGGAAGGGCCCTTCCTTCTGGGTGAACTGTTCCAGGAGGCGCTCGACTCTTCTGGCGGCGACGTGGTCTTCTTCGGATTTGAAGGTGTAGCCGAGGATGTAGCGCGAGGCCATGCTGAGTTCGCATATGGGCTGCAGGTCTGTGCTGCTTTGCCATTCCAGGAGTATGTTTTTGTTGTACTGTCCCATGAGTGTTCCGGTGCCGTTGAGGGGGTCGGGTTGTTGCTTCGTGCCCGGATGCCGTCGGACGGCGATGCTGGATTTCACGCGTCGAGTCCACTGCTCCTTGGCGGTGCGTGTTCGTGCTCTCGGCTCCGGTGCATGAGGATAGCCGAATCTGCAGTACTGGAGGTTGCCTGCATGTCGTCGGCAGTACTGGTTGCAGTGGTGCGCTTGGAGGCTTGCCAGGCTGCTGAGGCACTTGTAGTCGGCTCGGTCCGGCCTGCGTCGCAGGTGCACGTTTTTCCAGCGTTCCGGGGTCGTGGTGCAGATGAACTTGTCCGTGAGGTCTTCTACGGTGCGTGGCTGGCTCTTGCGTGCGACCTCGTCGTCGGTGAGGTGCTCCGCGTCGTCTGCTGAGAGCTCTGTCGGCGGAAGGCTGGGCTGGACCTTTTCTCGTGTCCAGAGGAGTATGTGTACGTGAGGGTAACCTCTTTTCTGCCATTCCACCCTTACCACGTAGTCCTGCACGTGGAAGGGCGGTGCCCACTTGTGGCGTTGCGGCCGGCTCCTTGTTTGGCGTGTGTCCTCTTGGGTTCTGGGGGCGGCGGCTTCGTCGGAGTCCTCCTTCTCGGAGCTGTGGCTTGACCCGTGGTCGTCCTTCTCGGATTCTGCTTCGTCGGTGTCGGTGTCTTCTGTGGCTTCGGGTGACGCTGGGCCGAGCCATCGCAGGAAGCGCTTGACGTGTTGGAAGAACTGTCTGGCGACGATGGCCGGCATGCTGTTGCAGAGCTCGTTGGCGGTGTAGGCTCTTGTCTCTTCTTCGTCGTTTTGGTCCTTGCTTCTCTTGCGAGCTGGCCTTGCGCTCGTGTCAGATGCTGTTTCTGTGGTTCCGGGCTTCGGCATGTCTTTCGCGTGTTGGCTGGGGCTTGTGTCTGCGTGCCACTTGTAGTTGGGGTCCTCCATGTACTTTGCGTAGATCCAGGCCGCTAGGGTTTGTCTCGATTTTGTGTCTAAGGGCTGCTTATGTAGGTGTTCGGCTCTCAACAGCTTTGCGTATATGCACGCGACGAGGATGTGCCCTTTCCTGGCGTGGCACGTGAGTGTCAGGAACCACTGCGGCGCGCCCAGTTGTTCGAACATGCTGAGGGCGACTCCCTTCTTTGCGAAGACGTACGGCGGCGTGCCGGGAACATCGCGGAGCGTCGTGTAGACCTGCCTACGAAGTGCTTCTGTGGGTTGTGCAGCAGCGCTTGGCTTCTGCTGAGCGATGCGTACGCTGGTGTTGCTGCTGATTCGTTTTTTGAGCCACGTCTCGAGCAAGCAGTAGATGTAGTCCGGACAGTTTTCGAAGCGCGGGTCCGCGCCGAGCAGACGCTGGCGCGTGTAGTCCGCGTATTTCATGTCTGGGTTGTAGCCGTACTCGCCGGTGGGGAAGAGGTGCGGAAACACTTTGACGTCGGCATCGGTCATGAGGTTTGCCATTAGTTTGTGTTGCCCCAAGTCGTGGGTGTCGGCAAAAGGTGCCGTCGGTGCTTCTGGGAACGTGTACTCGATGTTCGCGATGCTGGGTGCGCCCTGGTCGTTGTTGTCCTGTTCCGGGTTCACTGGCCTGGCATGGCTTTCGATTCTGTTTCTGTCGGCTTCTGCGTCGCTCTCGCTTGAGGAAAGGTGGATGTGGGCGCTCCTAGTCATCTCGTTCTTTGGTGTGTCGTGTGTTGCTCCGTTCGCGGCGGTGTTTCGGCTCTGCCGCCGGAGCTCGAGTTTCTTTCGCTTGTGGCTGGTGCGCGTGTACTGGTACTTCTGCTGGAGGCGTTGTAGGGCGGTGTGTATTTCGGGTGCTTTGTAGAGTCTATGGTCCCTGTGCAATTGCTCAAGCGCTCGGTAGAGGTACTTGACTCTGGCGTGGCTTGTGAACTCTCCGCTCGGGGAGTGTACGTAAACGTTCCCGTGTCTGTCCAGTCGACAGTTTTCGCGGACGCTGGACAGGCGGGGTTGTTTTAGAGGTGTGATGTACATGCGACCCCATTGTCCACGGGGTCCGCCGGACGGCATGTCGATGAGAAACTGGGAGGCTTGCGCCATTGCAAGCAGTCGTTGTTCCATGTAGTTGAGTTGCTGCAGAACTTTGGATTGTCGCGGCACTTCTGGGAGGATTGCCGAGGTGTTTTCGCGACATTTTTTGCAAAGGGCTGTCTGCATGCTGGGGGTCGAGTCCGCTCTGGACTTGCGCATGTACCGGAGAGGGGTGAGCATGTGGCACTTCGGGCAGACTTCGGAAAGGCCGTAGCGTCGCCATTTGCTGATGATGCCTCTGGGGCTGCTGTAGACTCGCTGGCGGAATTTTAGGCGGCTGCGGAGTGCGCAGTTCTGAAAGTCTTCGTTTAGCAGTATGCCCGTTTCGAGCTGTCCTCTCGGGAGGCGTCTGATTGCATTCTTCATGCTCGTGTCGTTCATTTGCTCCACGGCAGGTGTGTTTGGTTTGACCGGCGGGTTGTTATCCAGTGGCAGCGGACCTTGGCTGTTGTTGCTGACTGAAACCGCACCATGTGACCACTAGCTGTCTTACAATTGTTCCTTCTCGTTCGCTAGGGCTCCCGGCCGCGTTTGCCGTATCCTTTGCTGCATCTTTCGTCCTCTGTACATTTCGGTACATATGGCGCGGTTATAGTTTGCAGCTGTGGTTCCGGACCTGATGGCGGCGGGCTGCGTTGCATGGGCGGCTGCGTTGACAATTAGCCGTTTGCGTGCTCGTCCTAGCTTGCTTGTCCGAGTTTCGGGCCGCGCTTGCCGTAGCCTTTGCTGGATCTTTCCTCTTGCGTACATTTCGCTACATATGGCGCAGTTGGTTCCGGACCTGATGGCGGCGGGCTGCGTTGCATGGGCGGCTGCGTTGACAATTAGCCGTTTGAGTGCTCGTCCTAGCTTGCTTGTCCGGGTTTCGGGCCGCGCTTGCCGTAGCCTTTGCTGGATCTTTCCTCTTGCGTACATTTCGGTACATATGGCGCGGTTATAGTTTGCAGCTGTGGTTCCGGACCTGATGGCGGCGGGCTGCGTTGCATGGGCGGCTGCGTTGACAGTTAGCCGTTTGAGTGCTCGTCCTAGCTTGCTTGTCCTGAGTTTCGGGCCGCGCTTGCCGTAGCCTTTGCTGGATCTTTCCTCTTGCGTACATTTCGGTACATATGGTGCCGTTGGTGCCGGACCTGATGGCGGCGGGCTGCGTTGCATGGGCGGCTGCGTTGACAATTAGCCGTTTGACTGCTCGTCCTGAGTTTCGGGCCGCGCTTGCCGTAGCCCCTGCTGGATCTTTCTTCTTCAGTGTGTTGCGCTTGGCGAGTGGGCCGGTTCAGGGCTGGGACTGGACCTCATGGCAGGCTGTGTTTCTTTGGGAGCTGCGTTGATGACAATTTGTTGTCTTACGTACTTACTCAAGTGATTTGCTCGGGCTTCTGGCCGTGCGTGCCGTATCCGTAGCTGGCTCGTGCTTCTTGGCTGCATTCGGTTTGTCGTGTGTTTTTGGGGAGTGGTCCGCGTCGGTTTGCACCGAGCTCGATTCGTTCGCCTCTGGCTTTCTCTGCTTTAGATTCTCGTGCCGCTCGCTGCGCGATGTCGGGCACGGGCCCTCGTCTGCCGAATCCCTTGGCCAGTCTTGTGTCTTGGTCCCATTTTGGCCTGGGTTTGTCGTGTTTCCGGCCCCTCTGCGTGTCGTCAGTCTCCATGTTAACTGCGGTGTTGCGCACCTCTTCCGCAGACGCGTGTGCTGGCGCTGGACGTGAGGACGCCGACGTGTGAGTCTTCTGGCGTTTTCTGGTGTTCGTTGTGGGGCGGTCCGTTGATCTCTTGTCGGAGACGAAGGGCCGGGAGCCGATGATCGGTGGCGGACTGCAGTCGCCGCGAGCTGAGGTGGGAGCTTCTTCTTCAGAGCCGCTCCTTAGTGTGTTGCTGCAACGAGAACGTGATGAGTCCTCGTGCTATTGGCCTCGTGACGGACCTCACAAAGACACGTTTTGTCGAGGTGCGCAATGATCTCCTGTACTGAGTTGCGAGTCTGGTTCCAGGGAAGGTTTCGACGCTTGGGTGCCATGGCTGCGGTTGCTGATTAGTTAGGTTCTTGTGGAGTTCTTTTGGTTTGCGTTGTGATGTGCTGTCGACTCTTCGTGGCGACGGAGGGAGTGGTTCTTCTGATTGGTTCACGCCTGCGTGCACTTGCGGTGCTAGGAGTCAAGCTGCGTTCTCTTCGGCCTCCCTTTTTGTTGTTTCGGTTTGGCGCATCACACGCGGCTTTTGTTGTCTCTTTAAATAGTGCATTACGTTCCGTGGGTTGCATACGTGTGCTGGTGGACTGTTGTCGATGTCGTGGTCGTTGTTGTTCTTTTTGTTGGCAGTGCGGATGGAGCAGGGGTGACTGTCAGATGTCTTGTGGCGGTTCTTCGTGTGCTACGTTGGAGGTCTCGGCCATTGTTGTGTGCGCATGGTTGAGGACTGTGCAGTCTTTTCTTTGTTGTAGGATTTGAAGGGTTTCCTCTTCAAGCGTGGGCACGACGTCGATCCATGGTTTCTCGCCGTTGTCCGGGTGAGTGCCGACGATGTACATTTCGCGGACAGTCTGTCCGTATTCTGTTGCGAGAATGTGCCGGTACAGGTTGAGCTGGAGTCGGTAGTGTGAGACGGGGCAGTCCGGCATGTGTTGAATGGGCGGCAGCATCTGTTTGCCGTAGTTCCGGTGTTTGTGTTTGAGTTGGCTGGTTCGTTTCCAGTCGATGATGATCTTGTCGCCGTTGGGATGTTCCGCAACGAAGTCTATGGTGCCCGCGAGTGCATGTTTTTCGCTGTAGATCTTCCATTCGGTTCGATATGTTTTCGTATTGTTTATGTGGTCCAAGAAGCGCACCAGCAGTTGGATTTCCGGCGTCAGCTGCGCGACGATTCCGCCGTTGAGAAGCTGTTCGAAGTGTGCGTGCATCTCAGTGCCTGCTTCGGACGTTTCTCTTGCCTTTGTGTTCCACTTGCGTTTGATGGCCTCGTCGTCCAAGGTCATTCGCTGACAAAAGGCGTCGAGTTCTGGGTGTTCGTGTCGCAAGCGACTTAAATGAAGGCAGATCTGGTCCAGATGTGTTGCGGGCTGCTGAAGCAGGTGCTTAAGTTGTGTGGCGTCTTCTGGAAGGAGCGACAAGTCCGCTTGGTTTATTGTCTGCAGTGCGTGTAGATCGACATAGTCCGGGCGGGGCCACCTGGTGCTGGATCGCATGGTGTCGATGGTGCGCTGCGGTTGGAAAAGCTCTGTAAATTGGTGTATTAATTGGGTGACTGATGTAGGTACTGGGGTACCTTTCCAGAAGTACTTGTGGCTGGATGTGTCAAAGGTGAGGTGCTGGTCCTTTTCGTGTGGGTTGATGTGCTGGAGGTGATCCGTTTCATCTGGTGGATGTGCTGGCTGCTGTATGTGCGTGGCTTTAGTGTCCTTGCACCGGCGCTGCACATGTTCGCCATGGATGCGTCTCCTTTTTTTATGTCTCAGTGTGTCGTGGAGGATGTTGTCGGCTTGGAGTGAAGACAGGGAAACGGTTTCTGGATCGTCGTTGAATGCCATGGCTCCTGTGTTTCTGTACGCGTGTGTTGATTATGTGCATCTGTGGTGTTCATTGATCATGCATGCATTGCCTCTTGATCGAAGTCATGTTTAATGCTGGTTCCACTTGATCGTCTGTCGCCGGCGGAGTTGGTGTTCGGCTTGCAGCGTTGTCGTTTTGTAGATGTTTTGCAGCACAGTCGGCTGGAGCTTAGGGTTGGTTTGTTTGTGCGCATCGGGAGGGTGTAGGTGTATGTATGTATATGTTTGTATGTATGCAGGCATGTATGTATGTATGTATGTATATAGCTATGTATGTATCTATCTATGTATGTATGTATGTATATATGTATGTATGTATGTATGTATGTATTTATGTATGTATGTATGTCTGTCTGTATGTATGTGTGTATGTATGTATGTGTGTATGTCTGTATGTATGTATGTATCTATGTATGTATGTATGTATGTATGTATGTATGTATGTATGTATGTATGTATCTATGTATCTATGTATGTATGTATGTATGTATGTATGTATGTATGTATATATGCTTGTTCATGTCGGTGCTCTTTGCTTCAAGATTCGGTTCTTCCGTTGGCGTATATTTTGGCGACCTCGTTGGAATCGTCGGCGGAGATGCCATTAGTCATGAGTGCACGCTGTCCGTGAAGAGTTGTCGCGCGAGACGGCGTGTGTGGTTCCCAGGAGAGTATGTGTTCTGAAGGGGAGCCCCTGCCTTGCCACTCTGTGCAGGGGACGGGAGCTCTCGTATGGAATGATGGTGGCGGTCGGTTTGGTGCTTGTTTTGGCTGATTCGGCTGAATGGGGATTGGTGTTGTGGACGGTTTCAGTGCCGTGGTCGTGCTTATGCAGTGGTCGTCGGAGTTGATGCCTGCTTGCTGTCTGTGAGTGAGGTTTCTTGTATCGGGGTTGTTTTGTGTTCCAGTACGTCGCTGTTGGCGGGTATGTCGATGTTCATGTGTAGTAGCAGCTCTTGTTGTTCGTGTCGGCGCTGTTGCTGGTTGGACCGCTGACTTGTCTGCACGACAATGAAGCGACATGGCTTATAGCGAGTTAAGATTGAGTGGCTGTTGCTCGTCTAGTGCTGCCTGGAAATGGAAATGGCGTGGATGGTAGTCGAGCACCTAGCTTGAGCCCAAGTTTATCTGCCAGGAAGGTTGTTATGCTTTGGCTTGTGCAGCTGTTATTCGCGCAGATTTTGTTTGTGCCTTTTGGTTGCTGCTTTAGGTGCTGCGAGGGGACCGACTGGGTCCGGCATTGGGCTTTGAGAGGCTTGCGCGAAAGACCGGCTTATGGTTCCTGTTGTTGCTCTGAGAGATCTTTGCTTGCAGTTGCAGCCTGCGTCTGTGCTTGGCGTTCGTGGAGATATTGGTAGAGATTGAGTGTTTCCAGGGCGGGCATCAGCATCTCCAAGGCCCACGGATATTCATCTAGCTGGTGGATTCTCTCGCGAGATGCGTTGCTCCTGACGCCGCTTGCGTTTGCCCTCGCATCGAGCAAGAGCTTCACTGTGTCGGGGTTGTCGCTCAACATTGCCAGTTGCAGCGGTTCCGGAAGGAGTCGCACAGCTGCTTCTGATTGGAGCTCGCAGAGGTTTGAAAGGAGCCTGTGGAGGATCGAGTCGTGACCCTTGAAGGCTGCTGCACAAAGAGCCGTTCCCCCGTGTAAGGCATGTTTCTCGATGTTGGCTTTCTGTTCCAGCAGGAATTCTACAGCTTCGGTTCTCCCGTGCCAAGCTGCGTGCCAGAGCGCCGTGGCCTCTAACTGGCTGTCTACGTGGACTGATGAGCTGAGCAAAAGTTTAAGGCCGGAAATGCAGTTGGCGCTGGCGGATGCACAGGGAGCGGTTGTCTCGTAGTCGTACTCGTTGCGGGGCGCGTGCCGGGTGTGCACGTCCGAGCGCGCTAGCAGAAGGGTGCTTGCAATTTCTTCGTCGTTATTTTGGCAGGCGATGCTGAAGGGTGTCCGGCCTTGGACGTTGCACTGATTCGGGTCGGCTCTTGCCTCTAGCACTATTTGTGTGAGGGTGTGGTAGCCGCCAGCAACTGCTTCGAGTAGGGCGCTGCGTCCACGACGGTCTGTTGCGTCAGGGTCTGCTTGGTGTTGCAGCAACATGCGTGCGGCTTCCTGTGCGTCTTGCGTTGCTGCGTGCCAGAGTGCCCGATCGTTGCCGTGGCGGTTCACGTCTGCATGGGCTTGGAAGAGGAGCTCCAGGATGTCCGTGTTATCTGCACTTGCGGCTGCTTGGAGAGCGGTGATTGCGCCGTTTGCGGTGTCGACTTTGGTTCCGCCGGGCATGGACGCGTTGACGTCCTGTGGTTTGCACAGGAGTTCTTCCACTTCGGATTCGGAATCTTCGAAGCTGACATCAATGAGCTGACGGATGTTTTCCGTGGAAGTGGGGATGTAGTTCAATAGCACGACCTGCAGGCGGGAGGATTTTCGGATCTTGGCCTGGTCCTCGAGGAGGCGTGTGTCCTGGAGGATTTTCTGTCGGAATCGGCAGACTCCCAGGTCTGGAGCTAGTCTGGTTTTGAGCTGTCGCACGGTTATGGCTTCGTCTAGGTGGAGGTCGGCTACGAGGTTGCCTGCGGTGGAGTAGACATGTGCTTGGATGGTTTCGATCTTCTGGGTGCTCGGTCGTTTCATTTTGGCTCTCTGGCGGGGGCGGTGGTTGTGCGACCTGATAGTAGTACGAACCGGAGTTCGTGGGGCTCGGGCCATTGATACTGTTGCGGCTGACGTGATGTTGGACATGTGTGTCGTGATGTTTCTGGCTGCGCTTGGTCCTGTGCATGTTTGCTGCTCGGGGGGGGTCGGTTGCATTTGGCTGGCTTGCTCTTTTTTTGTTGACGTGCGTGACATCGGCGTCGCTCGGGTTCGTTTTTGATTGCGGGCCTGCACTTGTTGCTCTCGTGCTGTACAGGCGTTGGCGGGCAGTCTGGACGGTGGTGGTCGGGGCGGTGTTTCACACCTCCTGCAGCAATGGCGGTGGTTTTCTTGTTGGGAGCGTCTACTTTCGCGTTTTGGTCACTGCTTTGCTGTGTTTTTGTTGTTTCGTTTTGTGCGCAGCTGTGGGATCGGGTTCTGTTCGGTTTGGGCCTGTGTCTGCTTTCTCCCGTCGTGTCTTGTCTTCCTGATTTTCCGGCCTCGGGATTGC